>OW028729.1:15000-382500 GCA_932294345.1 Pandemis cinnamomeana
GGCTCTCCGCTAATCGTAAGTGTGGTGTCCGACGGGACACGCCATCTAGGCGCCCCAAAAACCATTGCGTCGGTTTTGGAGACCGACACCTTTAGGCCGAGCGCCCTGATACGGTCGACCACTAACTCCACTGCGACCGTCGCCCTGCGAAGGGTTTCCGTCATTTCGCTTCCCCGGACGGCCACCATCGTGTCGTCGGCATAACAGATGGTGGTCATGCGGGGAAGCTGGACTCCGCGTATGACATAGTCGAACCCAAGGTTCCAAAGGAGCGGGCCGAGTACGGAACCTTGGGGGACTCCACAGGCCATGGGTCGGCTCATTCTCCTCCCGCCGTGATCGTAGAGCACTACCCTATCCTCAAGGTAGTGCCCTACGATCTTTTGGACGTATACCGGCAGCTGGTGGTATCGCATGGCTTCCTTAATTACCGCATACGGGAGGGAGCCGAACGCGTTGGCGATATCCAGCGATACCGCCACCACTCCCTCCCCTTTGCTGGTTGCCAGGTCGCTGAAGTCCTTCAGCGCCCGTATCGCGTCCACCGTTGACCGGCCTGCCCGAAACCCAAACTGGTTGTCGCTCAGGCTTGGGCCTGTGTCCCGCAGATGGCCGAGTATTCGCCATGAGATGACCCTCTCCAGCGCCTTACCCGACTCGTTCAACAGGACGATGGGGCGATGGCCGGAGGGCGAGTTCGGTGACTGCCCCGGCTTGGGCAGGAGGACAAGCCGCCCCTCCTTCCACACTCTGGGGAAGTGTCCGACCTGAAGGCACTCGTCGAGCAGATCTCTAAAGTGCCTCCCCAGGTGTGTCAGGGCAACGGGGATGACCCTCGCTGGTACCCCGTCTGGGCCCGGAGCCTTTTTACAGGCCCGGAGACGGTCCGTCAGCCACATGAACTCGTCGTCGTTCACTCTCGGGACGGGGGGTTCCTCTTGGTCCTCCGAGGGGGCCACCATCCTCGGGGGATCAAAGTCTGGCGCCGGCGGGAAGAGGGCCTCCACGACTCTGTTGAGGAGCTCTGGCTCAAGGGAGTCCATGGGGGGGGCACGCTTCATCTTGTTGCGCACCATCTTAAACGGGCGCCCCCATGGATCCCTGTCGAGCGTGGCCAGAAACTCCTCATAGGCGGCGTCCTTCGCCTTTGAGATCGCCAGCTGTAGGACCCGCTTTGCCTCCTGGAGCGCGCTATGCAGCAGCTCCTCCTCCTCTGCGGTGTGTGACCGCCTTCGCCTGCAGTGTGTGTATGCACGGCGGGCGCGGTTACTGGCGGCCCGAAGGTTCGCGATTTCTTCGGACCACCAATACACGCTTGTCTTGGCCGGCAATCTGCGGATTCGCGGCATTGCAGCGTCACACACCGCCGTCATGGACTCTTGAAATCGGACCGCCTTCCCTTCCACGCCCAGGTCGCTGGCTGGGGGGGTACGCCACGTCTGTACGATGGCTGCCTCCTCGGCCATGCCCGCGTCGTACTTCGCCAGAACCCATCGTGGGAAGGTCGTCGCTCCCGCAGGCGGCTGCGATTGCGGCTGCGATGACGGTGAGGCGGAGACCCTCATCCGGATGTACCGGTGATCGGAGAGGGTCTCTTCTTCTTCCAGGACGCGCCAATCACTCACTCGTGCGGCGAGGGCAGGGGTCGCAAACGTGATGTCCACGATGGACCCACCCTGCCGACGCACGCATGTGTTGGCGTTGCCCCGGTTCAACACCTCTAGCCCGGCAGTCACCACCCAGTCACCTAGCACAACCCCCTTCGGATCAGTGATGGGGGAACCCCACGCGGCGCTCTTGGCGTTCAGGTCCCCCATCACTATCACCTGGGCTGGGGCGGCTCTCGCCACCACTCGCCCTAGCTCCTCGAGGTACGCCTCGAAGTCCGATAACGGCTTATTGGGGGAGAAGTACGTCGCAATGACGACTGTCCTGCCCCATTTGGCCGCCACGTACCCCGGCCCGCTCTTGATTCGGGACAGGGGAGGGAGGAAGCCTGTGGCCGGCACCACAATCGCCACTGTCCCGTCGGTATCCCCCACCCAATTGGGTTGGGGGGGAGCGAAGTAAGGCTCCGCTACAACCGCCATGGCCAACTCCCACTCCGCCATGACCTGCATGAGCAAGTCTTGAGCGCGGGCGGAGTGGTTGAGGTTGCACTGCAGGATGTCTAAATGCTGGTGGTGTACTGGCATTTAGACATCCATGCGGTTATCCTCTTCAGCCCTTGGGGCAATCGTCGGACCCTGCTGGGTCTTTTGGGCTTCGTCCTTCCCTTTGGTGGGAGGGGGGGAGCACGACTGCCCTCCCATCGTATGGCCCGCTGAGCGCTTGGCGTGATGGCAGACGCTACAGAAGGGGTCCGCCTCGCATTCCGCTGCTCTGTGTCCCGGCCTGGAGCACCGGAAGCACAGGTCCCCCCTTTCTACCAACGACGGACACCGCGCCCTCGTGTGGCCCGTCCCCATACAGCGATAACATCGCATCGGCTGGGGTTCAAGGGCCACAATCTTGGCCGCCGACCATCCGACCAACAGTTTCCCCGCCTGGACCAGGGCTTTGGCGGCTAGCACCGGGCACCGCACCAGTACCGACCCGGTACCATTTGCCAGTATCCGGATCGAGCTCACCTTGACCTGCTCCACTGTGCAGCCGCCCTTCAGGACCACTGCTGTCCTGACGTCCTCCGTAGTTACTGACTCATCAAAGCCGGTAACCCGGAGGTCCGCCGTCTTGTACGGTCTGTTCACTGTGGCCACTTCTCCTATTGCCTGCCTTATCCTCTCGGCCAGGTCATCCGCAACTCGGCCGCTATCGGCCCCCGCTACCTCTATGAGCCGAGCGCCCGTGGCCGCCTTGCGTATCCTCACGCTCTCCAGTCCCACGTCGGCAAGCTGGAGCGACGTTGCAGCCTTCTGCATGGCCTGTATGTAGGTGACTTCGGCGTCCGGCTTCAACGTAATTATGACAGCCGAACTTTTGGGGGCTGCCAACTTCTTTGGTCCGGCTGCCTTTTTGTTAGCAGCTGGTGCCGTCTGTTGGTTCTTCTTGGACTTGGGTTTCCTTTTCACCACCTCAGTCCAAGAAGATTGCTGTGTGGCCGCCGAGGAGGAGGGTACCGGCTCTGGCGTCGTCTGAGCCCTATTTTGGCTCTTTGGCACCGTCCTAGCCTTAGGCTGCGCCTTTTGCGCCTTAGGCTGAGCCCCAGACTGGGCCTTCGGCTGGGCCTTAGGTTGGGTCTTGTTTTTGGCCTGCGACGTTTGCAGTACCGACCGGGGTTCAGGCTGGCTGGCGGAGCGCCCGCCCTTCGCCTTTTTCCCCTTTGGCGCCTCTTGCGCTCGGCTAGCTCTGTCCGCTGCTAGCGGGGGGCGGAGGATTGGCTCCGCCGGCAAGCGCTTTTCAACCGCCTCGAGCCGGGCGTTGATCATGTTCCCGATGCTTAGGAACAATTCCCTCGAGTGGACTGCAAGCGCCTCTTGCAGTCCATCGGGGAGCCCCGAAACCGTAGGTTGAGGTTGAGGGGTCCCGCGCCGCTCCGCGAACGCGGTGCGTAGCGCTTTGGTCTCCGCCGTAAGCTGAGACAGTTGCTCCCGCATCCTCTTGTTGTCGGCTTGGAGCTTCCGAACCTCTTCGCTCTCAACGCGGTTGTCGAGAGACTCCATGCATTGTAGGATCTCCCGGCAAGCCGCGTTGATATTGCCGCGGACAACCCCGTTCAGGTTGCCCGACTTGGCCGCCTCAGCCAGCACAAGGCGGGCCGCCCTGCGCGCGCAGTCAACAACGCCGGCTCCTTCGGGCTCCAAACGGCCGTTCTCCAGAGCCGGGTCGCGCGCGTTCGGCGGTCGGCGAGTGTCGTCCTCGTCCTCGTCCTCCGACGCGTCGGACACGTGGACGGAGCGAACGGGGCTCCTGTCCCTCTTCGCAGCCTTCCTGCTCCCCTGCGAGAGGGAGCGCAGTGCTGGGAACTCCAGGCGGTAGGTCTTAGTTTTGTCCGCCTGGGATTGGTAGTCCTCGCTGTCGGATCCCCGCAGTTTAGCCTTGGCGGCGGCCAGTCCTGAATATGCTCCCAATGCCGTGGGAGTACGCCCTCTTGCAGCACTGCTGACTTTCGGGGACAGAGTTCCTGCCCCGGTAGTCCTTCCGCCAACAATACCCCTCTTCATGGGATTGGAAACCATCTCCATGGCGTCCTGGAATGGTTCCAATAAGTCCGCTGATTGGTTTTCCATTTTGGTGGAAAACACCGAAAAACTCACTTTTAAGCTTAGCCCCTTTATGGGGCAGGCCGTTTTAAAACACCCAGAAAGTAGGGGTGGGACACCCCCCACCACCTGCGGTCACTCCCGGGAAAAAATTCGGAGATCGAGTTAAAAAACCCCAATTCTCCTCACTTTTCCCCACCTTTATCCGCTTCCAAAAAGTCCAAGAAGCCCAAAAGTGGAGGTTGGGACCCCCCCCCCCCACCTCCTGGAGCCTTCCGGGAACTTTCCGGTAACAAATGGAATTTTTATCAAAATTCCCCACTTTTGCCCAACTATGTAAACAAACCTTTCACGGTGGGCTCCCACTCACCACCGTTGCAATTCGCCGGCCGGAAATTTAAAAATTTAATATCTCCTTTCAGGGCGGAGATACCCCCCCGCTGCAAAGGGTAATTATGGGGCGAAAAATAAACCCTATCTTTCGCCACCAAAATCACACCTCTACGACGTAATTTGAGCAATCTATAAGGGGTTTTATAGATTGCTCAAAAACTTTAACGTTTCAATTAGCAGATTTTTAGACCTTAGTTTAAAAATCTGTAATTAAATAACCGCTAGTTGCTAGCTATGCTAATTAACAACGAAGTAGCTTCTTCCCCTCCTCTACCCACCACAGGAATTTGGTGGGGGTAGGTCACCGGGTATAGAAGCTATTAAGCGCCAAATAGCAAAAGTTAGCAAATGATTTAAACCGATTAAAATCAGTAAGAAAAATCGAAAGTCCGTTATAAAAAAGCCAAATCACGTGTGAGGGTAGAAATCGAGTCAGGGGATGAAAGCCGGGGTCGTCTTTTATCCAAATCAATCGAAATACCACAAAAAATCGCAAGGCTAGCCGTCAGTATCCGCAAAGGAACTCAGTATCCGCAAAGGAACTCAGTATCCGCAAAGGAACTCAGTATCCGCAAAGGAACCAACCTAACCTAACCTAACCTAACCTAACCTAACCTAACCTAACCTAACCTAACCTAACCTAACCTAACCTAACCTAACCTAACCTAACCTAACCTAACCTAACCTAACCTAACCTAACCTAACCTAACCTAACCTAACCTAACCTAACCTAACCTAACCTAACCTAACCTAACCTAACCTAACCTAACCTAACCTAACCTAACCTAACCTAACCTAACCTAACCTAACCTAACCTAACCTAACCTAACCTAACCTAACCTAACCTAACCTAACCTAACCTAACCTAACCTAACCTAACCTAACCTAACCTAACCTAACCTAACCTAACCTAACCTAACCTAACCTAACCTAACCTAACCTAACCTAACCTAACCTAACCTAACCTAACCTAACCTAACCTAACCTAACCTAACCTAACCTAACCTAACCTAACCTAACCTAACCTAACCTAACCTAACCTAACCTAACCTAACCTAACCTAACCTAACCTAACCTAACCTAACCTAACCTAACCTAACCTAACCTAACCTAACCTAACCTAACCTAACCTAACCTAACCTAACCTAACCTAACCTAACCTAACCTAACCTAACCTAACCTAACCTAACCTAACCTAACCTAACCTAACCTAACCTAACCTAACCTAACCTAACCTAACCTAACCTAACCTAACCTAACCTAACCTAACCTAACCTAACCTAACCTAACCTAACCTAACCTAACCTAACCTAACCTAACCTAACCTAACCTAACCTAACCTAACCTAACCTAACCTAACCTAACCTAACCTAACCTAACCTAACCTAACCTAACCTAACCTAACCTAACCTAACCTAACCTAACCTAACCTAACCTAACCTAACCTAACCTAACCTAACCTAACCTAACCTAACCTAACCTAACCTAACCTAACCTAACCTAACCTAACCTAACCTAACCTAACCTAACCTAACCTAACCTAACCTAACCTAACCTAACCTAACCTAACCTAACCTAACCTAACCTAACCTAACCTAACCTAACCTAACCTAACCTAACCTAACCTAACCTAACCTAACCTAACCTAACCTAACCTAACCTAACCTAACCTAACCTAACCTAACCTAACCTAACCTAACCTAACCTAACCTAACCTAACCTAACCTAACCTAACCTAACCTAACCTAACCTAACCTAACCTAACCTAACCTAACCTAACCTAACCTAACCTAACCTAACCTAACCTAACCTAACCTAACCTAACCTAACCTAACCTAACCTAACCTAACCTAACCTAACCTAACCTAACCTAACCTAACCTAACCTAACCTAACCTAACCTAACCTAACCTAACCTAACCTAACCTAACCTAACCTAACCTAACCTAACCTAACCTAACCTAACCTAACCTAACCTAACCTAACCTAACCTAACCTAACCTAACCTAACCTAACCTAACCTAACCTAACCTAACCTAACCTAACCTAACCTAACCTAACCTAACCTAACCTAACCTAACCTAACCTAACCTAACCTAACCTAACCTAACCTAACCTAACCTAACCTAACCTAACCTAACCTAACCTAACCTAACCTAACCTAACCTAACCTAACCTAACCTAACCTAACCTAACCTAACCTAACCTAACCTAACCTAACCTAACCTAACCTAACCTAACCTAACCTAACCTAACCTAACCTAACCTAACCTAACCTAACCTAACCTAACCTAACCTAACCTAACCTAACCTAACCTAACCTAACCTAACCTAACCTAACCTAACCTAACCTAACCTAACCTAACCTAACCTAACCTAACCTAACCTAACCTAACCTAACCTAACCTAACCTAACCTAACCTAACCTAACCTAACCTAACCTAACCTAACCTAACCTAACCTAACCTAACCTAACCTAACCTAACCTAACCTAACCTAACCTAACCTAACCTAACCTAACCTAACCTAACCTAACCTAACCTAACCTAACCTAACCTAACCTAACCTAACCTAACCTTTTTTTTTTTTTTTTTTTTTTTTTTTTTTTTTTTTTTTTTTTTTTTTTTTTTTTTTTAACGTAGTGAAAACTCATTTACGAGTACCCCCGGGCCCGGGGGGGCCCGAGCGGTTATGTGGGGCTCTCTCCCCCGTCCTCTTCCCCTGCGGGAAGGGGAGGGGGGAACATACCCACTAAAAACACTACGGCATTGACCGCTTGCCAGGTTTAGGTAGGCGCCGTGGGATCCCGAGGACTCGAGCCGACGACGCCCCCCAGCCGGCCCCGGCTTTGGTTAAAATCACCGGGGCCACCCGCACCAAGGAGGGAGGAGTCGCAACGCTTCGACTCCCCCCCCAGACGTGTGGGACCGTGCAATGCAGGTGGAGGACCCCCGTCCCCAACCCGCTGGTCCCACTAGGGGTTCAAGCGTGCAGCAAACTGCCGCCGCCTTCGCCCCGTTCGTCTGCGCCGGAACGGGGGCGCATGGACACACTCCTCGCGCTCCCGTTCCTCCGCCTCCTTTTGGAGCATTATTGCTTCACAAAAGGAGGCTACCTCCTCCCAGTCCTCGTCGCCCCCAAGCATAGCTTCCACTATGCTGTGGAGCGACAAGTCTGTCCGTCCGTCGAGCGCTGCCATGAGCTGGCCACGCTCATAATCCCAGCACGGGCACTCGGCCAGGGTGTGTTGGGCCGTGTCATCATCCGCACCGCAGTTATAGCACTCGGCAGTCTCCTCCCTGCCGATGCGGTGCAGATAATGGCCAAAACACCCGTGCCCCGTCAGGATCTGGGTGAGCCTGTGGGTTATTGTCCCGTACCCTCTCTCGAGCCACAAGTCCATATGTGGGAGGATTGCCGCTATGGTTCTCGTTCCATATCGGCAACCCTCCAGCTCCTCCTTCCATCGATCTCGCATCCGCCTCTCCGTCTGTCGGCGGGCGTGCGCGATCTCTGCCGGAGCCTGCCTGTCTCCCCTCGCTTTTGCCTCTTTTTGCTCCCTGTACAGCTCCGCCATGGCTTTGGCGTCGACGTCCCAGGGAGGTGTGCCGGCTATGAGGCAGGCAGCCATATGTGCCACCGTCACATAGGCGCGGATCATTCGGGTGGCACATACTCTTTGTGGTCGTCGCAGAAGGGCCCTACCCTTCTGCGTCAGCCGGTCAGCCCAGATCGGAGCACCATACATAGCCATGCTCCTTACCACTCCCGCATATAGCCTGCGGCAGGGCATGCTCGGCCCTCCTAGGTTCGGCAGCAGCCGGCCCAATGCCGACGCGGCACCCACCAGCTTGGGGGCGAGCCTGGTGAAGTGCTCGCTGAAGTCCCATTTTCTGTCCAGGACAAGGCCAAGATATTTGATATTGGCCTTGACCTGGACAGGCTCTCCGCTAATTGTGAGCGTGGTGCCCGACGGGACACGCCATCTAGGCGCCCCAAAGACCATGGCGTCGGTTTTGGATACCGACACCTTTAGGCCGAGCGCCTTGATGCGGTCGACCACCAGCTCTACCGCTACTGTAGCCCTTCGTAGGGTTTCCTGCATATCGCTTCCCCGGACGGCCACCATCGTGTCGTCGGCATAACAGATGGTGGTCATGCGGGGAAGCTGGACTCCGCGTATGACATAGTCGAACCCAAGGTTCCAAAGGAGCGGGCCAAGTACGGAACCTTGGGGGACTCCACAGGCCATGGGTCGGCTCATTCTCCTCCCGCCGTGATCGTAGAGCACTACTCTATCCTCAAGGTAGTGCCCTACGATCTTTTGGACGTATACCGGCAGTTGGTGGTATCGCATGGCCTCCTTAATTACCGCATACGGGAGGGAGCCGAACGCGTTGGCGATATCCAGCGATACCGCCACCACTCCCTCCCCCTTGCTGGTTGCCAGGTCGCTGAAGTCCTTCAGCGCCCGTATCGCGTCCACCGTTGACCGGCCCGCCCGAAACCCAAACTGGTTGTCGCTCAGGCTTGGGCCAGTGTCCCGCAAATGGCCGAGTATCCTCCATGAGATAACCCTCTCCAGAGCCTTACCCGACTCATTCAGCAGGACAATGGGACGATGACCGGAGGGCGAGTTCGGTGACTGCCCCGGCTTGGGCAGGAGGACGAGCCGCCCCTCCTTCCACACTCTGGGGAAGTGTCCGACCTGTAGGCACTCGTCGAGCAGATCTCTAAAGTGCCCCCCCAGGTGTGTCAGGGCAACGGGGATGACCCTCGCTGGTACCCCGTCTGGGCCCGGAGCCTTTTTACAGGCCCGGAGACGGTCCCTCAGCCACATGAACTCGTCGTCGTTCACTCTCGGGACAGTGACGGTAAGTTCCTCTTGGTCCTCCGAGGGGGGCGCCATCCTCGGGGGATCGAAGTCTGGCGCCGGCGGGAAGAGGGCCTCCACGACTCTGTTGAGGAGCTCTGGCTCAAGGGAGTCCATGGGGGGGGCACGCTTCATCTTGTTGCGCACCATCTTAAACGGGCGCCCCCATGGATCCCTGTCGAGCGTGGCCAGAAACTCCTCATAGGCGGCGTCCTTCGCCTTCGAGATCGCCAGCTGTAGGACCCGCTTCGCCTCCTGGAGCGCTCTATGCAGCAGCTCCTCCTCCTCTGCGGTGTGTGACCTCCTTCGCCTGCAGTGTGTGTATGCACGGCGGGCGCGGTTACTGACGGTCCGAAGATCCGCGATTTCTTCGGACCACCAATACACACTGGTTTTGGCCGGCAATCTGCGGATTCGCGGCATTGCAGCGTCACACACCGCCGTCATAGATTCCTGGAATCGGGCCGCCTTCCCTTCCACGCCCAGGTTGCTGGCTGGGGGGGTACGCCACGTCTGCACGATGGCTGCCTCCTCGGCCATGCCCGCATCAAATTTCGCCAATACCCATCGTGGGAAAGTCGTCGCTCCCGCGGGCGGCTGCGATTGCGGCTGCGATGACGGTGAGGCGGAGACCGTCATCCGGATGTACCGGTGATCGGAGAGGGTCTCTTCTTCTTCCAGGACGCGCCACTCACTCACCCGTGCGGCGAGGGCAGGGGTCGCAAACGTGACATCCACGATGGACCCACCCTGCCGACGCACGCATGTGTTGGCGTCGCCCCGGTTCAACACCTCTAGCCCAGCAGCCACCACCCAGTCTCCTAGTACGACCCCCTTCGGATCAGTGATGGGGGAACCCCACGCGGCGCTCTTGGCGTTCAAGTCCCCCATCACTATCACCTGGGCTGGGGCGGATCTCCCCACCACTCGCCCTAGCTCCTCGAGGTACGCCTCGAAGTCCGATAACGGCTTATTGGGGGAGAAGTACGTCGCAATGACGACTGTCTTCCCCCATTTGGCCGCCACGTACCCCGGCCCGCTTTCAACCCGGGACAGAGGAGGGAAGAACCCTGTGGTCGGCACCACCATAGCCACTGTTCCCTCTGTATCCCCAACCCAGTTGGGTTGGGGGGGAGCGAAGTAAGGCTCCGCTACAACCGCCAAGGCCAACCCCCACTCCGCCATGACCTGCATGAGCAGGTCTTGAGCGCGGGCGGAGTGGTTTAGGTTGCACTGCAGGATGTCTAAATGCTGTTGGTGTACTGGCATTTAGACATCCATGCGGTTCTCCTCTTCGTCGTGCGTTGTGGCATCGGCGGATTTTTTCGGGGCCTCGTCACGTCCTTTTGTGGGAGGTGGAGCACACGAGCGTCCCCCCATGACGTGTCCCGACGGGCGCTTGGCTTGCTGGCACACACCACAGAAGGGGTCCGCCTCACATTCCGAAGCTCTGTGTCCCGGCCTAGAGCACCGGAAGCACACATCTCCCCTCTCTATTGCGGACGGACACCGTGCCCTCGCGTGGCCCGTCCCCATGCACCTGTAGCACCTCATGGGTTGGGGTTCCAGGGCCGCTACCCTGGCCGAGGACCAGCCGACCAGCAGCTTTCCCTCCTGTAGGAGTTTTTTGGCGGCGGCCACCGGGCACCGCACCAGCACCGATCCCGTGCTATTCGCTAGGATCCGGATCGGGCCCACCTTTGTTTGGTCCAGTGCACAGCCTCCCCTGAGGACCACTGCCGTCCTGACGTCCTCCGAGGTTACCGACTCATCGAATCCGGTAACTCGGAGGTCCACCGTCTTGAAGGGTCGGTTTACTGTTGCCACCTCCCCGATTATCTCCTCGATCTTTGCGGCCAGATCGTCCGCAACTCGGGCGCTGTCTGAGCCCGGCACCTCGATCAGGCGGGCCCCCGTGGCCGATTTCCGGATCCGGACGCTTTCGAGCCCGATTTCCGCGAGCTTGAGCGATGCAGTGGCCCTCTGCATCGCTTCAATGTACGTCACCTTGGCGTCCGGCTTCAAGGTGATTATCACCGCTGAGCTTTTTGGGGCAGACAGCTTGGTCCCCGCAGGTTTTTTGGCCCCCGCGGTTTGGGGTTGGGGCTTCTTGGCCTTCGACTTCCTCTTCACAACTTCAGTCCAAGAGGGCTGCGTGTTTTGTTCCGGCGTGTTCGTGGAGGTGGAGGCCATCGGCCCTGGCTCCTGCTGGGTCGTGGTCTGGCTCCTTGCGCCCGCCTTTGACTTTGGCTGTGCCTTAGGCTGCGCCTTAGGCTGAGCCTTAGCTTGGGCCTTAGCTTGGGCCTTAGCCTGCCTCTTGGGCTCATTCGCCACCTGTGGCGATGGTCTGGATTCGGGCTGGCTGGCGGAACGGGCACCGGCCGCCTTTTTCCCCTGCCCTCCTTTCGGGGCCGCTTGCGCCCGGCTGGCCCTGTCCGCTGCTAGCGGGGGGCGCATGATTGGCTCCGCCGGCAGGCGCTTCTCCACCGCCTCGAGCCGAGCATTTATCATATTCCCCAAGCTGAGGAATAACTCCCTAGAGTGGACCGCAAGCGCCTCTTGCAGTCCATCAGGGAGGCCCGGGGCTGCGGGGCGGGGGGTCTCCCTCCGCTCAGAGAATGCGGTGCGAAGCGCCTTGGTCTCCGCTGTGAGCAAGGCAAGCTGCTCCCGCATTCTCTTATTATCCGCTTTTAGCTGTCGGATCTCATCATTTTCTGTGCGGCTATCTAGATCCTCCATGCACTGGAGGATCTCCCGACACGCCGCATTTATGTTCCCTCGCACGACGCCATTCAAGTTGCCCGACTTGGCAGCCTCTGTCAGCACCGTGCGGGCCGCCTTGCGCGCGCACTCCACAGCCCCGGCTCCTTCGGACACCAAACGGTCATTCAAAGGAGCCGAGCCGCGTCCCCTCATCGCTGGACGGGAGTCGTCCGCATCCTCTTCGTCCGATACGTCGGACACATGTACGGAGCGGATGGGGCTCCTTTCCCTCTTTGAGGCTCTCCTGTTCCCTTGCGAGAGGGAGCGCAGAGCTGGAAACTCCAGGCGGTACGTCTTCACCTTGTCCGCCTGGGAAGCGAAGTCCTCACTGCCACTCTCGTACGCCCTCAACTTGGCCTTCGCCGCAGTTATACCCGCGTACGCGCCCATTGCTGGTCGACCTCGTGTTGAAATATTCCCTTTTGGGGAAGAAATGCCCTCTCCATACGTGGCGTCCTCCACTTGTCCCCTCTTCATAGGGCTGGATACCATTTCCATGGCATCCGAAAAACCATCACCGCCGTCAGCCATTTTTCTGCCTTTTCCCCTCCTCTGGGGGGGCAGGAAACCGTTTCTTAATTTGCCCCCTTGTTGGGGCAGACTCCCTATTCAACCAGAAGGTTGGGCTGGGTTAGCCCAACTAGGCAACAAAAGGGGGGAGTTGAATTTTAGAGTTCGATCTGAACCCTAAGATCCAACCTCCAAAAAACCCCAATAAGTCCCCTAAAAGTGGAAAGTGGGACCCCCCCTGGGCCCCCCCCTTCCTTCTGGAGCCTTCCGGGAACTTTCCTGGAGGAAGTGGGATTTCACCCGAACTTCCACACTTTTGTCCAACAATGTCAACAAAGCTTTGACAGTGGGCTCCCACTAGCCACCGCTGCCAAAAGCCGGTCCAGAAACTTAAAAAATTTATATCTCCGTTTCGGGCGGAGATACCCCCCCGCTGCAAAGGGCAATTATGGGGCGAAAAATAAAACCTATCTTTCGCCACCAAAATCACGCCTTTACGACGTAATTTGAGCAATCTATAAGGGGTTTTATAGATTGCTCAAAAATGTTAACGGCGTAATTAGCAGATTTTTAGACCTTACTTTAAAAATCTGTAATAAAATAACCGCTAGTTGCTAGCTATGCTAATTAACAAATTAACAACTTCTTCCCCCCCTCTACCCACCACAGGAATTTGGTGGGGGTAGGTCACCGGGTATAGAAGTTATTAAGCGCCAAATAGTAAAAGTTAGCAATCTCTTTAAACCAACTAAATTTCGTATGCAAAATCGGAAATCCGTTATACAAAAGCCAAATATCAAGTGAGGGTAGAAATCGAGTCAGGGGATGAAAGCCGGGGTCGTCTTTAATCCAATCCAATCGATAAACACCAAAAAATCGCAAGGCTAGCCGTCAGTAACCGCAAAGGAACATCAAATTTTGCCTTAGGAACATCAAATTTTGCCTTAGGAACATCAAATTTTGCCTTAGGAACATCAAATTTTGCCTTAGGAACATCAAATTTTGCCTTTAGGAACATCAAATTTTGCCTTAGGAACATCAAATTTTGCCTTAGGAACATCAAATTTTGCCTTAGGAACATCAAATTTTGCCTTAGGAACATCAAATTTTGCCTTAGGAACATCAAATTTTGCCTTAGGAACATCAAATTTTGCCTTAGGAACATCAAATTTTGCCTTAGGAACATCAAATTTTGCCTTAGGAACATCAAATTTTGCCTTAGGAACATCAAATTTTGCCTTAGGAACATCAAATTTTGCCTTAGGAACATCAAATTTTGCCTTAGGAACATCAAATTTTGCCTTAGGAACATCAAATTTTGCCTTAGGAACATCAAATTTTGCCTTAGGAACATCAAATTTTGCCTTAGGAACATCAAATTTTGCCTTAGGAACATCAAATTTTGCCTTAGGAACATCAAATTTTGCCTTAGGAACATCAAATTTTGCCTTAGGAACATCAAATTTTGCCTTAGGAACATCAAATTTTGCCTTAGGAACATCAAATTTTGCCTTAGGAACATCAAATTTTGCCTTAGGAACATCAAATTTTGCCTTAGGAACATCAAATTTTGCCTTAGGAACATCAAATTTTGCCTTAGGAACATCAAATTTTGCCTTAGGAACATCAAATTTTGCCTTAGGAACATCAAATTTTGCCTTAGGAACATCAAATTTTGCCTTAGGAACATCAAATTTTGCCTTAGGAACATCAAATTTTGCCTTAGGAACATCAAATTTTGCCTTAGGAACATCAAATTTTGCCTTAGGAACATCAAATTTTGCCTTAGGAACATCAAATTTTGCCTTAGGAACATCAAATTTTGCCTTAGGAACATCAAATTTTGCCTTAGGAACATCAAATTTTGCCTTAGGAACATCAAATTTTGCCTTAGGAACATCAAATTTTGCCTTAGGAACATCAAATTTTGCCTTAGGAACATCAAATTTTGCCTTAGGAACATCAAATTTTGCCTTAGGAACATCAAATTTTGCCTTAGGAACATCAAATTTTGCCTTAGGAACATCAAATTTTGCCTTAGGAACATCAAATTTTGCCTTAGGAACATCAAATTTTGCCTTAGGAACATCAAATTTTGCCTTAGGAACATCAAATTTTGCCTTAGGAACATCAAATTTTGCCTTAGGAACATCAAATTTTGCCTTAGGAACATCAAATTTTGCCTTAGGAACATCAAATTTTGCCTTAGGAACATCAAATTTTGCCTTAGGAACATCAAATTTTGCCTTAGGAACATCAAATTTTGCCTTAGGAACATCAAATTTTGCCTTAGGAACATCAAATTTTGCCTTAGGAACATCAAATTTTGCCTTAGGAACATCAAATTTTGCCTTAGGAACATCAAATTTTGCCTTAGGAACATCAAATTTTGCCTTAGGAACATCAAATTTTGCCTTAGGAACATCAAATTTTGCCTTAGGAACATCAAATTTTGCCTTAGGAACATCAAATTTTGCCTTAGGAACATCAAATTTTGCCTTAGGAACATCAAATTTTGCCTTAGGAACATCAAATTTTGCCTTAGGAACATCAAATTTTGCCTTAGGAACATCAAATTTTGCCTTAGGAACATCAAATTTTGCCTTAGGAACATCAAATTTTGCCTTAGGAACATCAAATTTTGCCTTAGGAACATCAAATTTTGCCTTAGGAACATCAAATTTTGCCTTAGGAACATCAAATTTTGCCTTAGGAACATCAAATTTTGCCTTAGGAACATCAAATTTTGCCTTAGGAACATCAAATTTTGCCTTAGGAACATCAAATTTTGCCTTAGGAACATCAAATTTTGCCTTAGGAACATCAAATTTTGCCTTAGGAACATCAAATTTTGCCTTAGGAACATCAAATTTTGCCTTAGGAACATCAAATTTTGCCTTAGGAACATCAAATTTTGCCTTAGGAACATCAAATTTTGCCTTAGGAACATCAAATTTTGCCTTAGGAACATCAAATTTTGCCTTAGGAACATCAAATTTTGCCTTTGGAACATCAAATTTTGCCTTAGGAACATCAAATTTTGCCTTAGGAACATCAAATTTTGCCTTAGGAACATCAAATTTTGCCTTAGGAACATCAAATTTTGCCTTAGGAACATCAAATTTTGCCTTAGGAACATCAAATTTTGCCTTAGGAACATCAAATTTTGCCTTAGGAACATCAAATTTTGCCTTAGGAACATCAAATTTTGCCTTAGGAACATCAAATTTTGCCTTAGGAACATCAAATTTTGCCTTAGGAACATCAAATTTTGCCTTAGGAACATCAAATTTTGCCTTAGGAACATCAAATTTTGCCTTAGGAACATCAAATTTTGCCTTAGGAACATCAAATTTTGCCTTAGGAACATCAAATTTTGCCTTAGGAACATCAAATTTTGCCTTAGGAACATCAAATTTTGCCTTAGGAACATCAAATTTTGCCTTAGGAACATCAAATTTTGCCTTAGGAACATCAAATTTTGCCTTAGGAACATCAAATTTTGCCTTAGGAACATCAAATTTTGCCTTAGGAACATCAAATTTTGCCTTAGGAACATCAAATTTTGCCTTAGGAACATCAAATTTTGCCTTAGGAACATCAAATTTTGCCTTAGGAACATCAAATTTTGCCTTAGGAACATCAAATTTTGCCTTAGGAACATCAAATTTTGCCTTAGGAACATCAAATTTTGCCTTAGGAACATCAAATTTTGCCTTAGGAACATCAAATTTTGCCTTAGGAACATCAAATTTTGCCTTAGGAACATCAAATTTTGCCTTAGGAACATCAAATTTTGCCTTAGGAACATCAAATTTTGCCTTAGGAACATCAAATTTTGCCTTAGGAACATCAAATTTTGCCTTAGGAACATCAAATTTTGCCTTAGGAACATCAAATTTTGCCTTAGGAACATCAAATTTTGCCTTAGGAACATCAAATTTTGCCTTAGGAACATCAAATTTTGCCTTAGGAACATCAAATTTTGCCTTAGGAACATCAAATTTTGCCTTAGGAACATCAAATTTTGCCTTAGGAACATCAAATTTTGCCTTAGGAACATCAAATTTTGCCTTAGGAACATCAAATTTTGCCTTAGGAACATCAAATTTTGCCTTAGGAACATCAAATTTTGCCTTAGGAACATCAAATTTTGCCTTAGGAACATCAAATTTTGCCTTAGGAACATCAAATTTTGCCTTAGGAACATCAAATTTTGCCTTAACCTAACCTAACCTAACCTAACCTAACCTAACCTAACCTAACCTAACCTAACCTAACCTAACCTAACCTTTTTTTTTTTTTTTTTTTTTTTTTTTTTTTTTTTTTTTTTTTTTTTTTTTACGTAGTGAAAACTCATTTACGAGTACCCCCGGGCCCGGGGGGGCCCGAGCGGTTATGTGGGGCTCTCTCCCCCGTCCTCTTCCCCTGCGGGAAGGGGAGGGGGGAACATACCCACTAAAAACACTACGGCATTGTCCGCTCGCCGGGTTTAGGTAGGCGCCGTGGGTTCCCGAAGATTCGAGCCGACGACGCCCCCCGGCCAGCCCCGGCTTTGGTTAAAATCACCGGGGCCACCTCACCTAGGAGGGAGGAGCCGCAACGCTTCAGCTCCCCCCCCAGACGCGTGGGACCGTAAAGGCGGGTGGAGGACCCCCGTCCCCAACCCGCTGGTCGCACTAGGGGTTCAGACGGGCGGCAAAGTGCCGCCGCCTTCGCCCCGTTCGTCTGCGCCGGAACGGGGGCGCATGGACACACTCCTCGCGCTCCCGTTCCTCGGCTTCCTTTTGGAGCATTATGCTCTCACAAAAGGAAGCCACCTCCTCCCAGGACTCGTCACCCCCATCCAGCATAGCCGTGACTATGCTGTGGAGTGACAAGTCCTGTCGTCCGATGGCCGCCACGAGCTGGCGCCGCTCGTAGTCCCAACAGGGACACTCCTCCACGGTGTGCTGGGCTGTGTCATCCGCTGCACCGCAATTGTGGCACTGAGAGCTCTCCTCTCGGCCGATGCGGTGCAGGTAGTGCCCGAAGCACCCGTGCCCTGTTAGGACTTGGACCAGGTGATAGTTCAGCGGTCCGAACTCCCTGTCCAGCCACAGGTCCATCTGTGGGAGGATTGCCGCTATGGTCCTCGTACCATATCGGCAATCCTCCAGCGCCTCCTTCCATCTGTCGCGCATACGACGATGGGTTTGACGGCGGGCGTGGAGCACTTCCTCCGGGGCCAGCCTGTCCCCTCTCGCCAGGGCCTCTTTTTGGGACCGGTAGGTCTCCGCCATTGCCGCTGCGTCCACATCCCAGGGCGGTGTCCCTGCAATGAGGCAGGCCGCCATGTGTGCCACCGTCACATACGCCCTTATAATGCGGATGGCACAAATCCTCTGTGGCCGTCGGAGGAGGGATCGGGTCTGCGCCGACAGCCGGTCTGCCCAAATTGGTGCGCCGTAGAGGGCCATACTGCGCACCACTCCGGCGAACAGTCGCCTGCAAGGCGCACTGGGACCGGCCACATTAGGCATCAGCCTAGCCAGGGCTGAAGCAGTGCCCATTAGGCGGGGAGCCAACCGGGTAAAGTGCTCCCGGAAGTCCCACTTCCTGTCCAGGACAAGACCAAGATATTTCATGTTGGCCTTGACCTGGACAGGCTGGCCTCCGATGGGGAGCACCGCATCCGCCGGGATGCGCCATCGGGGCGCTCCAAAGACCATGGCATCTGTTTTGGCTACTGCCACGTCTAGCCCGAGCGCCCCAATGCGGTCCACCACCAGCTCAGCAGCAACTGCTGCTCTGCGGAGCGTCTCCTCCATGTTGCTTCCCCGCACGACCACAAGCGTGTCGTCGGCGTAACACATCGTGGCCATGCGGGGAAGCTGCACCCCCCGTATGGCCCAGTCGAACCCCAGGTTCCAGAGCAAGGGGCCAAGCACGGATCCCTGGGGCACGCCACAGGCCATGGGCCGACTCCTGCGCCTTCCGCCGTGATCGTAGAGCACTACCCTCCCGTCAAGGTAGTGCCCTACGATCTTCTGCAGGTACTCCGGTATGCGGTGGTACCGGAGAGACTCTTCGATGACCGAGTAGGGGAGGGTGCCAAATGCGTTGGCGATGTCCAGGGACACCGCCACCACTCCTTCCCCCTTTTCCGCAGCCAGGTCGCACCACTCCTTCAGGGCCCCGATGGCGTCCAATGTCGACCGGCCAGCCCTGAACCCGAACTGCCGGTCCGACATGTTGGGGCCCACTTCCCGCAGATGTGTCTGGATGCGGCGGGCGATGATGCGCTCCAGAGACTTGCCCGCTTCGTCCAGGAGGACAATGGGCCTGTGCGCAGAGGGCAGGTCCGGCGCGCGTCCCGGCTTCGGGATCAGGACCAGTCGGCCCTCCTTCCATACTTTGGGGAAGCGCCCCACCTCCAGACACTCGTTATAGAGGTCTCTGAGGCGCCCCCCCAGGTGCTGTAGGGCGATCGGAATCACCCTAGCCGGGACTCCGTCTGGTCCCGGGGCCTTCTTACAGACCCGGAGACGGTCCACCACCATCATCCACTCGTCGTCGTCGATCCTCGGGACGGGGGCGGGTGGATGTATGCGCTCCCCCAAGGGGGCCGACATCCTCGGGGGAGTAAAGTCCGGCGCCGGCGGGAAGAGCACCTCCAGCGCCCTCTCTAGGAGTTCCGGCTCCAGCGAATCCATGGGGGGTGCGCGCCTCATTTTGTTCCGTACAAGCCTGTACGGACGCCCCCATGGATCCCTGTCGAGTGTTGCCAGGAACTCCTCATGCGCCGCGTCCTTGGCCTTGGCAATGGCCGTCTGGAGCGCCTCCTTGGCCTCCTTCAGCCTCCCGTGGAGGAGCTCCTCCTCTTCGGCGGAGTGGACCCTTCGCCGCCGGCAATGCGTGTATGCCCGGCGGGCGCGGTTGCTGGTGGCTCGGAGGGCCGCGATCTCCTCCGACCACCAGTACACGCTTTGCTTGGCCGGCATCCTCGCGACTCGAGGCATGGCGGCGTCGCATACCGCGGTCAGCGACTCGCGGAAGCGAGCCGCCTTCTCGTCCACCCCTAGGGACGCGGGTGGGGGGGCGCACCACGCCTCCACCACTGCGGCCTCCTCCGCCATTCCCGGGTCAAAACGCGTGAGGACCCACCGCGGGAAGCTCGGTCTTGTCCTCGCCGGAGGCTGCAGCGGCGAGGCGGAGACCCTCATCCGAATGTACCTGTGGTCGGATAGGGTCTCCACGTCCTCCAGGACGCGCCAATCAGCGATCCGTGTGGCTAGGACAGGGGTCGCGAACGTGACGTCCACGATGGACCCCCCCTGTCGACACGATGGACCCCCCCTGTCGACAACCTAACCTAACCTAACCTAACCTAACCTAACCTAACCTAACCTAACCTAACCTAACCTAACCTAACCTAACCTAACCTAACCTAACCTAACCTAACCTAACCTAACCTAACCTAACCTAACCTAACCTAACCTAACCTAACCTAACCTAACCTAACCTAACCTAACCTAACCTAACCTAACCTAACCTAACCTAACCTAACCTAACCTAACCTAACCTAACCTAACCTAACCTAACCTAACCTAACCTAACCTAACCTAACCTAACCTAACCTAACCTAACCTAACCTAACCTAACCTAACCTAACCTAACCTAACCTAACCTAACCTAACCTAACCTAACCTAACCTAACCTAACCTAACCTAACCTAACCTAACCTAACCTAACCTAACCTAACCTAACCTAACCTAACCTAACCTAACCTAACCTAACCTAACCTAACCTAACCTAACCTAACCTAACCTAACCTAACCTAACCTAACCTAACCTAACCTAACCTAACCTAACCTAACCTAACCTAACCTAACCTAACCTAACCTAACCTAACCTAACCTAACCTAACCTAACCTAACCTAACCTAACCTAACCTAACCTAACCTAACCTAACCTTTTTTTTTTTTTTTTTTTTTTTTAACGTGTGGAAAATGCGCCTTATGCATCTCCGCGCTCGGGGCAGCACGAACGGAGGTATGACGGGTTCTCCATCTCGCCGCTACCATCCCTAATGGATGGAGGGGAGAGGCCTACCGTCTAAAAACACACACGTTCCCTCCAGGCCTTGAACTGCGGGCGTTGCGGGCGAACACCGTGACCACCGCAACGTCCACTGGCCGCCCCGGGATGGGGCAGGTGGCGACGGCACCGTTGAATGCGGGTTCCGGATTCCCCGCCCTCCCCCGCCGGTGACCGTCTGTTTTTTTAAAGAGGTTGACTCCTCGTAGCCCCCTCAGCGGCCCACGTTCCCAGCGCCAGCGGGCCGGGGTTACGTGACGGCCGACATGACCGAGATCACGCCGCCCTGTTGATTTTTATAGAGGTTTACTCCTCGCGGCCCCCCTATCTTGAAAAAGACGAGGCGGCCCACGGTCCCGGCCCTGCGGACCGGGTTTGCGTGCCGTCCGACCGTGACCGAGGTCACGTCATCCTCTGGATTATTATAGAGGTTTACTCCTCGCGGCCCCCTTATCTTGAAAAAGACGAGGCGGCCCACGGTCCCGGCCCTACGGACCAGGTTTACGTGCCGTCCGACCGTGACCGAGGTCACGTCGCTCCTCTGGATTTTTATAGAGGTTTTCTCCTCGCGGCCCCCTTATCTTGAAAAAGACGAGGCGGCCCACGGTCCCGGCCCTGCGGACCGGGTTTGCGTGCCGTCCGACCGTGACCGAGGTCACGTCATCCTCTGGATTATTATAGAGGTTTACTCCTCGCGGCCCCCTTATCTTGAAAAAGACGAGGCGGCCCACGGTCCCGGCCCTACGGACCAGGTTTACGTGCCGTCCGACCGTGACCGAGGTCACGTCGCCCTCTGGATTTTTATAGAGGTTTACTCCTCGCGGCCCCCTTATCTTGAAAAAGACGAGGCGGCCCACGGTCCCGGCCCTGCGGACCAGGTTTACGTGGCGTCCGATCGTGACCGAGGTCACGTCGCTCCTCTGGATTTTTTATAGAGGTTTTCTCCTCGCGGCCCCCTTATCTTGATAAAGACGAGGCGGCCCACGGTCCCGGCCCTACGGACCAGGTTACGTGCCGACCGAAAATGACCGAGGTCACTCCGCCCCGCGATCGCGTCCCTTGCGGAACGCACCGCTTCGACGGCAGGCTTTCGCCCGCCGCCAGCATGAGGCTCGCCCTTCCGTTCCCCGCCCGGGGCGAACAGCAGGTACAAGGTTGGACTCGCCCCCGTCCCTCCCCGTACGAGGCGTTTGGCGCCTCCAGGTTTGGTGCAGAGCTGCGCTACCTTTCAACCTCCTGGCACCGTCCCACGGCACCAGTGGCTACTCGGCCGCAGATGCAGAGCAGCTCCCCGGCAGCTACCGCACGCCCCGTCCCCCCCTAGGCTCCCCCCCCCTCAGAGAACGAAAGGCCTGCCGGTAATTAACCGCAAAGCAATACCTACTTTTCGCCAGCTCCAGGCCGAGTGAGCAGCTCGGCGGGAGGGGCTACTCAGTAGGCAGCTCAGCTCGGCCCGACAGTACCCAACGCTTCTGTCCCTCGTCTCCCCAAGGCTCCCCTTCCCCCCCCAAAAGGCGTTTGGTGCCTTCAGGCCTGGTGCAGAGCTACGCCTCCTTTCACCATCTGGCACTGGCCCCCCGACCTGCACCAGTGGCTACTCGGCCGCAGATGCAGAGCAGCTTCCCGTCAGCTACCGCCCGCCTTTCCCCACCTAATCACGATCCCTCCCTTGATAAAAAGGGGCTTTCGCCCCGGCCCTCGCCAAAAAAATAGATACATATACATAATAATTCGCCCCGCCCTACCCCCCCACCCCCCCAGGTCGGATATTTGCCACCAGCTAACTAATATCCCCGAGGGGTTTAATTAGCCGTTGTTGCCCAGGGTGCACCGGCCTAAGCGTTACCCTTCCCCCCCCATGGGACCAAAGTCCCTGATAGAAGGGAACTGTAACGCTAGAGCTCTCGGGGAGGTTTCCGACATAGCACCCCAACCTAACCTAACCTAACCTAACCTAACCTAACCTAACCTAACCTAACCTAACCTAACCTAACCTAACCTAACCTAACCTAACCTAACCTAACCTAACCTAACCTAACCTAACCTAACCTAACCTAACCTAACCTAACCTAACCTAACCTAACCTAACCTAACCTAACCTAACCTAACCTAACCTAACCTAACCTAACCTAACCTAACCTAACCTAACCTAACCTAACCTAACCTAACCTAACCTAACCTAACCTAACCTAACCTAACCTAACCTAACCTAACCTAACCTAACCTAACCTAACCTAACCTAACCTAACCTAACCTAACCTAACCTAACCTAACCTAACCTAACCTAACCTAACCTAACCTAACCTAACCTAACCTAACCTAACCTAACCTAACCTAACCTAACCTAACCTAACCTAACCTAACCTAACCTAACCTAACCTAACCTAACCTAACCTAACCTAACCTAACCTAACCTAACCTAACCTAACCTAACCTAACCTAACCTAACCTAACCTAACCTAACCTAACCTAACCTAACCTAACCTAACCTAACCTAACCTAACCTAACCTAACCTAACCTAACCTAACCTAACCTAACCTAACCTAACCTAACCTAACCTAACCTAACCTAACCTAACCTAACCTAACCTAACCTAACCTAACCTAACCTAACCTAACCTAACCTAACCTAACCTAACCTAACCTAACCTAACCTAACCTAACCTAACCTAACCTAACCTAACCTAACCTAACCTAACCTAACCTAACCTAACCTAACCTAACCTAACCTAACCTAACCTAACCTAACCTAACCTAACCTAACCTAACCTAACCTAACCTAACCTAACCTAACCTAACCTAACCTAACCTAACCTAACCTAACCTAACCTAACCTAACCTAACCTAACCTAACCTAACCTAACCTAACCTAACCTAACCTAACCTAACCTAACCTAACCTAACCTAACCTAACCTAACCTAACCTAACCTAACCTAACCTAACCTAACCTAACCTAACCTAACCTAACCTAACCTAACCTAACCTAACCTAACCTAACCTAACCTAACCTAACCTAACCTAACCTAACCTAACCTAACCTAACCTAACCTAACCTAACCTAACCTAACCTAACCTAACCTAACCTAACCTAACCTAACCTAACCTAACCTAACCTAACCTAACCTAACCTAACCTAACCTAACCTAACCTAACCTAACCTAACCTAACCTAACCTAACCTAACCTAACCTAACCTAACCTAACCTAACCTAACCTAACCTAACCTAACCTAACCTAACCTAACCTAACCTAACCTAACCTAACCTAACCTAACCTAACCTAACCTAACCTAACCTAACCTAACCTAACCTAACCTAACCTAACCTAACCTAACCTAACCTAACCTAACCTAACCTAACCTAACCTAACCTAACCTAACCTAACCTAACCTAACCTAACCTAACCTAACCTAACCTAACCTAACCTAACCTAACCTAACCTAACCTAACCTAACCTAACCTAACCTAACCTAACCTAACCTAACCTAACCTAACCTAACCTAACCTAACCTAACCTAACCTAACCTAACCTAACCTAACCTAACCTAACCTAACCTAACCTAACCTAACCTAACCTAACCTAACCTAACCTAACCTAACCTAACCTAACCTAACCTAACCTAACCTAACCTAACCTAACCTAACCTAACCTAACCTAACCTAACCTAACCTAACCTAACCTAACCTAACCTAACCTAACCTAACCTAACCTAACCTAACCTAACCTAACCTAACCTAACCTAACCTAACCTAACCTAACCTAACCTAACCTAACCTAACCTAACCTAACCTAACCTAACCTAACCTAACCTAACCTAACCTAACCTAACCTAACCTAACCTAACCTAACCTAACCTAACCTAACCTAACCTAACCTAACCTAACCTAACCTAACCTAACCTAACCTAACCTAACCTAACCTAACCTAACCTAACCTAACCTAACCTAACCTAACCTAACCTAACCTAACCTAACCTAACCTAACCTAACCTAACCTAACCTAACCTAACCTAACCTAACCTAACCTAACCTAACCTAACCTAACCTAACCTAACCTAACCTAACCTAACCTAACCTAACCTAACCTAACCTAACCTAACCTAACCTAACCTAACCTAACCTAACCTAACCTAACCTAACCTAACCTAACCTAACCTAACCTAACCTAACCTAACCTAACCTAACCTAACCTAACCTAACCTAACCTAACCTAACCTAACCTAACCTAACCTAACCTAACCTAACCTAACCTAACCTAACCTAACCTAACCTAACCTAACCTAACCTAACCTAACCTAACCTAACCTAACCTAACCTAACCTAACCTAACCTAACCTTTTTTTTTTTTTTTTTTTTTTTTTTTTTTTTTTTTTTTTTTTTTTTTTTTTTTTTTGCGGCGGAAAAATGCGTTACGCATACGACCGCGCCGTGGGGACGGCGCGGAAGTTATGTGGGACTCTCCTCCCCGGCCCCCCCCCCGAGCGGGGGGAAGCGGAGGAGGCCTACCCACTAAAAAACCGCCGGTTTTCCCTCTCTGCCATTGGAGGGGCGCCGTGGGAGAACTACGGTGTCACCACGCACGCCCCGCCGGCCGCCCCAGCCTAAACGCCGGGGCTCCCGCGCCAAAGAGAGGGGGGCCGGGAAAACCTGGCCCCCCCCTAGACTCGTGGGCCTCTACGCGCTAGCAGGGGATCCCCATCCCCCGCCAGCAGGCACCACTAGGGGAGGGCAGCGGCAAACTGCCGCCGCCTCCTCCCCGTTCGTCTGCGCCGGAGCGGGGGCGCGAGGGGGTCGTTCTCGCGCTCCCGCTCCCTCTCCTCCTTCTGCGAGATTACGTCCTCGCAGAAGGAGGCGACGGCCTCCCAGGACCCCTCACTCCCGACCATAGCATGCACTACGCCGGGCAGTGAGAGGTCGCCGCCGATAGTCGCCACCAGAGTGCGGCGCTGCTCCGACCAGGCGGGACACAGCTCCAGCGTATGCTGTGCCGTGTCCACCGCCGCGCCGCACTCGTGGCACGACTCCGTCTCCTCCCTACCGACTCTTTTCAGATACCGCCCGAAGCAGCCATGCCCGGACAGTATCTGCGTGAGTCGGTAGGTGAGGGACCCGTGGGCCCTCCCGCACCACTCTAGGAGCACTGGGCGGATGGCTTGGATGGTTCGGGTGCCGTATTCGGCATCCCGTAGCTCATCCGCCCAGCGCTCCATGACCCCTTCCATCTCGACCTCCCGCGCACGGGCTAGTTCCGCCGGGGCAAGCGGTGAGTCGCCCCGGGCCCTCCTTTCGACCCTGGCTATGTAGGACCCCGCCAGGGCCTCCGCCACCAGCTCCCACGGGGGGGAGCCCGCGATCACGCCGGCCGCCTGCCAGCCTACCGTGCGGTAGGCCCGGCACATCCTCGTCGCAATTATGCGTTGCGGCCGGCGGAGCAGCGCTTTCGCCTCGCGCGAAAGGCTTCCTGCCCAGATGGGCGCCCCGTACAGCGCCATCGATCGCAGGGTGCCTGCGTAGAGGCGCCTGCACGGGGCATCCGGCCCGCCCGTGTTCGGCAGGAGGCGGCTCAGTGCCCCTGCCGCGCCCACTATCCGGGGGATCAGGTCCCGGAAGTGGGCCTCCCACCGCCATCGTCCGTCCAATGTGAGGCCCAGATACTTTATCTGGGCCTTGATTTGTACGGCCTCGCCGGCCACGCGCAATGATGCGCCCTGCGGCACCCTCCACCTCGGCCCCCTGAAAACGAGGGCCTCGGTCTTCGGTAGGGCCACCTTCAGTCCGAGGGCCCCAATCCTGCGGACTATCAGGGTGGCCCCTACCTCCGCCCTCCTCCGCGTCTCCTCCCACCTGGTGCCCCGGACGGCGATCAGCGTGTCGTCTGCATAGCAGACGACCGCCATCCGGGGCAGCACCTCCCCGCGAATGGCCCAGTCAAATCCCATATTCCAAAGCAGGGGTCCTAACACCGACCCCTGCGGGACTCCACTGGCCATTCGCCTCCTCCTCACCAACCCCCCCCTCCCCGTGTAGAGCACTACCCGATTAGTCAGGTAGTGCCCTACAACCCTCCGGAGGTAGAGGGGCACCCCGTGATACCGGAGCGCCTCCTCTATCACTCCGAAGGGGAGGGAGCCGAAGGCGTTAGCAATGTCCAACGAGACAGCCAACGCCCCCTGCCCCCCCCTCGCCGCCTCCTCGGTGAACCCTTTTAGGGTGGATAGGGCGTCCAACGTGGATCGCCCTACCCTAAACCCAAATTGGTTCACCGAGAGATCCGGCCCGACCTCCGCTAGGTGGCGGACGATTCGGGTAGCTACAACTCTTTCGAGGAGCTTACCCGTCTCGTCCAGCATCACCAGCGGGCGGTAGCCGGACGGAGAGTCCGGCGGACGACTCTCCTTGCGGAGAAGCACAAGCCTGCCCTCCTTCCACGGGCTCGGGAAGTGGCCTCCCTCCAGGCACGCTGTGAACAGCCCCCGGAGGCGGTCGTCGAGGTGCTCCAGGGCGAGGTGCAGAACTCGCCCGGGAACACCGTCCGGCCCTGGGGCCTTTCTCCTTCCCTTTAGGCGCGCCCTTACCGCCGCCATCTCCTCCTCGGTGACCGGAGGGACGGCGAGGGCGGCCTCATCAGGCTCCGGATCCGGAGGGGCCATGGGCGGGGGGTCGAAGGGGGGGCTATCGGGGAATAGCCCCTCGACCACCCGCTCGAGCAGTGCCGGCTCGAATTCCTCCGTGGGGGGGGCCAGCTTCATCTTCGCCCGTACCATTCGGTACGGGCGCCCCCACGGATCGGCGTCGAGCTCCGCCAGGAACTCCTTATAGGCGCGGTCCTTGGCCGCGCCTATTGCCGTAGCGAACGCCTGCTTGGCCGTGCGCAACTCGGCCAAGAGGCGTTCTTCTTCGCCCGGCACTATGGTTGCCCGCCGGCGGCACCGGGTGAAGTTCCGGCGCGCTCGGTCGCTGGCGGCCCTCAGGACGGCCAAGTCCTGGGACCACCAGTAAACGCCGTCTCTGGGCGGGGCGCGGCCACTCGCCCGCGGCATCCCGGCGTTACAGACTGCCGCCAAGTCCTCCCTGAACTTGGCGGCCCTGTGCTCGACCCCCATGGAGCTAGGGGGGTCGACGCACCACGCCTGGACGATGGCCGCCTCCTCGGCCCGGTCCCGGTCGAGGCGGGAGAGCACCCATTTGGGGAGCCCTCCCCCTCTCCCTCCCACTCCCGCCGCGCGGGCTTGCGGCCCGGGGGGCGCTTCGGAGACCCTGCACCGGATGAACCGGTGGTCCGACAGGGTCTCCGCCTCCTCCAGGACGCGCCAGTTCGACACGCGCTGGCCGATGGCGGGGGTCGTGAACATCAGGTCCACGATCGACCCCCCCTGCCACCGGACGCACGTGTCGACGCGTCCCCTGTTTTGAAGGACCAGGCCCAGCGCAGCGGCCCAGTCCCTCAGCACTGCCCCTCTCGCGTCCGTTATGGGGGAACCCCATGCCTGGCACTTGGCATTGAAGTCCCCCATAAGGACTACTTGCGCCGGCACTGCCCTCTGGACGACTTGCTCAAGGTCGTCCAGGAACCTCTCAAACTCTGAGAGGGGTCTGTTGGGGGAGAAATAGACTCCCACCACCACGACCTCCCCCCAGTTCGCCGCCGCAAAGCCAGGCCCCCTTGCCCTAAGGGTGAGCCCCCTGGCGCCGGACGTCGGCACAACCACTCCGACCGAGCTGTTGGTGTCCCCGACCCAGTTTGGCTGGGGGGGGACACAATAGGGCTCGGCTATCACCGCCAGGGCAACGCGCCACTCCGCCAGGACCTGCATGAACAGGTCCTGGGCTCTGGCGGAGTGGTTGGCGTTGCCTTGGAGAAGCTCGTGATGCAGGTGTCTGGGCATTTATGACACCTGCATCTGAGACTCCTCCATTGCCCTAGGGCCGTTTTGGGTGGTGCGCGCCGGGGTCGCTCCGGTCTTCCCCCTCACTTTGGGCGGGGCACACTTGTCCCCGCCCATCACATGGCCTGCCGGCCGGCCCGCCGCTGTGCATACCGCACACTTGGGCCTGGCCGTGCATGCGGCCGCCCGATGCCCCTCCTCTCCGCAGCGGAAACACTTTTCCCCATGATCCGCCGCGGAGGGGCACGTCACCCTGGTGTGGCCCAGCGCCATACATTTGTAACACCGCATGGGCAGGGCCACCAGCGGTGTTACCGTCGCCACCGACCATCCAATTTGGAGGCGACCGTCTTTCGCCACGGCTTTTGCCGCGGTCGCCGGGCAGCGCACGATGGTGGTGCCCCGCCCCCAGGCTCTCTCTGAGACGGCCCCCACTTTTACGAGGGCCGCCTCGCAGCCGCCCTTGGACGCGACGGCCGCCGCTATCTCCTCCGCCCCCACCGTCGTGTCGAGCCCGGTTAACCGGAGCTCGGCAAATTTGGTGGGGCGGGTGATCTCCGCCACATCTCCTACCACCTCGCGGAGCTTAGCCGCGAGGCGGTCCGCCGTGGCGCTGGGGGTGTCCCCCCCCACCTCCAACATCTTGGCGTTGGTTTGGGCGGTCTTAATCTTCACCGACTCCAACCCGAAGTCGGTGAGTTTCACGCCCGCCCTTGCCCAGCCCATTAGGTGAACGTACGTCACCTCCTTCCCGCCCCTCTCAGCCCCCTCCTTCAGTGTCAGCACTATTGCCGCTGTGGAGGGGACGGCCACTTTGACCGGCTTCGGTCTGGGAGCCGGCATGGGGGGGGCACCCGGGGTGGCGGCGCCCGCCTTCTTCCCCCTACGGGTCACCTTCGCCCAGGAATTCTCCTGGGCCTGGGGGGCGACCTCAGGGGCGGCGTCCTGCGGCTGCGGGCCGCTCCTCCGGCTTGTCCCCGCCGTGGGGGGGGGGTTGGGCGGCGCATGCTTGGGGCGCGCCAACGCCTTCCGGGGCCCCTGGGCCGGCGCGGGGCCAGCCTTTTTCCCCGCCTTTTGGCCACTTTGGGCTGGCGGGGCAGGTGGGGGGGGCCTCGGGGCAGTTGCCTTCCTCACGGGGGCCGTCCTCGGCGGCTCCCTGGCTGGCCCCCCCCACCAGGCCGGACTGGGCTCTGGGGCGGGGGGGCGGCGGCACCCTTCTATCTGCGGCCAACGGCGGCCGCAGGACAGGCTCCGGGGGGAGGCGCGCCTCCATCTCCCCCAGGCGGGCATTAATCATCCCCCCCAGGGATGAGAGGAGGTCCCGCCGGAGGTCCTCGACGACCTCCTTGATGCCCTCCCCGACGGTCGGTTGGGGCTCCCTCCTTGCGGCGGTTCCCCGCGCCTCATTATAGGCCTCCTTAAAGGCGCGGAGCTCCGAGCGGACATTCTCCAGCTCTCTGGAGAGCCTGTTGTTGTCCGCTCGGAGGCGCCTCTGCTCCTCTGTGGACGAGAGCACACGGAGCTCTTCAATGGCCTCCATGGCCTCGTCCGCGGCGTCCTGAAGGAGGCCCTTGATCCTTCCGTTAACGTTACTGCACTTCGCAACGTTCCCCCGGAAGGAAAGAACGTTGCGGAGTGCAGTGGCGGCCAGCTCCTCCCTTGTCTTCTGTTGAGGGGACCGGAAGTCCTCCTCAACTTCTGCCCCTTTGGGGGGCGATTTTGGCCCCTTTCGGGAGTACTGCTTGGGGCGATAAGTCGTATCGCCCCTCGCCTCCTCCAAATCGGCCGTGTCGCCGTCGGACCCAAGGCCCGCCATCTCTCGCCTGGCTGCCGCCATAAAGGTGTGCGCCCCCATAGGGCGTTTCCCCCCCCCCCCCCCCCCCTGGTGCTCGTCGCCACCTTGACGGGAACCTCAGACGCCCCGCGCGTCTGGTCTGTCGCGACCCTCTTGAGGGTCGGGGTGGATTTTCCCGCCCCCCCCCTCGCCCCCCCCGCGAAGTACTTTGAGGCGACTGCCTCCCTCATTTCGCGTTCGGTGTCCGACGTGTCGGACGCGTCCTCCATAGTGACGGGCCTTCCAGATGACCCCCCCTCCCCCCCCTCGCAGGCCTCCGACACTGAGGTCGTTTCCCCCGCGAAATCCGAAAAAAGGGACCCAACTTGCCCCTTTTTCCCCATCCTCCCCTTTCCGGAAAAGGTCAGTCTGAAACCGGCCGACCCCGGAAGAAAATTCCCTGCGGCTGAACCGCGCGTCGGGCTGGGGTTCCGACTAGTGTCGGAGACTACCGGTGAACCGGTCTCCCCCCCCCCCCATACTACCCCCCCCCCCCATTCCCGGCCGTTCCCGAGATATTCCCGGCCCTAACTCCCGAGTTACGATCCCCCGTAACTCCCCCCCCCCCCGTCCGATTCATGATCGGAGCAACCCCCCCGATGCCCCTTGGGCTACCGCCCCCCACCCGCCTATAAAAACCCCCCCTTACCGAGCTGGTTTTGCCAGAAGGGCAAAACCTAACTCAAAACGGTCAAGTGCGAACCGTGGAAAATTACCAATTTATGAAAAAATTGGTAGTTTTCCCCAGATTCTCACGAGACTATGAAAGCCAGGGGGTCGTGTGGGGTGCCGTTAGGCGGCGCAAACTACCCCCTATACGACCCTGTGACTTTCGTGTCTCTGACCGTACGGACACAGACGCAACGATTTTTCCAAAGTGCCGACAAACTTATGAAAAAAGTTCGTTGCGCCTATGGGAAAAGTAATAGCAATGTCGCCGAACTTAGGTTTTCCGAATAACTTCTGGATGGTAAGTCCAAAAATTTTTCGGAAACCGGCACTCGACAGAGCTACCCTTCCCCTATATCCCCAAGCAAAAAAGACTCTAAAAAGTTAGACCAGGAAAGACTCTAAAAAGTTAGACCAGGAATTAATTATGAAATTTTGAAAAACCACGAAAAAAGAAATAGGCAATTAGAGCGACCGCAAAACTTGAAGAGTTTTGGGCCGAAATTGCCTAAATTAATTTTGGGAGTTCTAGTGAAGCTAGCAACTCGGAAAAAACGCCAAAAAATCGACAAGCTAATGCAGAAGGCAATGAGCACAAGAAAACAAGAAAAAAGCGACCGCAAGTGATAATTTTTGGCGAAAAACGAAAGTGACACCTCGAATTCCGACCAAAAATTTCCCTCAACCTAACCTAACCTAACCTAACCTAACCTAACCTAACCTAACCTAACCTAACCTAACCTAACCTAACCTAACCTAACCTAACCTAACCTAACCTAACCTAACCTAACCTAACCTAACCTAACCTAACCTAACCTAACCTAACCTAACCTAACCTAACCTAACCTAACCTAACCTAACCTAACCTAACCTAACCTAACCTAACCTAACCTAACCTAACCTAACCTAACCTAACCTAACCTAACCTAACCTAACCTAACCTAACCTAACCTAACCTAACCTAACCTAACCTAACCTAACCTAACCTAACCTAACCTAACCTAACCTAACCTAACCTAACCTAACCTAACCTAACCTAACCTAACCTAACCTAACCTAACCTAACCTAACCTAACCTAACCTAACCTAACCTAACCTAACCTAACCTAACCTAACCTAACCTAACCTAACCTAACCTAACCTAACCTAACCTAACCTAACCTAACCTAACCTAACCTAACCTAACCTAACCTAACCTAACCTAACCTAACCTAACCTAACCTAACCTAACCTAACCTAACCTAACCTAACCTAACCTAACCTAACCTAACCTAACCTAACCTAACCTAACCTAACCTAACCTAACCTAACCTAACCTAACCTAACCTAACCTAACCTAACCTAACCTAACCTAACCTAACCTAACCTAACCTAACCTAACCTAACCTAACCTAACCTAACCTAACCTAACCTAACCTAACCTAACCTAACCTAACCTAACCTAACCTAACCTAACCTAACCTAACCTAACCTAACCTAACCTAACCTAACCTAACCTAACCTAACCTAACCTAACCTAACCTAACCTAACCTAACCTAACCTAACCTAACCTAACCTAACCTAACCTAACCTAACCTAACCTAACCTAACCTAACCTAACCTAACCTAACCTAACCTAACCTAACCTAACCTAACCTAACCTAACCTAACCTAACCTAACCTAACCTAACCTAACCTAACCTAACCTAACCTAACCTAACCTAACCTAACCTAACCTAACCTAACCTAACCTAACCTAACCTAACCTAACCTAACCTAACCTAACCTAACCTAACCTAACCTAACCTAACCTAACCTAACCTAACCTAACCTAACCTAACCTAACCTAACCTAACCTAACCTAACCTAACCTAACCTAACCTAACCTAACCTAACCTAACCTAACCTAACCTAACCTAACCTAACCTTTTTTTTTTTTTTTTTTTTTTTTAACGTGTGGAAAATGCGCCTTATGCATCTCCGCGCTCGGGGCAGCACGAACGGAGGTATGACGGGTTCTCCATCTCGCCGCTACCATCCCTAATGGATGGAGGGGAGAGGCCTACCGTCTAAAAACACACACGTTCCCTCCAGGCCTTGAACTGCGGGCGTTGCGGGCGAACACCGTGACCACCGCAACGTCCACTGGCCGCCCCGGGATGGGGCAGGTGGCGACGGCACCGTTGAATGCGGGTTCCGGATTCCCCGCCCTCCCCCGCCGGTGACCGTCTGTTTTTTTAAAGAGGTTGACTCCTCGTAGCCCCCTCAGCGGCCCACGTTCCCAGCGCCAGCGGGCCGGGGTTACGTGACGGCCGACATGACCGAGATCACGCCGCCCTGTTGATTTTTATAGAGGTTTACTCCTCGCGGCCCCCCTATCTTGAAAAAGACGAGGCGGCCCACGGTCCCGGCCCTGCGGACCGGGTTTGCGTGCCGTCCGACCGTGACCGAGGTCACGTCATCCTCTGGATTATTATAGAGGTTTACTCCTCGCGGCCCCCTTATCTTGAAAAAGACGAGGCGGCCCACGGTCCCGGCCCTACGGACCAGGTTTACGTGCCGTCCGACCGTGACCGAGGTCACGTCGCTCCTCTGGATTTTTATAGAGGTTTTCTCCTCGCGGCCCCCTTATCTTGAAAAAGACGAGGCGGCCCACGGTCCCGGCCCTGCGGACCGGGTTTGCGTGTCGTCCGACCGTGACCGAGGTCACGTCATCCTCTGGATTATTATAGAGGTTTACTCCTCGCGGCCCCCTTATCTTGAAAAAGACGAGGCGGCCCACGGTCCCGGCCCTACGGACCAGGTTTACGTGCCGTCCGACCGTGACCGAGGTCACGTCGCCCTCTGGATTTTTATAGAGGTTTACTCCTCGCGGCCCCCTTATCTTGAAAAAGACGAGGCGGCCCACGGTCCCGGCCCTGCGGACCAGGTTTACGTGGCGTCCGACCGTGACCGAGGTCACGTCGCTCCTCTGGATTTTTTATAGAGGTTTTCTCCTCGCGGCCCCCTTATCTTGATAAAGACGAGGCGGCCCACGGTCCCGGCCCTACGGACCAGGTTACGTGCCGACCGAAAATGACCGAGGTCACTCCGCTCCGCGATCGCGTCCCTTGCGGAACGCACCGCTTCGACGGCAGGCTTTCGCCCGCCGCCAGCATGAGGCTCGCCCTTCCGTTCCCCGCCCGGGGCGAACAGCAGGTACAAGGTTGGACTCGCCCCCGTCCCTCCCCGTACGAGGCGTTTGGCGCCTCCAGGTTTGGTGCAGAGCTGCGCTACCTTTCAACCTCCTGGCACCGTCCCACGGCACCAGTGGCTACTCGGCCGCAGATGCAGAGCAGCTCCCCGGCAGCTACCGCACGCCCCGTCCCCCCCTAGGCTCCCCCCCCTCAGAGAACGAAAGGCCTGCCGGTAATTAACCGCAAAGCAATACCTACTTTTCGCCAGCTCCAGGCCGAGTGGTCGAAGCTCGGCGGGAGGGGCTACTCAGTAGGCAGCTCAGCTCGGCCCGACAGTACCCAACGCTTCTGTCCCTCGTCTCCCCAAGGCTCCCCTTCCCCCCCAAAAGGCGTTTGGTGCCTTCAGGCCTGGTGCAGAGCTACGCCTCCTTTCACCATCTGGCACTGGCCCCCCGACCTGCACCAGTGGCTACTCGGCCGCAGATGCAGAGCAGCTTCCCGTCAGCTACCGCCCGCCTTTCCCCACCTAATCTCGATCCCTCCCTTGATAAAAAGAGGCTTTCGCCCCGGCCCTCGCCAAAAAATAGATACATAAACATAATACTTCGCCCCGCCCTACCCCCCCACCCCCCCAGGTCGGATATTTGCCACCAGCTAACTAATATCCCCGAGGGGTTTAATCAGCCGTTGTTGCCCAGGGTGCACCGGCCTAAGCGTTACCCTTCCCCCCCCATGGGACCAAAGTCCCTGATAGAAGGGAACTGTAACGCTAGAGCTCTCGGGGAGGTTTCCGACATAGCACCCCAACCTAACCTAACCTAACCTAACCTAACCTAACCTAACCTAACCTAACCTAACCTAACCTAACCTAACCTAACCTAACCTAACCTAACCTAACCTAACCTAACCTAACCTAACCTAACCTAACCTAACCTAACCTAACCTAACCTAACCTAACCTAACCTAACCTAACCTAACCTAACCTAACCTAACCTAACCTAACCTAACCTAACCTAACCTAACCTAACCTAACCTAACCTAACCTAACCTAACCTAACCTAACCTAACCTAACCTAACCTAACCTAACCTAACCTAACCTAACCTAACCTAACCTAACCTAACCTAACCTAACCTAACCTAACCTAACCTAACCTAACCTAACCTAACCTAACCTAACCTAACCTAACCTAACCTAACCTAACCTAACCTAACCTAACCTAACCTAACCTAACCTAACCTAACCTAACCTAACCTAACCTAACCTAACCTAACCTAACCTAACCTAACCTAACCTAACCTAACCTAACCTAACCTAACCTAACCTAACCTAACCTAACCTAACCTAACCTAACCTAACCTAACCTAACCTAACCTAACCTAACCTAACCTAACCTAACCTAACCTAACCTAACCTAACCTAACCTAACCTAACCTAACCTAACCTAACCTAACCTAACCTAACCTAACCTAACCTAACCTAACCTAACCTAACCTAACCTAACCTAACCTAACCTAACCTAACCTAACCTAACCTAACCTAACCTAACCTAACCTAACCTAACCTAACCTAACCTAACCTAACCTAACCTAACCTAACCTAACCTAACCTAACCTAACCTAACCTAACCTAACCTAACCTAACCTAACCTAACCTAACCTAACCTAACCTAACCTAACCTAACCTAACCTAACCTAACCTAACCTAACCTAACCTAACCTAACCTAACCTAACCTAACCTAACCTAACCTAACCTAACCTAACCTAACCTAACCTAACCTAACCTAACCTAACCTAACCTAACCTAACCTAACCTAACCTAACCTAACCTAACCTAACCTAACCTAACCTAACCTAACCTAACCTAACCTAACCTAACCTAACCTAACCTAACCTAACCTAACCTAACCTAACCTAACCTAACCTAACCTAACCTAACCTAACCTAACCTAACCTAACCTAAAAAAAAAAAAAAAAAAAAAAAAAAAAAAAAAAAAAATTAAAACTAACAAATTTGAACCTAATCGATTTCAACCGAACAAATTGAAACCTAACCAATTTAAAACATTTTTTTTTTTTTTTTTTTTTTTTTTTTTTTTTTTTTTTACTGAAAACTCATTTATACTGGAGGTTCTTAGAGCCGATTTTGGGCCAAACCTTGCACTTTTTCAACCAAGGAAGCCACTTCGCCCAGGGGTACCTATAGGTAAACTGAGTCGATTCTGACCTGGAGCCACGAGGAGCCATCGTGCAGGGGGGCGCGGGAGGGGGGGGAAGTGTGGCTCCGCCGCGCTCCACTCTAAGCTCAATATCTTCGTTAATAAAGTAACTGCATCGTGTTTGGTATCATTTTCGGATAATTTAAGGATGCTGAATTCATTTTTGATATGATAATTATACCTTCTCATATGAAAAAAACGAGATTTTTGAAAAAATATGAAAATATGGATTCTCATTTTTTTCAAAAACCTTGTATAATACAAAAACTGCTAGTTAAAACTCTATGAAAAAAATAAGTATGGATAGCCTGTTTATTCAGGATTATAAAAATATATACTTTATTGGTATTATGGTATACAAAATACTTTAAAAAAAAATATTTATCGCCGCGCGGCAGACAGATTTGCTAGAGGCACTTTTCGTTCTGAGCTTGTTATTTGCAAAAGTTAGGCAAATACATCAACTTATATCTAATTATTAGAAAATTTTAAGACGCTGGCTTTATTTCTAGTAAATAAATAGTAATTTTTCATACAAAAAAATTTTTTTTTGCAAAAAATAGATTAAACTCGTCTATATTTTTTGACTAAATCCTTATGAAATACAAAACGTAACGGTGTATACACTTAAAAAATATACTATAAAATACCTACTCATTCACAAGTTAATTACCCCAACTAAAGACGCATTACTTCAACATCTAAAGCAGGCAGTGTATAAGGGTGGTGGTGTATGGACAAAAATTTAACACCCACGCAAGAACTACCTAATGCACGGAACTCTGTGGCTGCGGAGGAAATTGCTCAGGTTTTAAATGCAATAAAATAAATATGTTCCTTTTAATTTCGCATTTGTTACTACTATTGCTTATTATCATTTCTTTAGTCAACAAATTCCATTTTTTTATAAAGAATGAAGTGCCTACATTACTGAACTGAATGTTTATTTATTTACCGATATTTTTTGGCCAAATTGACGTATTTATTCAAAGAAGTCCTTTTTACCCTTTCTAAAGTATTAATTTCATTTTCAATGTAAGCAATTATCAAGTTCAGAGCGCAAAGTACTCCTGCACATGTTTGTCGCGCGGCAATAAATATTTTCTTATAAGGTTTTGGTAGATAATAATAACATTAAAGTATATATTTTTGAACTTGTGAATGAGTAGGCTATTTTATAGTATTTTTTTTAAGTGTATACACCGTTACGTTTTGTATTTCATAAGGATTTAGTCAAAAAATATAGACGTTTAATCTATTTTTTGCAAAAAAAAAATTTTTTTGTATGAAAAATTACTATTTATTTACTAGAAATAAAGCCAGCGTCTTAAAATTTTCTAATAATTAGATATAAGTTGATGTATTTGCCTAACTTTTGCAAATAACAAGCTCAGAACGAAAAGTGCCTCTAGCAAATCTGTCTGCCGCGCGGCGATAAATATTTTTTTAAAAGTATTTTGTATACCATAATACCAATAAAGTATATATTTTTATAATCCTGAATAAACAGGCTATCCATACTTATTTTTTTTATAGTGTTTTAACTAGCAGTTTTTGTATTATACAAGGTTTTTGAAAAAAATGAGAATCCATATTTTCATATTTTTTCAAAAATCTCGTTTTTTTTATTTGAGAAGGTATAATTATCATATCAAAAATGAATTCAGCATCCTTAAATTATCCGAAAATGATACCAAACACGATGCAGTTACTTTATTAACGAAGATATTGAGCTTAGAGTGGAGCGCGGCGGAGCCACACTTCCCCCCCTCCCGCGCCCCCCTGCACGATGGCTCCTCGTGGCTCCAGGTCAGAATCGACTCAGTTTACCTATAGGTACCCCTGGGCGAAGTGGCTTCCTTGGTTGAAAAAGTGCAAGGTCCAACCTCTAAGGACCTCCAGTATTACGAGTACCCCCGGGCCGAGCGGTTACGTGGGGCTCACCCCCGTCCTCTTCCCCTGCGGGAAGGGGGAAGGGGAGGGGGGAACATAACCACCAAAAAAAAAAAAAAAAAAAAAAAAAAAAAAAAAAAAAAAAAAAAAAAAAAAAAAAAAAGGCATATTTAAAATGCAAATACAAAATGCAAAATACCTATTTTGTATTTGTCATTTAAATGCCTTTTTGTAAAAACCATTTTGTATTTTATTTGAAATACCTTTCAAAATGTATTTTGCATAGAAGTATTTCAAATAAATCGCATCTCTGAACCTAACCTAACCTAAGGGAAAAAAAAAAAAAAAAAAAAAAAAAAAAACCAGGAGTGTGTCCATGCGCCCCCGTTCCGGCGCACAGACGAACGGGGCGAAGGCGGCGGCAATTTGCTGCCCGCCTGAACCCTTAGTGGGACCAGCGGGTTGGGGACGGGGGTCCTCCACCTGCATTGCACGGTCCCACACGTCTGGGGGGGGGAGTCGAAGCGTTGCGAGTCCTCCCTCCTAGGTGCGGGTGGACCCGGTGATTTTAACCAAAGCCGGGGCTGGCCGGGGGGCGTCGTCGGCTCGAATCTTCGGGATCCCACGGCGCCTACCTAAACCCGGCGAGCGGACAATGCCGTAGTGTTTTTAGTGGGTATGTTCCCCCCTCTCCTTCCCGCAGGGGAAGAGGACGGGGGAGAGAGCCCCACATAACCGCTCGGCCCGGGGGTACTCGTAAATGAGTTTTCACGTTAAAAAAAAAAAAAAAAATTGGTTTTAAATTGGTTAGGTTTCAATTTGTTCGGTTGAAATCGATTAGGTTCAAATTTGTTAGTTTTAAATTTGTTAGGTTGCAATTATTAAATGAAATCACTTAGGTTCAAGTTGGTTATGTTTCAATTTGTTCGGTTGAAATAGATTAGATTCAAATTTGTTATTTTTAAATTCGTTAGGTTGCAATTATTAAATGAAATAGCTTAGGTTCAAATTGGTTAGGTTTCAATTTGTTCGGTTGAAATTAATCGATTAGGTCCAAATTTGTTAGTTTTGAATTTGTTAGGTTGCAATTATTCAATGAAATCGGTTAGGTTTTAATTTGTTAGGTTGAAATCGAGTAGGTTCAAATTTTTTAGTTTTATGTTCATTAGGTTGCAATTATTAAATGAAATAGCTTAGGTTCAAATTGGTTAGGTTTCAATTTGTTAGGTTGAAATCGATTAGGTTCAAATTTGTTAGTTTTTCAATTCGTTAGGTTGCAATTATTATATAAAATCGGTAAGGTTCAAGTTGGTTAGGTTTTAATTTCTTAGGTTGAAATCGAGTAGGGTCAAATTTGTTAGTTTTATGTTCATTAGGTTGCAATTATTAAATGAAATAGCTTAGGTTCAAATTGGGTAGGTTTCAATTTGTTCGGTTGAAATTAATCGATTAGGTTCAAATTTGTTAGGTTGCAATTATTAAATGAAATCGGTTAGGTTTTAATTTGTTAGTTTGAAATCGAGTAGGTTCAAATTTGTTAGTTTTATGTTCATTAGGTTGCAATTATTAAATAGGTTAGGTTCAAATTGGTTAGGTTTCAATTTGTTTGGTTGAAATCGATTAGGTTCAAATTTGTTAGTTTTAAATTCGTTAGGTTGCAATTATTAAAATAAAAAATTATTAAATAAAATTGGTTAGGTTCAAGTTGGTTAGGTTTCAATTTGCTAGGTGGAAATCGTTTAGGTTCAAATTTATTAGTTTTTCAATTCGTTAGGTTGCAATTATTATATAAAATCGGTAAGGTTCAAGTTGGTTAGGTTTTAATTTCTTAGGTTGAAATCGAGTAGGTTCAAATTTGTTAGTTTTATGTTCATTAGGTTGCAATTATTAAATGAAATAGCTTAGGTTCAAATTGGGTAGGTTTCAATTTGTTCGGTTGAAATTAATCGATTAGGTTCAAATTTGTTAGTTTTGAATTTGTTAGGTTGCAATTATTAAATGAAATCGGTTAGGTTTTAATTTGTTAGTTTGAAATCGAGTAGGTTCAAATTTGTTAGTTTTATGTTCATTTGGTTGCAATTATTAAATAGGTTAGGTTCAAATTGGTTAGGTTTCAATTTGTTTGGTTGAAATCGATTAGGTTCAAATTTGTTAGTTTTAAATTCGTTAGGTTGCAATTATTAAAATAAAAAATTATTAAATAAAATTGGTTAGGTTCAAGTTGGTTAGGTTTCAATTTGCTAGGTTGAAATCGTTTAGGTTCAAATTTATTAGTTTTAAATTGGTTAGGTTGCAATTATTAAATGAAATAACTTAGGTTCAAGTTGGTTAGGTTTCAATTTGTTCGGTTGAATCGATTAGATTCAAATTTGTTAGTTTTAAATTCGTTAGGTTGCAATTTTTAAATGAAATAGCTTAGGTTCAAATTGGTTAGGTTTCAATTTGTTCGGTTGAAATTATTCGATTAGGTTCAAATTTGTTAGTTTTAAATTGGTTAGGTTGCAATTATTAAATGAAATAACTTAGGTTCAAGTTGGTTAGGTTTCAATTTGTTCGGTGGAAATCGATTAGTTTCTAATTTGTTAGTTTTATATTCATTAGGTTGCAATTATTAAATGAAATAGCTTAGGTTCAAATTGGTTAGGTTTCAATTTGTTAGGTTGAAATCGATTAGGTTCAAATTTGTTAGTTTTAAATTCGTTAGGTTGCAATTATTATATAAAATCGGTAAGGTTCAAGTTGGTTAGGTTTCAATTTGTTAGGTTGAAATCGATTAGGTTCAAATTTGTTAGTTTTAAATTGGTTAGGTTGCAATTATTAAATGAAATAACTTAGGTTCAAGTTGGTTAGGTTTCAATTTGTTCGGTGGAAATCGATTAGTTTCTAATTTGTTAGTTTTAAGTTCATTACGTTGCAATCACTAATTGAAATCGGTTAGTTTTAAGTTGGGCTGGTTTCAATTTGTTTGTTATATTGGTTAGGTTTTATATTTCGTTTTTTGAAATTAAAAATAATAAAAAAAATAAAAATAAAAATTCACATTTTAATTTTTTGTACCGTCCTTTTCAAGTTAATTGTTTATTGTTATTACATATTCGTATTCGTAATTTTAACGCGCATCTTTTTCAATTTTTGTAATAGCGAAAATCGCGAAAAAAATTCGCCCGCCACTCCCACCCACCTATAAAACGCTTAGCTACATCACCTCGGTCTGTAGGTATTTTTCAGTTTTCTTAAAATGTTGACTAAATCTGTTGTTGTCATAGACGCATATTTTATTAAAAAGTTAAAGGCGCTTATTCTTTATCATTTGAGATTAGTTTTTTTACAGAGAGATAGATTAATCTTTAGTTATTCGACTATTTATCTAATTTTTACTCGAAAAATGGTTAAATTTCTTCCTTGCGTGACGGCTACGTGATGGATTTCCGCGAGATTTGGGGTGTAGATACGGTCGACTTTGCATTACCCTTTAATTGCCTCGATTCCATCCCAAAACACTGTCTTGACATGTTTTTTCGGTTTTTATTTGGACGGATTTCATTAAAATTTTAGTAAAACTTTTACTACAGTACAATACAATACAAATACTCTTTATTGAACACCACAAATACAGAACACAAACACAATACAGAATCAAAGAACAAAGTGGACAATAGGCGGTCTTATCGCTTAATATATAGCGATCTCTACCAGACAACCAATACGACCGAGAAATAAGTTGGAGACAGTTAAGTAGGTGGCGGAAACAAATAGATAGGAGAAACGCAGGGATAACAAAAACTACAATACCAACATAAATATAATACATAGCTAAATATATAATAGTATTTTATGCAACAGTCGAATAAGAGGGGTCAAAAAAGTCGAGTGGCGTTGGTTACGATGTGAGCGCAGCGAACATCGTAAGATATGCGCCACGAGCTTTTTTTGACTGCTTATTCGACGTTGCATACAATATTTTTTCTACGACTAGGTACCAATTAAATGAAAAATAATTTTAGACAAAAATTTATTTATGAAAGTGCAGATGTAAATTTTGAATACCTACTATTATGTGCTATGGAGATATTCCGAAAGTTGGCCGAGGTTGAGGATAGTAACACGTTCTCTTAAAACGAAGTTGTCCGGTGTTCAAGCCTCCACGCCATACAATTTTCGTAGGCTTTGTCATAAAGTTGCCGAGATTTTCTCCGCAACAAATTTTCTATTACTCCCTGGGCCGCCGCGGATATTTCTTCCGGTGTTGATGGTATTTAATTTGCTTCCATGCTTTTTTATAAGTTACAAAACTTTGTAACAATTAGTGCGATCAAACTAGTAACGAACGAGCGGGAAACATGAAAACAACAAACGAAACGACAAAATTGAAAGTTTGCTTATGGTAAACTTTGTTTTTAATTAACGTTGAATTTTTTTATAGCCTTGCGTTCTTGGCGTATTTAGCCAAAACGTTTAACAACTTGCCAGTGACATTATTGAAAACTCTTGTTTGTTATGTTGGCAGTTATGCATTTCGTTCAGAAACTTTTAGTTCTATAAAAACTATATATGAATGAAAAAAATTGTTAAGTTGGTAGTCATGCATTTTCATCGTAAATTTAATGTTGATCGTGTAAAAGTTGTACCTAGGTTTGGCAGTCTATGGCTGGCAGACTAACGATGGAGCACTTTAAGAACCAGAAGCCAACAAGTACTTTAATAGAGAATAGACAATATAGACTTATCCAAAGTCTTATTATGAGTGTTCTTATAGTGATGCTCGTGATAACATAAATCACAGATAATAGTACAGGAGTAGAAAAAATAAAATAATACATTCATACACACATAACATTACTGTATAATACTTGAGATAAAATAAATGTGAGAATGTAACAATGAAAAATAAGAAGCTAGTTTTACTCTTTGGATAGTTATAGCATTAAAAAAAAACAAAGGTTAGGTTCAAAAAGTTTAGGTTTTAAAATGTTAGGTTCAAAAAGTTACAAAGGCTAAGTAAAAAAAAATTGATGTTTTATATCTGTTATCGCATTTTTATTCTGGCCTTTATATTGTTATCAAATTTCAAGTCAATCGTTTTTATCTTTGAAGAGTCCCCTCCCCCGGAGACGGACCCGGCCAGGTCAGTTGAATCCCACTATCGGGTTGTTATCGTCTTCCTACTTATACACGCAAAGTCACAGCTCTATCTGATTACGGCAGCAAGCTTTGGTCTGCGCAGATAACTCGCCCACGACGCTCGCCCACCATCGCGCTGGGCTCGGTTGCTCGATTTTTTGCAGATTTCTCAAATACTTGATGACCAAATCTCTTTTTATAGAAATAGTGAATATTTTGAATTTTAGTTTTTTAAATCCCGGAAAATCGATTCGGAAAATTGGACCTAAAATCCCCGTAAATTTCAGGGATCGGTCAGTTTGTTCCACTAAATCGTGTAAAATCAGACTGAATGACCATAGATCCCAGGGTAGTGAAACCCCTTGCATCTCGACAAATCGGACGGTGAATTTCCTAAATCTCCAAAAATTTAATTGTTTATTATCCCCCTAAGCCGTGGATCTTCGTACTTTAAATTCCCACAAATCCCCGAGTAGGATAATGAATGCCGCCAAATTATGTTTTTTTTGAGTCCCGCTAAAACGCTGAAAACTGACTTTGAATCCCCCTAAATAACAAAAGCAAAAATTGTACATTGGATTCCCGACCATTGCAGAGTAGGACTGTAAATCCCCCTGAGTTCTGGAAAATCAGTCTATGAATCCACTAAAACTCGGAAAATCGCTCTGGGAATCCCCCCCAAATCTCAAATAATCGGTCTTTGATTCCCCCCAAATCTAGAAACATGGGGCTATGAGTTTTAACTCTAAGGAAATTGGACTGCCCCCTCAAATGAAATCCCACCGACCCCAGACTAGGGCTGTGAATTCCCCTGAATTCCGGAAAATCGTATTTTGAATCATCCTAGACTTTGAATCTTTTGTCTTCCCGTGTATGTCCCGTGTATATAAAGGTTAACTGGTAGAGATCCCTTCTAGGGATAAGTTCGCCTTTGTGCATATATTTAAGGTCTTTTTTGTGATTTGTCTCTGCTTCTTTATATTTGTACAATAAAGCATTTACTTACTTAACTTCCTTACTTATATCCCTTGATTTTTGGAAGATCGAACTTTGAATCCCCCAAAGATTCGTTAGATAAACAGTAAAAAATTAAGGTTTTAAAATTACCATATTTTTTTACTGTTCTATCCAACGAATCTTTTATCGCCCTAATTTAAAACGGCTATAAGTTCACCTTCGCCCCACGCTTTTACAATAATAGTAGATTGTACCACAAGAACATACAACAAGCCTGGAAGCATGTAACGTCTCGGGTATCTTATTTTATCTTATCTTAGTCCAGGAGCCCTACGTACACACTTCGACCCATTCGTGGATCTTTTGTGTAAATACCCCTCCTTCGCACTGTTCTATCGCTTTTACCACCTCATTCATGAATTGGGTGATTGGGCGTAGTGGTAGTGCCTCGAAATCTCCTGGTTCAGGGTATCCACTGCCGAGGAGTTTCATTCTTACTCTGGCGAGGGCATCACATTCGCACATGATGTGCTCCATTGTTTCAACTTCTTTGCCACATATTCTACAATCATTGGTTGTTGCGATTGTGCTCAGACGGAGTCGCGGGCAACAGCTAGTTTTAAATATATTCAAATTTCTATGTCATATTCAGAGTCAGGGCCGCAAAATGAAATACGGATTGCAGGAGGCGCTGGAGTCGACCGACACATCAATTGTGTAGACCCGAGAGGACTCATTTAAGCGGTCGGTCACAATCATGGTCATTTTCACTTTACAGGGAGGAGGGGAGAGAAGAGGGAGGCGTGGCTTCCACCTCACAGTGATGCTGTGCTGGTGGTGGCGACCATCTCCGATCGGCTCCGCTTCAACGAGCAGCCTGCACTATGCGCCTGTCTCGTTGCCAGCAAGCGTGCAAAACAGGCCTTACGTACTAATATCTTTTCTGCATTAATAATTAACTAATTCATTACACTGCATTCGACAGCATAGTGAACTAAAAAAAACTTAATTGCGCTCTTAGAGACCTCTTTTCACTTTTCGTTGCAAATGTTTAAGTGAAGATTCTGCTCTTAGTTAGACTCATAATTATTCCAAAAAGCGAACATTTGGTGACGCGTCAACATAAACGTTATAACACCTTTCTACGGTGTTCCTAATTAGGATGACGGCAAGATACTGTGGGGGGTGGCGGGTGTGCGCGGGGAGTGGGGGGGGTGGGGGCGGGCGGCGGGCAGGGGGGTGGGTGTGGGGGGGGGCGCGCTATATCCGCGGGCGCGCGGCGCGGCGCCGCACTGGGCCCCTCGACGCGCGACGAGACGCACCGCTCCACAGGTGAGTACCACACATGTTATTTTTTTATTTTTTGGAATTTTCATTTATCCCGGTCGTTGCAAAGGATAGCTATAGTACGTTAAACAGGGACTAAATTATTGCTAAAAACCTAAAAATTTTCACGTCATCTTGACTTCACTACTGATGTTTTTTGTTATTTCGGCTCGCGGTGTGCAAGCAGACAAGCAGTTTGATTTGCCGTCTATTAGTTTAGTTTATTACTATATACTAATCAGGGCCGGATTTAAATTTGTGCCGCCCTGGGGCACTGAAGAAAATGCCGCCCTATGACTTAAATTTTATTTTAATAGTTTTGATATCTTATTTCTTAAAAATTAGAATAATAAAAATTTCCAAATTTTGCCGCCCTGGGCACTAGCCCCGACTGCCCCTAGTGTACATCCACCACTGATACTATTCCTCGCGCAGCGCGTTGATGTCTTTCCCTCGCGCCGCTGTCATCAGTGTTCTGGTTTTGGGCAATTTTGTTTCCCCACTACGTCGGCTACATTTCGAAAAAATATCTGTTTAAATCATAATGATTTTCAGTCTGTAGCTTCGGTGTGTGCAATTTTTTCACGATGTTTTCCTTCACCGTGAGAGCTCGTGGTCAATTTAAAATAAATCCGAAAAATTATACTTATGATTTTTTTTGGGATACCTAACTTATTTTGCAAGTTCGATTTATCGTTAAGGTAAACTTTATTTCTAAGGAATACAATTTTTATTGACTGTAAATTCGATACTTACTCAAAAAATCAACATTAAATTCAAAATTTAAAATCAACCCCGCCTTTATCGAGTAATCATTCGGAAAAGAGCTGAATTTCTTCAAACTGCAGGACTGATTTTGACCAAACATGGCTAAAAACCTCCGCAAGGGTTTCTTGGTGATTTAGTTGGTATTTCTAATTTCCCTTCATTGTCCATATAGTATTACAGTCCTCACGTCGCCACAGCCTGCGATATGCACTGTATTATAATAATGTTCATGAGCAACTAGCTTCTGCCCGCGACTTCGTCTGCGTAGAATTATACATAAAAACCTTCCTCTTGAATCACTCTACCTATTAAAAAAACCGCATCAAAATCCGTTGTGTAGTTTGAAGATATTATTATAAGCACACATAGGGACATAGGGACAGAGAAAGCGACTTTATTTTATACTATGTAGTGATGAGCTTTGGACGAGGGAAATTAGAAATACACAAGCAAAAACATAAACTGAACACCTTTTACTTTTACTGGTATTTTATAACTGACATAAAAAAAAGAATTCAAAGACAAAATCAATTGGAAAAAATATAAAAAGGAATCAAAAGTAAGGAGTTCGCGGCAACGTTTTTATTTATAGATTAATTTCATACTTAGTAGTAGTTCTTGCAGGAAGAATTAAGTTTCGATTTAATCGCTAAATTTGGTTTGAAGCTTAACAGTTCCATACAATACGGCTCTAAATAGAGTTTAATAGTTCAACTCAACCCAGCAGGGAGACGTTTCGATTCGAACCTTTTAACGTGTCGTGTCGTCGCTTCCCAACCCAAGCCCAGGAGTTGCAGCGCGGACGCGGGCATGGTTGCTTTCCGCTTTATTTCAACTATTAATTGCTGCAACCGCGTTGTCCACTCTATTGTCGTTCCACCCACAAAGCTTCGGGACACGGGTTCCAGTTTGTTTCCTTTCCAATTAATGTTTCGTATCTACTGTTTCGATTATAGTTATAACATATATATGGGTCCTAGAGGGTAACTACCTTAAATCCTTTAGTTAGCTCATTTTACTGAAACGAAATATTAATTATTTTAAAAAATAAACAAAACTGAATTCAAAGACCTAAAATTAAAAAATAAGCACTCGCTATTTTATTACACGTGTTATTGTTCGGGATAACATTTTGTCTAATGAACATTTTGCCGCGCACTATCTGCTGTACGAGATGCCATGAATTATACAATGCACTTGTAACAAGATACTGCTTAAAAGATCTCTACCGTGCTTATTTTTTTATTTGTACATCAATCCTTTCCAGGAAATTCACTCGAGATAAACAAACATTTTAACAAAAAAAAACCGACTTCACTACGCACTAAAAAGAAAAAAATAATTGCATAATATTCTTCTACAACTTAATAATTAACTTACTTTTTCTACTTATCAATATATAGGTACGATCTAATGTTGTTACAATTATTGTTATTTCTGGATTCGGTGTCAGCCAACGTACGCTTGTAACTACATACATAGTTACAGGTGAGATGTGCTTGTGTATAAAAGGGGTACGTATTAAAATACATAAAGTTTAAAATGTATAATGGGTTAAAATACATAATGGTTTATAATATATAATGCGATTTTCTCAGAAAGTTACAAATTAACAGGATTGTTATAAAACAAACCTAACCTAACCTAAACCAATCTATAGATTACGATATCAAAAAGGTTCATTTAGCTAATAGTTTTACAGAAAATTGCGTTATACATTTTGAACCATTATGTATTTTAACCCATTATACATTTTAAACTTTATGTATTCTGATCCGCTCCCGTATAAAAGTTAATTTGTGAAAAAGTTTTTTTTAAAGTATTCTCGTATTATTGTTGCTGGGTATATTGTAGTGTTTCCTTGGCTGACACCGACTACAAAAATAACAATAATTGTAACAACATTAGATCGTACCTATATATTGATAAGTAGAAAAAGTAAGTTAATTATTAAGTTGTAGAAGAATATTATGCAATTATTTTTTTCTTTTTAGTGCGTAGTGAAGTCGGTTTTTTTTTGTTAAAATGTTTGTTTATTTTTTTAATTTTTAGTGAATCTGAAGAACACTAACACTTTTTTCTGAATATGGGTAGACCTACTAAACGTGCTGCCATTTCAATTTGGTCCAGTTCTGACAATGGCACCCCTGAAAAAACCGTATAAGTCTGAAATTAGCATTATTAAGTATCTATGTGTGCGACAAATCGTCCGTTTCATTTAAACGACCCTGTCATATGAGCAGCACGTTTAGTAGGTCTACCCATATTTAGAAAAAAATGTTAGTGTACTTCAGATTCACTAAAAATGTATCAAATATTATAAATAATATAAGCCGGTTTTTTTTTGTTAAAATTTTTGTTTATTTTTTGATTTTTAGTGAATCTGAAGTACACTAACATTTTTTTCTGAATATGGGTAGACCTACTAAACGTGCTGCTCATATGACAGCGCCGTTTAAATGAAACTGACGATTTGTCGCACACATACTTAATGCTAAATGGAGGTCTAAAGGAGAGGCCTACGTCCAGCAGTGGACTTGTAATGGCTGAGATGATGATGATGACTTAATGCTAATTTCAGACTTATATGGTTTTCTCATGGGTGCCATTGTCAGAACTGGACTAAATTGAAATGGGACCACACGGTAAGCACCAGCTTTCAAATAAAAAAAGAATCATTAAAATCGCTTCGCCCAGTCGAAAGTTATGAGGTAACAAACATAAAAAAAAAAAAAAAAAAAAATACAGACGAATTGAGAACCTCCTCCTTTTTTTGAAGTCGGTTAAAAATAGAATAAAATTCGCAATCTGTAAGTCGCATCGCTCCGACGGTGACCTTTCACCCCCGTCCAGTAAGGGTTGCCCTCACCTTTCCCTGCAGGTACTTGGCTCAGGTTCGTCTCCGTCAAAAAGGCGCCAAAAGGCACCGCCCTCACTGTAGGTCCATTTCTGGACCCGGCTCAGATCCCCCACAATCGCGGGTTCACCTTACCATCCCTCCCCCCAGTCGGGCATAAATTAACCGTTGTTGCCCAGGGTGCACCGACCTAAGCGTTACCCCCCCCCCCCTTGATAACGTACTGTAACGTGCATCAGCTACGGTTATAGGCACCCGGCTCAACGTTATTAAGTAGGTAGGTATATGTTTAATTTTACGCACACACGATAAAGCCAGCTACACTTAGCTTGTCCGGAGTCCGATAATTACTACACTGTGGGACAACACAAGACCTTGAAACGTAGAAGCGCGTGTTCAGAGGACTTAATGAGGCTGGTTGTTATTGTCAACTTCATTTGTTTTCAACAAAAGCAAACGCAGTAATTAAACGAAATATGTGATGTTAAGTTGGGCAGTCACACGGCGTGGCCGGCGGCGCCGGGGGGGTGCGGGGGGGTGCGGGGGGGGGGGAGGTGTCGATACCCGATACGGCCGATGCGGGCCCACACGCCGCCGGCGCCGCCTCGCGCCGCAACTTACACAAATAAGTTACATTAAAAATTCAAGAAACCTTTGCTCGGTGTTCTTATTAGCTTTGGCATCAACACACGCGACAAAGACTGAAGCTACTTGCGTCCTGAACGTTACTGCTCGTATGTTTTACTAGCTTTTGCCCGCGGCTTCGCACGCGTGAACCATGAGTATTTCAAAGAAGCTAGCAATCAAGCAAGCGAACAACCAAACCTGCAAGCTTTCAAGCATGCATGCAAGCATGTAAGTATGCAAGCAGGCATGCAAGCATGCAAGCAAGCGTGCAAGCAAGCATGCATGCAAGTAAGCACGCAAGCATGCATGCATGCAAGCAAGCATGCAAGCATGCATGAAAGCAAGTATGCAATCAAGCATGCAAAGCAAGGACTCAAGCAAGCCCCCGCATTGCCCCGCTACCTTGATTTTTCTAAAACTGTAAATATTGCAGGATTTTTATAAAACAAACCTAACCTAACCTATAGGGCTGTCCTAAAATATACCCTAAATAGCTTTTTCCCGCGACTTCGTACGCGCTAAGATGTAAAACGAAAAAATACGTTTTTTCCCGTTCCCGTGGAAATTTTGGGGAGTGCTTTCGGAGTACACTTAAAGCCTTTAAAAAAACACACGTATTAAATGTTAAGTCTCTTTCTTCCGCTGTTTCGTCTGGAAACGTAAAATCCCGTTTTTTCCCGTCCCTGTGGGCCCCTACACTCCCGAATAAACCTACGTGACAAATTTCAACTTTCCCCTGCTTCCCGTTTTTCCCGTCCCCGTAAGAATTTCGCCAAATAGAGCATTTCCCGAAATTCTTACGGTAACAAAGAAGAAGAATTTTGGGAAATTATCTCATAATGCTCCCCTACACTCCCCAAGGAACCCACTTGCAAAATTTCAGCTTTCTACGACCAGTAAAACGAAAAATCCTGTTTTTTTCCCGTTTCCGTGGGAATTTTGGAAAGTACTCTCTTAATGCTCCCCTACACTCCCGAAGCAACCTTTTTTTTTTTTTTTTTTTTTTTTTTTTTTTTTTACTACAAACTGACCAGTGATTGACCTCTATCTCACTTGCTGGAAGGTGCAGATGAGGCCAAAGGTGTAACTCACTGGTTCAGTAATAGCCTATTCACTCTAGCCTTGAAGAGCCCTAGGTTGTATCTGTCCGGAAATACAGACGATGGGAGCGAATTCCATTCCCTAGCAGTTCGCATTAGGAAGGATGAAGCAAACCGCCTCGTGCGGGCCAATGGTATGTTGACAACAAATGGGTGAAAACGCTCCCCCCGCCTGGAAGTCCGTTGGCGAAACTGAGATGGAACTATAAGGTCGTGCAGTTCCTGCGCACACTCACCAAAATGTATCCGATAAAAAACAGACAGACATGCAACTCTTCGACGGTGTTCGAGACTCTGCAGCCTATTCTCGATTAACGAGGCATCACCAATGAGCCTACGGGCTCGCCGCTCTACCGAGTCCAGCGCGGCCAACTGATACTTGGCAGACCCGTCCCAAAGGTGGCAGCAGTACTCCATACACGATCGAACCTGTGCTTTGTATAGAGTAAGAAGCTGTTCCGGCGTGAAGTACCGCCTCACCTTATATAGGACACCAAGCTTTTTAGCAGCAGTTTTCGCTCTGGACTCGATAGCCGCGCCGAAATTCAGATTGGATTGAAGATCCAATCCGAGAAGCTCAAGGTGACCTACATGCCGAATTTCAGCTTTCTGCAACCAGTAAAACGAAAAGTCCCGGTGTTTCCGTTCCCGTGGGAATTTCGGGAAATCCTTTTGTAGTGCTCCCCTACACTCCCCAAAGGAACTTGAAGGCCACATTTCAGTTTTATACGACCAGTAAAACGAAAAATCGATCCCGTAGAACTGAATATATAAATCCCGTTTTTTTCCTTATCCCGTGGAAATTTCCAAAAATCCTGAAATTAGTTTCTTAGTTTTGTAATCACCTACTTTTGTATCAAATTTGAAGAGTCTAGTTATTATAGTTACTGAGATAGCGTCACTCGGAATCGAATATATCATCATCATCATCATCATCTCAGCCATTACAAAGAATCGAATATATAATTCCCGTTTTTTCCTTATCCCGTGGGAGTTTTCAAAAATCCTTCCTTAGTGGATGCCTACATTGTATAAGGTATCTATGTGCAAAATTTCAAGTCTCTAAGTCCAGTGGTTTGGGCTGTGCGTTGATATATAGTTAAGTCAGTCAGTCAGTCAGTCAGTCAGTCAGTCAGTCAGTCAGGACTTTGAATTTTATATGTATAGATTATAACAAGATACTCCGTTGAATTTCTGGGACCTATTAATTAACAGCATCTTTCGCATAGTTCGCTTAAAAATTCATTTTTTGGATATGCGTATTTATTTTAGATGTTAGACTGTGTCCAGTTTCATTTTCCAATGAGTCTTTTTCCTTCATCATCATTATCATCGCCAGCCTATATTAATCCCACTGCGGGACACAGGCTCCCTCTCAGAATGAGAAGGCTTGGGCTATAGTTCCCACGCGGGCCCAGTGCGAATTGGGAACTTAATACACACCATTGAATTGCTTTGCCGATGTGTGCAGGTTCCTCACGATGTTTTCCTTCACTGAAGAGCTCATGGTAATTGTCAAATGTAATTTCGCAGATCAATTGTGAAAGCTCAGAGGTGCGAGCCCGGTATTCGAACCGACGCCCCTCTGCTTGTGAGGCCACTGGTCAAACCACTAGGCTTCCTATTTTCACTCCAAACTCGCTGCGACCGTAAACCGAACTAGATAATAACAGCAGTTTTACGAGACTGCGTCCCGTCGCGCCGCGCGTCCCCAACTAACTTATACAAAGTCAAGTCTGCGGAGAACTCTAATAGAAGTAAAAGAGCGTAGTCGGATTCTCGATTATTAACGAATGGTACCTAATTCTTCAACTTTAAAGGGCCTTCCACATACTTAGGGTCGTCCGTAGTTCGCCCACGCGCGCCAACTCTTTTAATGAATCTAAAAATACAGTTGCAGCCAGCTGCAGGGCGCAATTAGCCGCGCGGACACGAACACGACACACGACAAACACGACAAACACGGGCTTCATTAACGACTTGCACTAAAACCACAAGAGAGAAAATCTGAAGTCGTGTCATGACCCGCCGCCGGTGCGAGTGTGCCTGTAGCTCTAATAGACTGATTATGTTGCCGTGTTCTTGAGTGGAAATATTTGATTTGCAACGTTGCTTGGCAAATATTCAGTGAGCATCAAAACATATCAGTACCTACTTACCCGTTGACCGCTTCGGCTGATCGCTAAAAACGCGTAATACAATTGACACTTGTGGGTATATCTATTGAGATTTCGAGTTTGATGTGTGTTTGCATGGGATCTAAACAAATGCCTCGGCGATATCCCGGGCAAAAACGTAACTGTTCTAGTTGTAAATAAATCCGCAAACATTTGTGCATTGGGTTGGATTGGGAACCACACAACAGCCGTGTTTGTTGCGCGTCGCGCAGAGCGCCGACAATCACGGCATAATCCCGGCTCTCTGCTCGCTCTGCATTCTCCACGGCAAGCAGTAACCTGTGTTTCTCTAAACCCGCGGCATAAATTAAAATAGGTAAATATGGAACGGGTCCGATATTATATCGGTAGTCCGACTCCAAACACTCGCTAACCTCAGACACGCCTCAGATGAATAAATAGTTTCCAAAGAGATATTTCAATACAATAATTCGCACTCTAAATATTCCGCCTTAGAGTCAGTGTACGAGTTTGTACCGGTCGCCGTCGAGACAGCGGGTCCCTGGGGCTCGGAGGCTAAGGAGCTTTTCAGGGAGCTGGGCCGCAGACTAAAAGACAGGGGCTGCGATCCCCGCTCTGGTTCGTGGCTGGTTCAAAGGGTTGCCATTGCAGTGCAAAGAGGCAACGCGGCCAGCATTATGGGAACCTTTGAACCAGGCACGAAACAGGGGGACATTTTTTAGGCTAATTTTTAATAATTTTTAACATAATTTACTTTTAATCAACTTCCGTAGTTTTAGTTATCCTTATTATTGTTTAGTTTTTGTGGTAATTATAATTATGATTGGCTTCATTACCAGTATTTATAATTCGCTATTTCGCACATATCTCTCTTTGTTAGTCCTTTTTATATAGAACTAAGCTTTTGCCCAGCTATGATAGCGTGAATCATTAGGGTTGAATTCACGTAGGAATTACAAAATTTAATGAGAAATTATTTAGGTACGTTGCATAAAAAACATACATACATTTAAACAAATCAAGTCTTTATCCTTTACGGGGTAGACTGAACAACACTCGTGCAAAATGTCATACTTAGACTTAGGAGTTGAGAGGTCGAGATTTTGCATACATACCTAAGAATAAATATATATTTAAATCTCGTTCCCGTGGTAAAATTGGGATATTCTTTCTTTCTTCAACTTCAAGAACTTACAATATTCTTAAATGTGAAACACTAGTCGTAATGATTTGCGTGTGCCGCGGCCCGCCGGCGAGGCGAGGCGAGGCGGCTGAATAAAGCTGCGCGGTCCCAATCACGAGTGTTCCTCAAAGCGTTCCGGCAGCTCGCCGCCGGCGCCATTACCGGCCGCGTCCGGCGCGCGTCCGGCCCGGCCCCGGACCGGACGCTTAAAAAACAATTTTTACCGGCGCTTTGTGCCGCGCGGCGCCGCGCTCCGTCCGCCGCGCGTCCGATTGGATCGATGGCATCCGTCGGAGTTGTACAAACAAATAAATTGCTGATAAGACTATTTTAGTTCTAGAGAAGTAAAAAGCTAATACTTTTTTTCACAAAAACTAAATATAAGTATACTAATTTAATAACAGAGGTAAAGTCGCCCTCAACGTATGTATAAGTTTGTTCGGCAGCGGTGTTTGTTCATCAATAATTAGTTGCTTTTGTTTAACCCCGCGGAGAGCAACACGCCGGCAATCACGATCCAAACCGAATGGATACCTAATTATGTTGTTAACACGACATGAATTAATTAATAACAAAGATCTCAAATAATGTGTTCAATAGCTGTACCGTCATTGTTTGCTCGTCTGTTTCAGGCGAGGGCATTAATATCGATACAGCAATCACAATCATCTCAAATATGTGTCACCGACCTTATTATTTGTGGCATAAAATGTATAGATGTTTTTGACGTCTTGGTAACGTACATAATTATATAAATGCCCTTGACAGTACATAGAAGACAGCCAGCCGGGATGTCAAGCGTAAAGGGTGCATTTTTATAGAGGTCAGGCGGGCGTCTGCCCCGGTCGCCTCGCGTGTGATAATGAAACGTGTAGAGCGTGATCGCACGGTTTTGCGCATTCCCCTATGCCTCAGTGGGAGCGTACCCTCAGCCGGGGTTGAGTGATGGTAAGCGATTGCGGCTGCGTTGAGGCATGATCCCGGGGGAGCCGCGGCGGCGGTGTCCCGGTGACCGCGACTCATGCATAATGCAGCGGCCCGCGGCGATCAACTTGATACTTGTTTTCATCCGTCTTAATGCGGTTCAATTCCGATTTAATTTTAAGCTTCAGCTGTCATTTTTGACAGTTTTAGTATGGATCTGACAGCCAGCGATCCAACTTTGCGGAAGTTAATCGCATAAGACGTCATGGTGAGGCTTTCGCTTGAGTGTTTAAAGATTCAGGATATATTTCTTACTAAGTAGACCCTGAGGGAACTATGCAATTTTCCGGTGCAAAAATTATCCTACCCCGGGACTGAAGCTCTCTGTACCAAATTTAAATTTAAGTTTAGCGGTTTAAGCGTGAAGAGGTAATAACAGACAGACGGAACACTTTCGCATGGGTATTAGTATGGTATTGGATCCGTGTTCATAGTGTAGATAAGGTATCAAGTTGAAAAAAGCTAACGTTTAAAATTTATTGACGAAGTGACAAAAAATGTTAACGATACTAAGTTTCTGGTTCATACAAATGTTATCATAATTCCATCTTACTTTATTATTTTATCAGTTTACGCCAAGCGAGCTTCTCGAGCCACTCAGCGACCGAAAATCGGTGATCAGTCAGTCACCAGCCTTCAGTAGTCAGCCGCCAGCCGTCAGCATGTCGTGGTGGTGGTGGGGAGTCGTGGCGCTGTGCGTATGCGCCGCCGCTTCGGAAGATAAGCGGGCAGAGAGTGAGTGAACGAGCAATCATTTAATACAACCTTTCATTCTTAAACAGACGAGCAAAATAATTTATGTATGTGATTTTGAGTGTAACGGCATATTGTTGCGTGCAGTGTCGCCGCTGCCGTTCGTGCTGGGATCGCGCTACGGGCGCTCGCAGCCCGCGCCGCGCCTGCTCGCGCCGCGCAACGACAGGTACGTGCCATGCGGCCACTAGGCACGCCTCGCCGCTGCCGGTCGTGCTGGGGTCGCGCTACGGGCGCTCGCAGCCCGCGCCGCGCCTGCTCGCGCCGCGCAACGACTGGTACGTGCCATGCGGCCACTAGGCACGCCTCGCCGCTGCCGGTCGTGCTGGGGGCGCGCTACGGGCGCTCGCAGCCCGCGCCGCCCCTGCTCGCGCCGCGCAACGACAGGTACGTGCCATGCGGCCACTAGGCACGCCTCGCCGCTGCCGGTCGTGCTGGGGTCGCGCTACGGGCGCTCGCAGCCCGCGCCGCGCCTGCTCGCGCCGCGCAACGACAGGTACGTGCCATGCGGCCACTAGGCACGCCTCGCCGCTGCCGGTCGTGCTGGGGGCGCGCTACGGGCGCTCGCAGCCCGCGCCGCGCCTGCTCGCGCCGCGCAACGACAGGTACGTGCCATGCGGCCACTAGGCACGCCTCGCCGCTGCCGGTCGTGCTGGGGGCGCGCTACGGGCGCTCGCAGCCCGCGCCGCGCCTGCTCGCGCCGCGCAACGACAGGTACGTGCCATGCGGCCACTAGGCACGCCTCGCCGCTGCCGGTCGTGCTGGGGGCGCGCTACGGGCGCTCGCAGCCCGCGCCGCGCCTGCTCGCGCCGCGCAACGACAGGTACGTGCCAAGCGGCCACTAGGCACGCCTCGCCGCTGCCGGTCGTGCTGGGGTCGCGCTACGGGCGCTCGCAGCCCGCGCCGCGCCTGCTCGCGCCGCGCAACGACAGGTACGTGCCATGCGGCCACTAGGCACGCCTCGCCGCTGCCGGTCGTGCTGGGGGCGCGCTACGGGCGCTCGCAGCCCGCGCCGCGCCTGCTCGCGCCGCGCAACGACAGGTACGTGCCAAGCGGCCACTAGGCACGCCTCGCCGCTGCCGGTCGTGCTGGGGTCGCGCTACGGGCGCTCGCAGCCCGCGCCGCGCTTGCTCGCGCCGCGCAACGACAGGTACGTGCCATGCGGCCTCTAAGCGCGCCTCGCCGCTGCCGGTCGTGCTGGGGGCGCGCTACGGGGTCATCAAAGTCAAACCCGTTGTTAACTCATAGATTTATTATCGCTTGAAAAGATACACTCATTTGAAAACTGGTCCATATTTGAATTGATGTACATCTCTTTTGTTTGTGCAGGTTCTTCATGGGCAGTCGCTACGGGAAGCGCTCGGAGCTGGCGTCGGGCGCGGCGGGGGGTGCGGCGGACGCGGGGGCGGGGACGCACCCGCGCCTGCTCTGCGAGTACACGGGCGTGGGCGCGCTGTACCGCTGCGACCGCGCGCCCGCGTACGACATAAGGTACACGCGGCGCGCCGCCATTAACACTGCACGCTACAATGTTACACAGAGCGCGCCATACATAAATAGAGAACGCTCCAAGATGAAGTCATCATTTGCAATTAACTAGTCTAAGAAAACCAATTCAATAATCTGACATCACGTTCGTTTGGCTTTGTGTTGAAATATGGAAGCAGACACAATTATTGTAAACAACTACAGAATATTAACGAAAGCTTTTCTTTGCAGGAGAGGCGCGGACGAGGGCGACGAGGAGTAGACCCCCCCGCGCGACCGGCCCCTCCTACCCCGCCCCCCTGCATTGCCCCGACGCCGCACGCACACAACTGCACGTGTAGAACTTCAAGCCCAGACATCGTTGTAAACAGAACCACAATCGCTGCTTCTGGCCTAAAATTGCTAATTAATAAAAGTCGTAGATCGAAGCACAACCGATTGCGTCAAATACGTACAAAAATATGCTTGTGAAACTCGTGTCTATCCCATACCGCTGGACCACTTGCGCTGATGTCTATGAGCGCGCTCGGTCAGCGGCGGCACTCAGCTCGGCGCACTCATGTGGGAGCTGCGCCTGAGTGCCGGCGCTGAGCACTGAGTGCGGCTGCGCGACGCGCGCGGCTGGTGACTCCGGAGAGAGCTAGCTCAGGACTTACCGTCACTAATGTTAAGTAGACTTGACTCCCCCCGCACTCCTCCTCTCCACATATAGGACCTGTTTTGAACTGACGCATTCACTTCAAATATGACTGTATCAAGCTTAATATTTGAAGGTCCGAAAGATATCGTTAAAAATAAAGTATCCAAGAAGTAATGTAATCCTCAGAAAGCGTCTAAAGAAATATTTGTTTGTGATTAGTCAATTATTTACTTTAAGATAGAACAATGTATTCTCAAGAGGCCCCGGGGTGACGGCTGGGCGCCCCCGGGCCCTGGAGGGAGGGGGGAAAGGGGGAGGGGGGACACGTGCTGACCCCGCTACTAATACAGGATTAATATTCTTCTTGACGTGTGTTTAAAAAATAGGAATATACTCGTACCTACTCGTGAGGTCAGCGCGCAACCGTCTCTACAGGTCTCTACTATAAGTAGTTAAATTTATGTTACACTATATGATAGTGAAACGTTGTTAGTTATTAAGTAATCGGACCGACGCGGCAGATCATCGATTCTTATTTTGAAACACTAATTAATTTATTATGGTTGTCGATGGCCGGCTGCGTCGCGTCTCGCCCGGCGCGCTCGCTGCGTCTCGCCGAGTCTCGCTGTGTCTCGCCGAGTCTCGGCACGTCTCGCTGGGTCTCGGTGAACTACCTCGGCGTGCCGGGTGCCGACTGGAAGGACTCTGCAAAGTATTAAATAAATCGGAATCAAACCGTAAAACCCTCGTTTCATTATTAATCTGAATGCATTTCCCACCCGAAATACTTAAGTCTAGAAGGCTGGCAAAAGATCCACGAATAGGTCGAAGTGTATCCGTTGCGACCCCTAGATTAAGATAAGATAAGGCTGGCGCAGCAAGAGGCCGCCATGCACGTGCATCATGCAAGGAAAAGGACGTATTGAACGACGAAGCAAATTTAAAAATGGTCCGCACATTTCTTTTTTGCAACTGACTTCTTTCCGCTGTTAACCTCTGATACGTTTAGTCCGGGCCGGATTTAGGAGGGGGGGGGGGGCACGTGAAGACGGCATTTTTGTGTAGGTACTGTGGGCAGTAAATAAATACTTCAAGTTCATGTCTAACAGTTATTGTTTTTTTTGCTCGTTCGCCCCCCTTGTGCCCCCCCCCCCCCCAGAAAAAAAAACCTGGATCCACCCTTGGGTTTAGTACCTACAGATTATAAAGTCAAGTAAGATGAGACTGTTACGACATATTTTACGAAATCAATATCAAATGCTTATTTTGCTGAGGATTATACCCATGACTTTTTTAAGCTCAGTGCCTGAAACTAAGAACTAGCGCAAACAGGCCAGCTACTGAATCCTTAAAGCATATGCTGTTGAACTCGACAACCCTTCACGCAAGTTGCAGGCTACTGCAGAGCGCACCAACGACAATCATTGCGCTCGAAAAGCATTTACAGCTCTCCCTTGGAGGCAGTCGGGTGATTGACATCGTGTGTCGACTCGTTATACGAGTATGTAAGTAGGAGACAATGTCAATCAGGAGGTCATGACCCCTGCTCCTTGCTTGCTGTGCGTACACAGAGCTAGATGTTGTGTGAGAGGGTTGCCCGCCATGCACGTGTGCCGCGTGCCGAAACTCTATTTTCGAAGTTCATGTAGTGCCGTCCCTTTCACTGTCAAATAAAAAATGAGTAGTATGAGCAACACAACAATGAATTTACCGTAACAAACAGACACACCATTTTTAAAAACCATTTGCAATGTATTGTATTCTATTTGGCCGATGGACCTGGAGTAGCTCTCTTCAAACTATTGAAGGGCAATTGGCGAATACAGCTGATCGAGGCTTGGCTTCCTATGCGTCTTGAGATAGTTCACCTCATGAGTAAGAAATAAAAGATATACTACATTATAGGTATCTATCTACCCTTCCCACCTATACACCCACAATCATGCTAAACGTGGCCTTTAGGTCTTGTTACCTTAAGGGATAAAGACGTGATTTGTGTGTGTGTGTGTGTGTGAGAAAATAAAACAAAAATTAGATTGAGTAGGAAAATCGGGAAAATTATAATTACGAGTATGCATTGTTAAATAAAACACACGCAATAAAAGTTACAAATCTATATTAATTGAAAACTCATGTTTTGTCGTGTGGTATCTAACGAACGTAGAAAATAGGCGTGTACAGCGGGGCACAAATATCGATACAGCCATCACGTGAAATATACACGTCGCCGCCCTTATTGCTTGTGCCATAAAGGGGTGAATTTCTGAACGGGACGTTTTTTGGTAATTTTCGTGGCGCGTTTTTTTTTTATTTTATTTTATATTTTGATAATAGATTATGGTAGAGATTGGAATGATGAACAAAACGCAAAAAGAGGCACTCTTCTGTGTTGAATAGTTTAGCTAAAATTCGATGGCGAAAAAATTCATGCCACACAAATTACATTGTTGCCACGCAAATTACATTTTTAATTTTTTACTATCAATTTGCTAAATAAAACTAAACTTTTTGATTTTCCGATTTATTCGTAAAAACAGAAAATGACACTTTCTAAACAAATCAGTCTTAAGGTTGTTAATAAAAAATAAAATAAAAATCACACTGCGTTTCTACAGACTAATTCAACAGTCATTTGAATTTTTCTCTCTCTTTTCATTTGATGATATTTCTCTCTTTTTTCTCTTTTATATTTTTCATAATTTTCTGCATCGTTTTTAATTTTCTGTCTCCTTTTTCTCTCCGCCAATTTCTTTTTCTCGAGTCTATCCTCTTTTTTTTGACGCATTTTGAAATACCTTAAACAGAAAAGGTATAAAACAGAAACTAAAAGCAAGTTGTAATTAAACTAAACGTCAATTACAAAATTAAACAGTATCATAGAAACGTAAGTTGTTCAAAAATAATAAATTAAAAAATACAATGGAAAATAGTAGAAAGTATTGTAATTGTATTTACGTTGTTTTTTTAAAGATAGCAAGTGTTATTAACCATCATAAAATGCTCATTTTATTGAAATAAGACATAAAATGTAATTTGTGTGGCGCGTTTGTAATTTGCGTGGGCAAAAGTGACACACAAATTACGCCACACAAATTACGGCAAAAGTGTATTTATTTTTTTCTGTCGAAAGTATAAGCTTTAGGTAAATGACAATAGGACTGTTCATTCTCGATGTTCTAAACTATAAAACACTTAAATAGACATATCGATAAAGTAGTTGAACATGCAATATTTACTAGCCACACAAATTACCTTATAGGCTGACCAAAAGTATCGTGTCACAAACTTACCTATTTTTAAAAATCACAGCGCAGACTACGCGTCCGCTTTGCTCGGTAATCGAACGCGAACGAGCATGTCTTCGACGTAATAACTTAAAAATGGCGTTACATAGCTCAACCAATCAGTAACCAGCAGGTATTTGCGAGTCATCGAAAGACGCTCTCGCGCGGGACAAACACATTCCTATCCCTGTATTTTTAAATTACGAGATTTTTGCATTGTTTTTTGTTTTATAATATAGACCAGGAAGAGCTCTTTAAAATGCTTTTTACAGAAATAAATTACGACAATTATAGACGAAGTTCTATTCATTTTTCTGAGCTAAACTTGGCGTGTGACATACCTCACAGCTATGCTAATCGTGGATTTTCGAACTTTCAATATTTTTTTTCGGGGATTGGTAGCTCATCATCATTTATTCAAGGCTTTGCCTCGTCATAAATGATTGCAAAGAATACGATAATTTTTTTTTGGTACATATATGTCATAGTTTTTTTTTTTGGTAGCGTGGGACAGTCAGAAAACTCGGTTTTGAAATTCACCCAAAGGTGTACAGGTGTTTTTGACGTCTTGGTAACTACACATATATATGACTGTACAATATACATTGAATTCAAAATCAAAGATAAATGTCCTGAAGAAGCTTAAAAGCAGAACTATTTATTTTTGTAACAAAGATGGCGCTGCCGACCGTGAAGGCGAAGAGGCTGGAGGCGAACGCAACCCCTCGCTAGAAGATAAGACATGTCAAACGTAACACGGACATAGAGACACGATTGTTAATTTAAAAGAAGCAACAAACTTTTTGCCGACATTGCCCTCAGAGTGTCTTCACTAAAATGGAGATGGGCGGGCCACGTGTGCCGAAGGGAGGACGGACGGTGGACTCGAACCGTGCTGGACTGGAGACCGAGAACTGGCTTCAGGAATAGAGGCAGACCACTGGCTCGTTGGAGTGACGACATTGCCAGTATAGCAGGGAAATTGTGGAGGAGAACTGCTCATAACAGAAGAGAATGGCGTGCATTGGAGGAGGCCTATGTCCTGCAGTGGACGTAAAAAGGGCTGAAGAAGAAGAAGAACAAACTTTTCTTCAAAACAATCTTAAAAAGGTACGAGTAGGTATAGGTTGGTATGATAATGCTAGCTGTCCTCACGTATCCATGATTATATAACCTTGCCAATACCCCTTGCGAGAGCCGGCGTACCTCTGTCTACAACACATACTCGTACATCGCGCGTGCGCGGTGACCGGCGGCCGCCCGCGCCCGCACAACTGAACAACTCCGCAACTCTTTATAATTACGGCCGCAACAAAAACAAAACAAAATGATTTAATTTCAACGCAAACATGATAATGTTTGTTGTTAATTAAAGAAACATCATTAGAATTAAATTATGCAAAAAGTTTGGACGCTCGGCCGCGGCCGAGGTGCGCTGGTGAGCGTACAACAGTTATACTAAAATAAAAAAAATTAAACAAATTTATCTCCGAAAGTTTAAATATCTTGATCGTATTCTTTAAGTAAGTATTTAACCAACTATTTAGTACAATATCTTGCTATTTTTATAATGCGGTACTATAATGGTGACATTGTCATGGTAATGTAGGCTCGATGGACAGAATACTCCACGAGTTTTAAATGTTGTAGAGTTTTGTTCCATGCTGGTCTGGAAGTAAAGAAAAAACATAAAATTTACCAGTTGCTTCTCTTTCCGCGCAGATGGTAAAAGCCCATCGAGGGAATGGGCGAAAGTCTTAGGAAATTAGTTATAGGCGATGCGGCTAGCAACCCATCACTGTTTTGATTTCCCTTTCCACCTATACGCCCTTAATCATCCTAACCGTGGCCTTAAGGTTTTGTTACCTTAGGCTCTGTCTGTCCCGTAAGGGATAAAGACGTGATATACGTATGTATGTTTGTAGTTTTTTCTTTGAGCTTAAATGTAACCCACCCGCTTGCTTTTTAAAACCACGTCCCACGAAAGTAGAATACATGTCAAACAAAAGAAAATTAACTTGACAACTGGGAAATTTAACTTGAGCTATAGTTTTACAACAATACGAAGACTATCACCACTGTCAGTTGCGTCACTGGCCGCCAACATCGTCACTTCTCTTGCACCACCAACCACCACCAAGAAGCAATCTGCTGTAAACTGCTTTAGACGTTGGTGGAAAATAATAGTGAGTTGCGGAGAGGCACCTCGCCAGCGGCCGAGTGTACCGGGGCAAGCCGAATGATCGCGAGCACCGCCGATACCAAACCCCTGATAATATATTCTCTAAATAAAGCGTGAGGTGTGGCGGCACACAAGAACAATCCTGAGAATAAATTAAACGCGTTTTTAAATCATGTGTGAGTAGAATCGAAACCTTGTTTGAACCCGCGCGGCCATTTATTAGTAATTAAGAGTCCATTTAAAGAAAACCTGTTGAGAATAAGTTTTTTTAATTCAAAATTTAATTATTGGGTATTTTATTTCACTGAAGTTTTGTGTATTATGTTTTTGTAATCGAATTAAAGAACCACGCGATTTGTAATTTCCATCTAAATTCGTAATACATATTTAAATTTGGCCGGTGATCTTGCAAATGATGCCAAGTGAATATTGTAAATTTTTGGCTTTGGGATATGGCACCTTACACCTAGTGTGCATATACATAAAGCATGGAAATGTTCATAACAAGATTTAACGTTCATTAGCTAAACCATGTGGAGGTACATACTAGGTTTTACTAACAATTAACATACATAGGTTACAGTAAACCAAACTTTAAGAACGTGTCCCGAATTAAATGTTCGAATTTAAACTTTTGTAGGGATTGTAGATCGCATTCGGCGTGGAGGCAGCCGCCGCCGCCGCCGCAGTCCCGGGAATGGTTTGTACTGAAGAAGGATCGGGATCCCGGAGTGCCGGCGTATACAACCCGGGACTGAGCGCCCCGGCCGTGCCGTCCCGCGGCACGGCGCGGCACGGCGCGGCACGTGCTCGCTAATTAATCAAACTCGCGTTGATTCAATCCAATCGGCCCGCATCGACTCGTTCGTCCCAATAAGGGTATCACATTTCGCTAACTTCGCTAGTTCGGTATGCACGGCGAGGCGCGGAGAGGTGTTTGTCGTCTTTATTTACTATTTAAGCCCGTCTATTGTTACCTTGTAATATTCTGTATACCTTTTTTCTGTTGGTTGTTATATGTGGTGTTCAAAGTTATTGTATTGTATTGTAGCTAAGTACTAGTGACAATTGATACCAATTGACCTAGTCCCAAACTAAGCAAAGCTTGCACTATGGGTACCAGGCTACGGATAAACATACCTATATAGATAAATATACACTTGAATGCACATAAACATTCAAGACTCGAGAACAAACATTCGTATTTTTCTTTTCATACAAATATCTGCCCCGACCGGGGATCGAACCCGGGACCCCAGGCTTCATAGTCAGGTTCTCTGACCACTGGCTATCCGGTCGTCAATGTAAATAAAATGTATTTATTATAATTTGCGCATTAAATACAGGTGAACAGTGCTTCTAGTTTCTTAATGTATTTGACAGTTGCCGTGTTTCGAATAAACATGAATGAGGAAGTACATTACTGGGTATGAGAGCGAGGAGTTCAGACAGAGATGCTCGATGCAGCTGCTGCACTTGCTCTCGGTCTTAACAATACTATTCACTAACACGACAACTGTCAAATACATTGAGAAACCAGAAGCACTGCAGACGACATGATCTGGGAATATAGCTGTACGTGCAAGGTAGGTACTTCGGAGCTTCCGCGAGTTGCGTTAGTTTGTTTGAACACTCCTGAAAAAAAATATCGTAATTTTTGATACAAAATGAAGCCATTCCTTTGACGTATCGACACTCGTGCACTTTACATATCGACCAAACTGTGGATAAAATAGTTTTAGCTCATTTAAAACATCTTCAAAAAACTGTTTAATCAAACTTGTCCCACCACCCGCTGAAGTACTGCGACGCAGGGTATCACAACTTCAGGTCCATTTTAAGTTCGAAAGACGAATATATTACAATACTTAAAATTAAATTAATGTCAAACCCGTGTTCCCTATCGGGAACGTGGGCGCACGTCGACAGCTTCGTAGCGCGCTACGAGCTGCTACGGACGCTACGAGCTGCTACGAGACGCTACGCTACAAGCAGCTGCATTCGTTAGTTACAAACCAATGCAATGAGATGATTGCGTACCTACCTCAACAGATGTTTGTTCTGTAAGTTTCTTGTGTTTATGTAGGTACTGTAAAGAGTTATATACACATACAATAATATACTTATACATACATACATCTAGCTAGAATAGATAAAACACAGTCAACTTTACAAATCTTTCTTCTTTCTTTCTTTCAGTTATCTATGGTGATCTCTGTCTGGTTTGTAGTAATAGATGGAGACGGTATCTGATATTAGCCACGTACAGTCGTGGGCCGCGGCGAGCCCACACAACGCCAACTTTAGGACTTTTTACCGTTTAATTTGCCCACGGCCGCTAAGCCTCTTAAGGAATATTCAAGGAAAAGATGCAACCAATAAAATAAATAAACGACAGTTCGCCGGACGAACACAAATTATTTGTAAAATGAGCTTTAGTTCAATGGCTGCTCGTACAGACACGGAGGGTTCCGAGTATTGCCTCTCTTGGTTAAAAAGTAATCGAACGTTAACAATTGGCAGTGACGACAAAACGGCATAGAATTTGATTAGCCCGGCCTGCGGTTGCTCTTTGAAAATCAATTAAGTTTAATGTTTTTTTTCACTTAGTATCACTTTAGTAATTGAGAAATAATTACAATAAACTACTCGTTCCCAAACATAAAACCAAGTGAATCGTATCAGAAATACAGCCATATAAATAAGTAGTTTGTCGTGGTGTTGTAGGCAGACTAATTCAGACTAGATCCCAATACTCTACGACCGTCAATATGCATCCTGTCTTTCTACTTTCTGAGTCCTGTAGTTTAGGCGGTGCGGCGTGTCGGACAGTCAGCCACGTGACTCTCGTGCAGGTAGACGGCCGTGGGCGGCTGTAGGAACCCAAGACCTATTAAAATTAATACTCTGTCCTTTTTTCGGATCATAAATATTCCAGAAACCGTAAAATAAAGCGGCCCCGAAATACCGCGGAAGCCTTAAATATGAGGTTTTAAGTCGCACAATAAAGGGTGATACAATGCGTCCGCGTTCACCATTACAGGGGGGGGGGGGGTCAGAAGGGGGGGGGGGGGTGATGCCACGATCAGTGTCATGGAGTCATGAAAACGATCTTTGGCAACAAAACACTATAACAAAAGGGTGAGACGCCCGCGATCTGCGCATTACAGGGGCTTGGAAATGAACGACTCCGAGAGCATGATGAAGTGTTCGGCGCGAGCAGCGATATGTATATTAAGAATTCATTAAATACTTACTGAAATTTGAAATAAAATCCAATGAGAACTTTCAAAGTACATATGTTCTTCGTTTACGTAAATTTCGTGGTTTTAAATACAATTTGCGGTCGAAATTACGGATAAAAAAGCAATGGGATTTTGCATAAAGTCAATACAGCGAGTAATAGCATTAATGAGTACTTTACTTCTCAGTCGAAATATTGGGATTTTTTATGCGTAATAACCCGATCCCGTGGAAATATCAAGATAAAAGTACTTAACAGTTGGGTATAAAATATCTGTGTTCCCAATATCACGCGAACCCTGGAACCAACTTCCCTCTGCAATATACCCTGAGCGGTACAATTTAGGGATCTTTAAAAAGCGAGCCTTCCTGTTCTTGAAAGGGCCGGCAACGCACCTGTGATTCCCCAAGTCTTGCAGGTGTCCCTGGGCGATGCTGATTACAAAAAAACGCGAACCCGTCCAGCCGTTCTGGCGTTACGAAGCAACAGACATACACACTCGTACACTCTAGCAGCGGGACGGAGCGCGCTGCGTTGTTCTGTCTCCGCCACGCGACCGCTTTAACGTCCCCGCTTTAAGTGCGTCGTCTTTAAAAAGTTCAAATAGACATCTGCAATAAAGCTGACTCTGATTGCGGTTTTACAGCCGCTCTATAAATACCGGATGGCTTTTGGACGACTAATAAATGTTACTGCACCGCGCTGCCTGCCGGGGGCGCACCTTCACCTTTTACTTGATACTACGCAAGCGAACATGCGCGCAACTACCAGCATCTTAGCCCTCTAGCCTGGCAACGTATCTGCAATCCCCTTGTCCCCTGGTGGTGTTCTGGTGGTGGTTGGTGGTCCCCTGGTGGTGTTGTTTATTTTCTATAAAACTGTGTGTATTATCTTATATTTGTGTGTCTTGCAAAAAGGAATAAATGTCTTCTTTCTTTCTTTCTTTCTTTCTTTCTTTCTTTTGGTGTTGTCGGTGTTATGTGACCACCTTGCTCATTAAAAAAAAACTGTGGCATTTTTCAGATGGCAGCTCTCAATGATACGCTGGGGGCCGTGCCATGGGTTGTCCGTCCGTGTGCGCCGCACCATATCTTTTGATATATTAGCAAAGACCGTGTTTCCGGCACGGCGTGCAGTCGGATACGATTCGCACTCGGCGAGTTTTTATGGGCACAAAATTGGAATTAAAATCATTGAAGTCGAAAGTTAACAGCAGGCTTTTAACCATTTCCCATTGTGTAATGCGCTTCGTCATAGACCTTTGCGGTGCCGGCTCCTGCGCCCGCCCGCGTCAACGCCTCTGCTCCACAATGGAGCGCTGTCCGCGGCGTTACGCTGAGAAAGAAAGAACCCTTTCCGCTGACAGCACACAGCGACAATCGATCATAGAAAATCAGGAGCACTTTGAAAGCACAGCACATACTTACGAGCAAAAATAATGGCTCGCGTTTCAATAGAACGTTGTGTGAAAGGTGACCCGTTATTGTTGTTGGTCAGTGTAAATCTGCTCATTGCTACAAAACTACAGCTAAAAATAATTTTTCGACTAACTACATTAATTAGAGCTGTATGTTTCTTCCACGCTGGTCTGGGAGTAAAGAAAAAACATAAAATTTAAATTACCAGTTGCTTCTCTTTCGCGCAGGTGGTAAGAGCCCATCGAGGGAATAGGCGAAAGTAGCTTAGAAAGTCTTAGCAATCATGCTAAACGGGTCCTTAAGGTTTTATTACCTTAGGCTCTCTCTACCCCGTAAGGGATAAAGACGTGATATATGTATGTATGTATGTATTAGAGCGTTAATTTTCTACTATTATACTCTTATTTCATATTCAGCACAATTCTTCACCACTTTCGAGTGGTATTTTGGTGTCTATGGGCAGTGGTGATCACTTACCATCAGGTGACCCACTTGCTCGTTTGCCTTCCTATTCATATTAATTTTATACTTAAATTTTTACTTTTTATATTATAAAAAGTAAAAATATTTTTTTTTCATAAATCGGGCCCCGTTTCAAATTGTTTAGGAGAAGGCTCAATACAGGTACACCCATTGAGACCAAATAAAGAGCCAAGAAGTACTGCGAGCTGCAAAGTGAGGCCGGCTTAAAATAAGCCTTGACACGTGTGTGTCAACCAGGTGAAGTGTGGTTGCGCCTGTGTGCGTGGGTGGGTACTAACTGTATGCACACGTGCCTACTCTAAGCCGGCCTCACTTCGCCGGACACCATCTTGAGTTTTTATTGAGTCTGAGAGCCATACAATCACTGTTTGTTCCTCTTGGAACTATTACTCTGTTTCCACACACTAGGTTAACTGTTAGTACTTAATAACAAAACGTTTGTGTGGGAGGCGAAAACAGTCCTAACGCGTGATTATGTCCGGCGTTCCAAATCATTATTTTGTTAAAACAATATAACAATGTAGCCTGGTACCGTAAAATAATACAGGCTTGAACCTGTTTGTGTTCCCGCGTAAATATTATGAGATAGCATTTATCTTCGAGCAGTTGATTTAGCAAAAAATCGCTCGCGAGTCAACACCGCTAAGTACGACGTAAAACAAAAGAAGTCAAAGAGTTGGAGCTTCCGCCGGCAGGGGGGGGGCAGGTTGACGGGAGGGGGGCATCGGACAATAATTGTGTAACGCCACGCTGTTTTAGAAAATGTTCGCGGGCGACGCTCACACCGCAGCGAGCAGGCGACGCGAGCGAACTGTGGGGGGTTGGGGATTAAACACACATTAGATTAGATTCACATGATATTATGGCACTGAATTCAAGTATGTGTGTATAGTTGACTAGATTAGCTTACTTTTTTTAAACGAATTTCAAAGTTAACTAATTTTCTACAGAGAAGTTTCAAATTCGAAGTTAGTCCCGTTCAATAAGCGCTATGAGTATGATATTTACGAACTTCGAATTCCGTATTTTCGCAAATACAGTCCGTGAGCTCTTAGAGTCTCTCTCATTTGGGTCCTCTTGCTGTCTGTCATTTTGATACTGGGTACGGCCGAGTGAGGAGTCCGTGTTTGGTGCTTGCCCCTCGAGATATTTATGCAGCATTCTGGAATGTGTCAGCAGGTGGTTGAAGGTAGTTCGACTGACACCTGTAAAGGTTTGTTGTGAATTTAGATATTATCAAATTACAATTTTTACTTCTTTATATGCTTACTTTTACGGTTTTACCGTTAGAAATTAAACGCCGTACAGTTTAAGAACATCGACCGATGACCACATAAACCCAGTTCCAGATTGGCGTGTGCGTGTCGGTGTGAGCGGGGCGGCGCGTCGCGGACGCTGCGGATGTTTGTGCGCCCCTCGACGAGCTACAGCCCAAACAGTCGTCGGCGTCCTCCAAACTGTTTGCCAAGATCTGTTGTTATTTCAAAGATTGTTGCGATCATTAAAGGTTAATATAAATGTAGTAGCACTTGAGCCGCCGCTTCATGGATGTCGCAGCGCTGGGAGAATGGGCGAGCGCGAGTGCCTGCCAACCGAAGGGTGCCGACACAAAAGGTGTAACTGCTATTTTTAACTTGTATAATCTGCGTAGGTATGGAGACCCTGTTTTACTTTTAACTTTGCTTTTTTAACCCGACTGCGGCGGCACCGAAAGGAGGGTAATTGTTAATTGTGCTTATAGCAACTCAGTTAAGTGTTAGTCGTTGTTACAAGATTCCTCGATTTAACAATAGACTCCCGTTAGCGCTTTAGGTACTAAATAAAAAAAATAAAAAGCGCACAGTGTACACAGGCGAAATTATCCCTTTAAAGGATCTTTTCCAGTCATCCTTTGAGCTGATGAGAGCATGATAGAGCATTATACTAGGGAGGGACGAAAAGTGAGTTTAAAATTACAAAAGTTAAAGAAGTTATTAGAAGTGGATTTACCGCGGCCATCTTAGCTCTTGTTACCTCAGGCTCTACCCTGCCTACCTGAGGGATAAAGACATGATTTGTGTAAGTATATACAGTGGCGTAACTATAGCGTCTGGGGCCCGCGGCAAATTCGTCAGATGGGGCTCTTTCCTCAACATAAAGAAGTGCATCAGCGTCCCTTCTGTGCTCTAAACCAAGCCAGTTGGGGGCCCCGTAGAGTTAGGGGCCCGTGGCATTTTGCCGCCACTGCCACCCTATAGTTACGCCACTGAGTATATACATACATACCGCGGATAGTAGTCATAATATCGGCATGTGTGCTCTAGCAGCAGCTCTCGATGGTGCGGCGATGTGTAATGAGACGCGGCCGAGCGGGCAGCGCGGGCCGCGCGGAACCAATCGCGCTGATTAACCGATACCGTGGTACCACCGTGGGCAGGATTGTAACAATGGCATACATATGTGTACATACTCGCCATTCTACCGATATAGTGGTTTCAAAAGGCAAAGTGCTAATGTGCTATTGTTTTAAGAAAGAAAGAAAGATGAAATTTATTCCTTTTTGCAAGACACACAAATATAAGATAATATACACAATTTTATAGAAAATAAACAAAGTAAAACAAAAAAAAACAGATCATCAGCGTTGTGTGTCTTCGCAAAAGTGAAACGGTCGCTGGCTCAGCATTACGCTGAGGTGTTAGACACCTTTGTTTTGAAGAAAAACGGAAAAATCTTTGTAAATAAGGCGATGTCGTTCAGTCTTATAAGAAAGAAAGAAAGAAACAAGACATTTTATTCCTTTTTGCAAGACACACAAGTATAAGAGAATATACACAATTTTATAGCAAAAAAACAAGCAAAAAAAAAACACAGACATTAAAAATAGATGCTCAGTGTTGTGTGTGTCTTCGCAAAAGTGAAACGGTCGCTGGCTCAGTATTACGCTGAGGTGTCAGACTGCAGCACTTGATGTTCAGCCAGAACCGTCTTTTCGTTAGAGCAATGTTTGGTGCTATCAAAGGATGTAATTATGACGCATGCGTGTGTTGTATAGTTAGAGCATTACTTGATGGAGTTCAAAAGTGTGCGACTATAGCTTTAACTCTGATTTTTTTTGTCTCTCGATATCATTCTCAAAATTTCTAAAATATTCATAGAAATTTCCAGAAACTTTCAAGGGAATTTATGGTAAGTTTAAACGAAAGTTTCCAATGGGAATTTAAAAAAAGTCTCATTACTTAATGTTATTTGGTCACTGAACATATTCCCATTTATAATTAAGTAATAAATGTAAATTTCTGAGAACATTCCACTAGAACAGGGGTTCCCAAAGTTGTCTGGGCTACTCATCTAATACAAGTTTACAAACTTAGGACCCACCTCTAAGAAATTTAACCGTTACCAATATGAAGAAAGGATTTTTCGAATAACAAACGAAATGTTAGTAATTTTTTTTGGCGTGTCGTTCTACAGGCAGCGCCCACTTAATATTCGCCTTAATATTCGCGTTTGGGAAACCCTGCACTAGAAAATTTCGCAACTTTGGTAACTTCTCCTTGCTTAATAACTGTAAATCGTTTAAAACTGCGCTGTTGTTAGTATTGATCGAAAAGGCCCTATTTTTATGGCAGGAAGTAGGTACTTAAGCTAGAAATGTTCGGACTTTGTTTAGTGTCTAAATGTCAGTGAAAATTAGAACACATTGAAAAATCCGAAAAGTAAAGCTATGGCCGGGAATCGAACCCGGATCCTCGTCATTCCGTGACGCGTGCTATACCCCTACACCACCCATAGCAGGTGGGTAGTCTCCGATGTTTTCTACCTGTTACTAACTGTCTGTTTGTTTGGCGTGGCTGACTGGCTGTGCGTGGTGGCGCGGGCGAGGCCGGCGAGGGCTTATTAGCGCGCGCACGGGACCGGCACTATCGCGGCAGACGACGCGCGACTATCCGCGGTGTCGCGCCGGCTGCTGCCCACTCGCTGGCTAAGCCTCGCTTCCAGTAGCAGGCATGTACTTCAGGAGACAGCTTTCGAACAGTCTTTAGCTATAGCCATGGGAAACAGCGACAGATGCCTACGACTTTACTGCAATAATCTTTACCACATCAAGGGGCCAGGTAAACCAGCGCTGAGCTCTCGAGTACACGCTGAGATTGGTTCCCTTTGCTAAACTTGTGTTTGTGTACTGTACTTTTAAGTTTATAGCATGTCATTTTTATTTCTCTGTGTACCTTTGTCACTAGCAATAAAGATTTTTATTTTTCATTTATTTTATTTTATGTTATAATGTCACCTCTACCTGTAACGACCGCCGACGCTCTGTCCACGGTTTGTTTTACATTGAGTTTTTGTAAAATAAACGTAGTTAATAGACCTATATTTTGATGATTGCATTGGCATCAGAACTCGACAACCGTGTACCAGATTTCAAATCTAACCATCTTTATTACTCTCACTCGTTAAGCCAACTGCTATGATGGTGCGCGGTGTCTGATCGTCATCTCCGTCGTCCCAAAGTAGTGCCTCCTCACAGAATGAGAGGGTATGTGCTATAGTTCCCGGTCCAGGATTGGGAACTTATCACACCATTGAATTGCTTGAACGATGTTTTCCTACATTAAATTTATTGTTACGTATTGAGGGAATGGGCGAAAATCATAGGAATCATGGTATAGGCGATGCAGCTTGCAACCCATCACTATTTTGATTCCACTTTCCACCTCTACGCCCTCAGTGTTTTGCTAAACGTGGCCTGTAGGTCTTGTTACCTTAGGCTCTGTCTACCCCGTAAGGGATAAAGACGTGATTTGGGTATGTATGTAAATTTATTGTATTAGCTATAAGCTAAGTATCTGTACAACACCAGTCGCATTCGATTCGGCATTGAACAGTAACGAGGCAACTTTTCTAATTAATCTGCATTACGGGCGCCGGCTGTCGCCGAGTTGATGTAATAATTAATAATGACAATAATAATGTGAAGAGCGGCGGCCGGGAGTCGTCGCCTCGTCGTGCCGTCGCCTCGTCGGGTCGTCGGGTCGTCGGTCGCTCTGACATGCCTTAAAGCCCTGGGGGCTTACCATGACGCTTTAATGCGATTCAATTCCTACTCAGTTCAAGTTTTAGCTGTCCTTTATTCTATGGACAGCCGAGCAAACACATTTTACACTTGCTTACTAGAAAAGTTGCACTACATTCAAAATTCAAAACGTTATATATGGTAAACAAGGGTTTTTTACATGTCTTTTTTAAACTACCAGTGCATTTGGAAAAACCATCATTGCCAAGAAGAATGCGCCGCAAGAAACTTGGATTGCGAATTTAACAAGTTCTCACGACATAATCCAGAGCAGACTATCATATACGTCCCACGGCTGGGCACCGGCTCCGGCAGTGTGGGGGCTCGGGCTAGAGTTCCGGACCGGTAACTCCACGCACACCATTGAATTAATTCGTAGATGTATGCGGGTTTCATCACGATGTTGTCCTTCGCCCAAAGTTTTTACAAATGAATCATTTATCCACAAACTCATCATTTGGCGTGTGTCTGTCTGTTGCTTCTACCCGCTTAAACCACTGAACCTATTTAGTTGGAATTTGCCAGTTTTATAAGAGAGAAGAACTATGTATAAAATACAACACACGTCGTACATACTGGAATACGGAACATACTGATTGATGTACAGATGTACCTAGGACGCTACTGTTGTTACAGTGTCCGAATGTGGGGTAATCCAATACTAGAGGAGCTGAGATGATTCATCCCGCGCGGCGGCGTGACTGATCCGCCGCCTGTTTAGCCCTTTACTTACCTTCAGGGTTCCGTACGACATTCAGCGAAAAGGGACCCTTATAGCAAGCATCACTCTGCAGCCCGTCCATCCCTACACCAAGACCCCTGCCAGGAGAGCGGCAATTTATTTATTTAGACATGCCAACAGTCAATACTCAAGTCTGCAATAACAAACTTAAAATGTGTGAAAAAATCAAACTTCTACATACATATATACCTACATAAATTACGTCTTTATCCCTTAAAGGGTAGACAGTGCCTAAGTTAACAAGACTTAAATTGTGATGGGTCGCTATAGCTGCATGCATTGTCTATAAAATGATTCCCAAGATTTTGGCCCATTCCCTCGATGGGTTTACCATCTGCGCGGGAAGAGAAGCAACTGGTACATACATTCTATGTTTTTTCTTTGCTCGCAGACCAGCGTGGAAGATCAACTTAAAATTTGGTATTGTAGGTCTCAGCTCAGAACAAAAAATAAAATAAAATAAAATTAATATTTTTCACGATATCTGTATGTATTATCCAATGTAAAATAACACTGCCTAATTTCGCTTAGTGCAGCCCTCCTTAACAATATTTTAAATTTCACTTGCCAAAAAGTCTAACTGGAAGAGATCCCTTTTAGGGATAAGTTCGCCTTTGTGAATGTGTATTCATCTTATTCTTGTGTTTTATGTACAACTAGCATTTGCCCGCGGCTTCGCACGCGTGTACCATAGCTGCGCAACTATACCTGCAAGCTTTCAAGCATGCATGCAAGCATGTAAGTATGCAAGCAGGCATGCATTGTTACAATAAAGAGTTATACATACATACATATAGGTACATACAAACTTGTGCGGGAACGGGAACCTCGGCGCGCGCCCGACCCGCGCTTGGCCGGTGTCCCGCACGTCGCGGCGCGCGGTAACGCGGTTACGGGGCTGACGAATCACCTCACGCGCTGATTATGTATTAACGAGACGCAGCTGCCTCGCTAAGAGCAAGCCATCCTCTACGGCGCGGTATCACTATCACTACATTGTATAATGTGCTTTATATTATACTAGCGACCCGCCCCGGCTTCGCACGGTATATTATGCATGTATTATACATATAAACCTTCCTCTTGAATCACTCTATCTATTAAAAAAACCGCATCAAAATCCGTTGTGTTGTTTTGAAGATATAAGCATACATAGGGACACGGGGACAGAAAAAGCGACTTTGTTTTATACTATGTAGTGATGATGCTTTATAGAACGGCACTTCGATACCAAGTTTTAAACTAGTGTAGCTCCATCTGTCGGCGCATAGCCGCACCGTCCTAAAAACTATACAAGCTGAACAGTTACCTTGTAATCCCTACTAATTCCCAATTCCCTACTAATATTATAATGTGAAAGTAACTCTATCTGTCTGTCTGTTACCTTTTCACGCTTAAACCGTTCGACCGATTTAGTTGAAATTTGGTATATGGATAGTTTGAGTCCCGAGGAAGGACATAGGATAGTTTCTGTCCCGGAAAATTGCATAGTTCCCGCGGGATAGCGATAAGCGAATTCTGCGCAGACGAAGTCGCGGGCAACAGCTAGTATTCTATATACCTTTTTCTGTTCTGGTTGTTATATGTGGTGTTGAATAAAGAGTTATTGTATTGTATTGTAATGACTTCCTGGCTCCTTAGCTAGATTTTTTTGATCGAAGTGTCTCCGAAAGAAATGCACTTGTATTTTTCAAACGTTGCATACTTACATGTATACGGCGCCAGCTCGTGCGGGAAGGCCAGTTCCAGTCCCGCCGCGCGTGCACCTCGGGCAACAACCGTCCGGCGGCGCAGCTTGCATACACGAGACGTCGTGTTAACATGCTTCACAAATGTGATTGTCCTATGCAGCGAGGATTGCTACTCGTACCTATAGATGTATGTATCCTACTAATATTATAAACGCGAAATTTTGTAAGTATGGATGGATGAATGTTTGTTTACTCTTTCACGCCAGAATGGCTGGACAAATCTGGATGAAATTTAGAACATAGATAGATTATAGTCGGGAATAACACATAGGCTACTTTTTATCCCGGAAAATTGCGTAATTCCCGCGGGATAGCGCTAAACGAATTCTATGCAGACGAAGTTGGGGGCAACAACTAGTATGTACATTAGATATTACAAGATATCTTAAAATTATCCTGGAACATTTCAGAATTATTTTTTTTGGATTCTTAGGAATTATGTTATTATAGTCGATGCGGCTAGCAACCAATCACTATTTTGATTCCCTTTTCCACCTATACGCCCACAATCACGTTACACGTGGCTTTAGATCTTGTTACTTTAGAGTTTAGACTCTGTCTACCCCGTAAAGGATAAAGACGTGATTTATGTATGTAACATTTCAGCAAGTGGTTGGATATTTTTGTAGTCGGTTAATAAAAGATACAAGAGACTTCGAATCTATTATTTTCCACAAATGTCCTGGTCTTTATGATCAGCCTGACTGCGTCGATACCTTTGCCGATCTGTGCTTCCCGATATGTTTACCTCATTGAACGTCCCGAATTTCAATGTTTATAACAAACTAGCGGACCCGGCGAACTTTGTTCCGCCTTAAATTTGAAATATTCCAGTGGTTTGGGCTGTGCTATCCCGCGGGAACTATGCGATTTTCCGGGATAAAAACTATCCTATGTCCTTTCCCGGGACTCAAACTATCTGTATACCAAATTTCAACTAAATCGGCCCAGCGGATTAAGCGTGAAAAGGTAACAGACAGACAGACAGACAGACAGACAGACAGACAGACAGACAGAGTTACTTTCGCATTTATAATATTAGTAAGGATTGCGTGTTATATGTATTATATTATATTATCTGGTGTCAGTGGCTTAACTATAGGGCAGCAGGGGTAGCACAATGCCGCGGGCCCCTAGCTCTACGGGGCCCCCAACTGGCTTGGCTTAGAGCACAGAAGGGACGCTGATGCACTTCTTTACGTTGGGGAAGGAGCCCATCTGACGAATTCGCCACGGGCCCCAGACGTTATAGTTACGCCACTGTTTAGTGTAACGAATTTATTGAAATTTAATGCGGCTCTGATATATTTGAAGACCTCGTCCGCTACGATACATCTGATATGAAATATGCGGTAAAACAGGAATCGAGAAATAAATACGAACATTAACAAACATTTACTCCATTTATTAACAACACAACACGAACTACGGACACGAGCCCGATTCTCGCTCACATTCTGTGAACTGTTTTAAATAGGTATATAATTACATAGGTACTTTTCGACAAAGTAACAGATTATCTTAAAGTTTGTTCCTGACTTCAACACCAGACCAAGTCCGCGTTTATAAGTGGAGGTATTTTTATGTGACGTCACTTGAAAGGCTTTACTTCGAACAGGAATCAATCATATACTGTTTTATTTTTTTATTTTGGTATAAAATGAAAAGCCTTAAAACACCTATTCTTGTTATACAAAAATCGTAATAAAAATGTAATTAACTTATTTTCCAACTGGTCCGATTGATCATTTATTTCGAAAAAACTAAAAAACAATTTTTTACAGTTATGTGATCTGGTCTATGCCAAAGTTCATTACGATAAATCTGTAAACTGTGCCTTAAGAATAAATAATACAGTTATAAATGAGGTTTAGAACACCTCAGACATCCGCTTAACAGTTACTCCAATTTAATTACAATTGGCTACCAATAGACACTACTTAACCTATGTTATAATATTAATAAATATTTATTTTACAAGACTCATCGATCATTGCAACTGAAGATTCATCAGCGGCCGCTCGAAAGTGAGTCCGCAAAACTATTCTCAGTCAGTGCGAGAGCCGTTTTGAACGCAGCCGCGCGTGGACCGATGCGAAATCATATATTTCGAAATATTTAAAAATAATGAAATCGTATGCAATGTCTTATCTAGAGTATGAACGATCGAGACTCCCGCAGACGAAGGGGCGTCATGCACAGTCGTAAGATAACTATGTAATACTCTACCTTCTCTCGTAACCCTTAAACTTATATCTTTGTCTTTGGAGATTTTTACATTATTTTACACAAGTAGATAAAATCGAGACAGTCGGCCGCTACTTTAGGACGGTTCGACAATAACGTCGCACGGCTGCTATATTTTTCGTCGAACCATATGAACACGGTCGAAAACGCAGACGATACAAAAAGTCGTCTAGGTAAAATAAATAGGTGCATCGTTTAAACAGCGTTAGAAAAATCGAGGTCGCCCCTACACGGACAGCTCGTCCTCGGAGCTCACGTCGACGACCGCGGGCGGCTGCTGCTGGTTCAGGATCAGGTGGTACGTCTGCCGGTCCGGCTCGCTCCCCACGCGCACCGCCTGCACCAGCACGCGCTCCGAGCTGCGCGGGTTCAGCACCTTGGGGGCGGGCGCGGGCGCGGGCGCGATGGCGGGCGCGGGCGCGGGCGCGGGGCGGTTCAGCATGCGGGCCAGCGCGCCCAGCGCCGGCGTCATGTCGGCCGCGCCCGTCAGCACGATGGCCTCTCCGCGCGCGTCCAGCTGCCGGGCGATACCGTACGTCATCACGCGGAGACACGTGGGAGAGGTACACGGGGAACGAATTATGTCAGCTCACGGCGGAGGATGTCGGAGATGTGAAATAAGAATAAAGAGACCCGAGGCGCTCGATACTTTACTGTGTAGTGGAGTAGTGACGTAGTTATAAGATCTATATATAATCAAGATGCGTTATCCAATAAACCAGTATTTACTCATCATTCGGCAGTTTCACTTGTCCTGTCACGGTCGCCATGTAAGGAGGCGATATGAGAGAACAAGTGAAAAGATAATATGGGGCCTGATTTTTGAAAGTACGTGCGTGAAAATACCACTCGAAAGTGGTGAAAAATTGTGCTAAATTTAAAATACGAGTAGCACAGAGGACGATTACGGCTCTCGTTAATCTCGTGAACTAGTCAAAAATCTGATTAGAACTGTAGTTTTGAAGATATAAACAGATTTATACCACTTTCGAGTGATGCGCTTTCAAAAATCAGGCCCACGATCGCCGACAGAAGAGCCGACGATGACATCGCTCGATCATTCAGCTAAGGAATCGATCGTAAGAAACGCCTCTCGTACCTACAGTTCGGTATGGAATTGAGACAGTATCGAAGGCCCCAGCGAGATCTAAACAGACGACTGACCTCCCCGCTGAGCGGCGCGAGGCTGCCCTGGCGCGGCGCGTACAGGTAGAGCTTGTCGCGGCGCAGCAGGCGCTCCCGGCAGGCGCGCAGGCCGGCCACGGGGCTCAGCAGCTTGGCGTAGGCGGGCGGCGCGGCGCGCAGGCGCAGGAACACGGCGCCGCCCATGCACACGTGCGCCGGCGCCGCCGCCGCGGGCTGGCTCTCCTGCCCCAACGTACACCAGATATTCATCCAGAAATAAACGCCCGACTCGCGGTGACCCGGCCGGTTTCGCTCCGCGCGACGGATCATGGATCGATTTATTACCCACGATTTAAATTTCGAGCACGCGAGGTGGGAATCGTCCGCTCGAATCCGTATCTACCGTATTTTGTCCCATGTTCCGTCGCGCGTCCCGCGGATCCCGCGGTCTGACGAGTTTTACGAACGTTTTATAGAGATTTTGGGTGCGAAATACTAGTCGGTTTTATATTTCTCGATGAAGAGTCGCAACCTGCGACGGCTGACACGCGGGTGGTATCGATCGAGCTTCGATACGGACGATACAATCACATTTATTGTTGTTCACGTCATTGCACGTCGCTGCAGTTCGTCCTATGCTGTGTAAAATTAGCACTTCCAGCAGCGCCGGTGTGACGGCGTGGACGTACCTCTGCGGCGACTGCGTCGTCCGTCATCTTGGCGAAGGCTTTGACCTTGAGCCAGGCGCCGGGGCGCGGCGGCGCGCTCCCGGGCGCCGGCCGGGCGCGCTTGGGCGAGGGGGGACCCGGCTCGTCTTCCTCATCATCCTGCACCATAAATATTCTCGTATAAGCTGTCGGCGATCGCTTGATTGACTACTCGAAGGAGATTTGTGCTCAGCAGTAGACTTTCCCATTGTAACAGGAAGAAGAGACTGATCACAGATAAAGAATAGCTCTTAAGTCATTCTATTCTATTCTCCCTTAATGGCGGCCGTAAAGCTTGGGCCAATGTCAGTTTAGATGACAGGTGTGCGGTTGATTCTGTCCACGTCAACGAGTGCGCAGCAGCAAGGAAATAATTTTGCAACTAAACCCCTTTTCGGCTGAGTGCTGATGTGGAGTCACCCTAGGACTAACACAAGATTAGTATGAGTACTTACACAAATGGAGGCTATAGGTTAAATTAAAGCCTTATATTATTAGCGCTAATAAAATCACACAATATGTTAATAAAAGGAGTAAAGACATAACCAAGAAGAGATTTAAAGTTAATAGGACGGGGAATGAAGGGAGGGAGAAGATCATACAAGGAGGAAGACATTCTTGAACATTCGAAGAATATGTGATCAGGGAAACCCTCATCCAAGCCACATTCACACAAAGAATTGTCTCTAACACGAATTTTATTGAGGAAGACAGGAGTACAACAGTGGCCTAGTCTAAGTCTGCAGATCGTAGACGTAGTAACCTTGCTCGCCTCGCGAAATTTAAAAAACCAAGGTTTGGCGCGCAATTGGTTCGATAAAATCGCCTGTAAGGAGCTTTTGGAGTCTGTGAAGATAACACAATTATCAAGATTGTGAGATTCAATATAATTCAAAGCCTCAAGGATTGCCAACGCCTTCTCTTAAGTCATCATAACACAATAGATTCATAGACTTCACGGCCGTTTCCAATATGCCGCCAAAATGTGGCACTCACAGCGGACATCGTAAGTAGGTAGTTCACTTTCAGAATGATAATTGTTAATGGAGATATAGATGACTAATGATGACGAGATAAAGACAACCGAGCACACTCATCACTGCGGTGATGCTGCGGAGAAGATCGATATTAAAAGCCCAATTAACACCTTCAAGAAAAATAATACAAGTTTAATTTCCAGCACGCACGGCGAGCACTGGCACTGCTAGCGGCAGCAGCAGCACCAGCAGTAGTGTGGGCGTACCGGCAGCAGCAGCCGGCGCAGCGGGCTCAGCGCGTAGACCTGGTAGGGCGGCTGCGGCAGGTCGGGCGGCTCCTGCAGCACGAGGTGCTGCTGCACGCGCCAGCAGCGGCGCGCGGCCGCCAGCACGCAGAGCCCGGCGCCCTCGCCGCCGACCCAGCTGCGCGCGCTCACCGCCGGCACTGTCAGCCCCGGCCAGTCCGATTCTGCACACGGGCACCGCTTTAAAGCCTTTCTTGCTAGATGCAATACATTCGTTTGTTACTTTCTATAAGATATTTATTCCTGTGTCATGGATGTTTCTATCTATTTAAGTATGTATTTCTCTGTATAACGCAAGCCTTACTAGCGCTTGGTTTGGGACTACGTCGATTTGTGTAATTGTTCCCTAATATTTATTTATTATTTATTACAAAAATCTATCCTACCTAAACAGATAGACTAAGTAAACAGATATATATGGGGAGTGTGAATGGTTACGTTGGGAGGGGAAGGCCTAGACGGACGTTCCGAGACCAAATAGGAGACGTTTTGGAAAAAGGTCAGGTCAGGAGTACCCGAAACCGACGAGCATGTATGAAGAGATTGATGACTGTGGATGAAGCGAAAGAAATATGTCAGGATCGTAGCAAGTGGAACAAAGTAGTATCTGCTTACCCCTATGGGAAAGAGGCGTGACGGTATGTATGTATGTATGTATGTTAAAATCTATTGCGACCTCTCCCGAGCTTTTGATAGTATGGGCCGGGAGACGCTTATCCGTAAACTACGCTAGCGCTACGAGCTCTCAGCGGATGCATTGAACCTTATTATGTTCTAGATAGGACTGCGATCGAACAGAGAATCTAAGAAATGGATATAACTAGTGCAGTGATGTGGATTACTGACGAGACTCGGAGTGCCACAGGGTTCGATTTTCGGTCTGTCCTTCTTTTTAATGTACATTAATAAACTACTGCGCCCGCTTGAAAACTAACATGACACAATATTGTACGCTAAAGCGCGACTCACCGTTAAACAAATCGTCGTCATCCTCCGGTTGAGAGATCGCACTCTTCTCGCCGGTCGATCTGGTGGAAATCACTATCTGCGGGAGGCCGCGTTGCGGGCCGGCTTGCAGAGTGCCAGCCTGTGGGGAGCTAGTGACTTCTGGAAACAAGTTCAAATTGCTGATCTGCTCGCTGGTCAGTATCACGCCTATCTGTGGACTCTTCGTTGGCACGTCTCTCTGCGACAAGGAGCCGGTCTGCACCGAGTGCACTCGCACCGCGCCCGGTCTGGCCGTCGGCTTCGTCGGAATACCGCCCTGCGCCTCCGCCGCCGGGCCGGCCGCTTTAGCCGGGGCGGACCGCACCGAGTCGACCCGCAGGACGCTAGTCTCCCGGGTGGCCTGCGCAGCCGGAGCCTGCTGGCCTCGCACGGCGGCGAGCTGCTGCCCCACCAGCGCGCCGACCGGCAGCGACGACAGCGCGCCGAGCTGCTGCGCCGTCAGCGTGGAGAGCTGCTGCGGCGTCAGCACCAGCTGCATCGGCGGGCCCTGCTGCGCGGCGTCGGGCTGCAGCGTCTGGGAGGGGCCGGCTTGCACCGAGTTCACCAGCAGAGCGCCCTGCGGGTTCACGGCCAGCCTGAACTGGTTCGGCAGCAGCTCGAACGACGTCTGCGAGATGGAGGAGGGCGGGCCCACGACGATGGGCCGGCTCGTCCCCCGCGGCTCCCTCGGCGAAGTCCCGGAGTTCCCCGAGCCGACCCGCGGGCCGCCCGGACTCGCCGGAGCCGGTCGCAGTCTAGGCGGGTCGGTCGCCGGCCCCGCTCCGGGCCCGCCCGCGGCGCCCTGCGCGGGCACGTGCCAGCTGGGCGCGGCGGCCGCGCCGGCCGGCACGTGCACACGCGAGTCGGCGGATTCCGTGACAGTCTTCAGCTGGGATCTGTTGAGGAATATCTTGGGCACGGTCTGCGGGGGCTGGACGCGCGTCACGGTGATGATCTTCGTCGGGGTTTTCGCGTCGGCGCTCCTCTTAGCGGCCGGGCCGCCGGCTCGGGGCGCCGCCGACCACTCGTTCCTGGCGAGCGACAGCACGTTCGTGATGACGGGCGCGAAGGGCTTCTCCGCGGGCGCGGGCGCCGCCGCCGCGCAGGGCGGCAGCCGGCCGAGCCGCCGGTTGATGTCGGCGACCGCGTCCGCGTTGAACAGGTCGGGCGTTATCTTGAAGATGGGCAGGTTGCGCGCCTGCAGCACCAGGCTCGCCTCGGACAGCGGCAGGAAGGCGGGGGGGGGCGCTCGCCGGGGTGAGGGGCGGCGGCTCGGGCGCGTTGAGCGTGAGGACCGCGCGGTCGCGGGCGGCGCGCGGGGCGGGCGCGGGGGTGAGCGGCGGCGCGGGGGCGGGCGCGGGGGCGATGGCGACGAGCGGGGCGGGCGGGGCGCGCGGGGGGGGCTTCCTGGGGAAGCGGCGCGGCTGCACGCCGAACTTCTCGGCGGCGACGTTCTTCTCGCGCAGCCACTCGCGCGCGGCGCGCTCCGCGTCGTACGGCGACGGCGCGCGCCGGCCCGGCTGCTTCGCCGGCTCCGGCTTCTTCTTGCGAGCTGCTGCGGACCACGATTGTGATGATGGCGACGAGATAATTATGAATTTCAAAATGTTTATTAATATTGATCGTCCTATCGCTAGATGACGACAACGATCGTGATCGAGTTAACTGATGAAAGTGAAAATGTATTTCTCGACGATCGAGTTGAGCGTCTTCGGGCGTTAGACGATTACTCAAAGTTTTATAAATAAATGAATAAGACGTTGGTACAAAATGAGAATCGCTCACCAAGTTTCCGCTCTTTTTCCGAGCCGCTTTTCTAAAAAAGGAAAAAATGCTTAACGTTAATAAACATCGTAGTAAAGACGCAACGCGACACAACTAAATGTTTAGGAGGTTTGTGCAACAGATCAAAGATGCTTACCAAACGAAATGTTCTTCAAATCAAGCATTCAGTTAAACGTATATTAGTTAAACGATCAGGGATCCTTATTCACGTAAAGAGTTGAAATTCGTCTAAGAAAACGGCAAAGGAAAGACGGCATAAAACGGCCGGTGTCCCTGGTATAGCCGCACTGACCTGGCGCTGCTTGGCGACGCTGGCGACGCGGCGCAGCAGCCGGCACTGCAGCTGCTCGGCGTCCTGGTTGGCAGGCGGCGCCGACAGCACCGCGCTCAGGCAGCGCCCGTAGCCGCAGCCGCAGGTGCCCCCGGACCTGCAGCACGGGGAGAGACTGACCTGGCGCTGCTTGGCGACACTGACTTTCCATGTCAATTTATTTTTCTTAATTACGTTAGCAAAAAAGTGTCTCTTAGTTCTTGATATGTCGATCGTGACCTTCACCGGACACATGATAGTGTCAATAATGAATACAGGGCATTTGATAATTACGATTGATTTACCATTAATTCAAAGTTGAAAAGAAATTACCCCACTTTTTCTTTCGCCCAAACATGTGAGGGTTAAAATTTTTGGTTCTGGTAGATTTACATGCTGTATAAGCGAAGGTAATAAAAAAATAGTACATAACATGACCTGATCTGTAGTGCTTTGAAAACTAGTTTCAATGACAATGATTATCAACCCAGCTTTATTAACTATCGATCTCCGGTAATCAACCTCGTTTCGTTATATTTAAACATTATGTTAGGGAAGGAATGGATAATGGTTTCCAGGTTAATGTTATCTATACAGTTCACAGCAAGGCTTTCGATAGGATTGAGCATGGTATACTTTTTCAAAATAGTATGAAATGTGAGTCCGGGAGTTCATGGAGACTAGTTGAGATGGTTCTCATCTCATTTTGATAATCGGCCGCAGACTGTTATCATTAACAAGTACATGACTGAATGGACACCCATTACGAGTGACGTTTCCCAGGGCTCTGTACTAGGTCCATTGCTTTTCAATACATTTATGAATGGCATCCATCAGCTGCACATTCTAATATTTACCGTGTTACGCTGACTATATGAAAATTTATGCTAAAAATAATTACTGCCTAATTGTAAGGTTCAAACCAACTTCGGAAAAGGTAGGATGTTATGTTATGTTGTATATGTATGTATTTTTAATTTAAAAGCTTCCGTTTATCTTACAGCAAATGTTTTTTGGACCAATGAATATACATATTCTAAATTGCACCACCTGTTCAGATCTGTTCTGTTCTCCAGTCCATTGTGGTTGCCTGGTAGAGATCGCTCTGTAGCGATAAGGCCGCCTATTGTTACCTTGTAATATTCTGTATACCTTTTTCTGTTTTAGTTGTTATATGTGATGTTCAATAAAGAGTTATTGTATTGTATTGTTGTATTAATATTGTATTGTTGTAGTAATAAAAGGCGGACTTACTTCGCTTCGGGGTTCCGGTTCTTACACGCCTCGTCCGCATCCGCCTGCACACACACACACACAACACATCAGGCGGCTCATTTCTTCGTCATTTTCAAGTTTAATTCTGATCCAAACTCAATGTAGAGAAACAAATCATTTTTTGACACAAAACTACTTCACTCTCTAAACATAAATTAATTTTACTTTAAAAATAAGCTCAATATTATTTAGAACGATTTTATAAAAAAAAATGTCTGGGATTACCTAATAAAAATAGGTTATTACTGAATAATAAGAAAAAAAAGGTTTATACGTTTATCTAGAAAAGTTTGAATTTGCATTTACGCCGTTGTTGCAATAGAGGTGCGGTATTGTAAACTAAAACGGAGAATTCGCGTGTCAAGGTCCAGAATAGCTCACGAAGGAATCGCGACATGGGCTTCTACGGAACGACGTGATCAGTTTTGTGTGCTACCTTATTGTACCAGTGAAAATATCCAATGATGTTAGATATTGGCATGAGGTAAAATAAACGCAGTAACTTACGAATTCGTCGAGCATCCGCGTCAGCTCCTCGAGGGAGGGCGCGCCGCCCTCGCCCCCCTCGCTCCCTTTCGCGCCTGCGCTCTTCTGACACAACAACAAAGTTCTAAAATCCTTAATGTATTTGACATTGAGAAAGAAAAAAAAGAACTCTAGTCGCTTTTAACAGGTTCTGTCTCTCCCAATAACCGTAGTTGTTCAATAAAATATGACATAAAAGTTCAGATTCACCCCCACTACCCCTATAACTGACCTGTTGTGCTAGCGGCGCGACTTGCGCGGTGAGCATGCTCCTGTTGTGTCGGCGCACCTCCTCTATGTCGGGCAGCTCCACGCGCTTGGCGCGGCGGCTCCTCCTCTCCCTCGCGCCCCTCTCTCCCTCTCTCTCTAGCACCACCACGCAAAGCTTGCACAACCTCAACCGTTCCACGTTCTCCTTTATACTGAAGAACGTCGACGGGAGCGTCGACAACGCCTCCATGTGCCTCTGGTTGGCCAATATCTTCGGTGAGAGTGCTTGGGTTACCTTTGGCTTTGATTCGGGCGGCGGTTTTAGGACGTCTTCGAGTCTCGTCAAGAGCACTACCGGATACATCAGGAGCTTTGGATCTGTAACATTTGATGTGAGCTGCAACTGTAACGTGGCAGGCACGTAGGAGGGAGTGGTCCCCTTGGCATTTAGTACTTAAAGTAGTAGTAAACTGTGTCGTACGATGCGTTGCACATCGCGACCGAATGGGTAAGTTTTTCATCCCTAGAGCTTTTCAATAGTTTAAAAACTAACAGGATATATCAAATGGGATTCTAAAATAGAGCAAACCATGCCTTAATTGTTGCCATGGCTTGCTTTATTCATAATTTTCTTATTTTTTGCGTATAATACATACTGTAAACTTACCTATGCCTCCCTCGAAACCATTTTGTTCGTCGCTGACCTCCATCTTGCACGTCGTCGCGGCGCGCTTGGCAACATTTGCAGCGACATAACTGAACGCTTTATCTTTACGATCAATCGCTTGAAATCTCCTGAGCACTTTGCCATCATCCGATATCGAGTTTAGCAATTCAAACAAAAGTGGGTTGTGATTTGGATCATTAGCCTTGTTATTCGAATTTTCGTCACTCAGTCCTTGTACTGCAGAGTCGTCAAGATGCCGTTTGACTTCGTCCTTGTTTGATGAATCGTTGCTCGTTTCTTTAAACATTTCTTCTTCAATTGACAGAACGATTTCATCTTCTTTTTTCTTAAAATAATTTTTAACATCGGATTTAGTTGATGGCGTACTGTTATCAACAATTATTACATCACTTTCCGAATCTTCTTGGCTGTCGTCTATAACTAAAATTCCGTCGTCGGAATCGCTCGTAACACTTCGTCGGGTTACTGATTTTTTACTTTGAGATTCATTGGCATCGTTGCTATCTTTACGAGATTTATAGCGTGATTTGCTTTTATTGTCATCGTTCCCATCTTTTTCAACCTCACGTTTAACATCAGCATCATGTTTATTTTCTTTGAGTTCCTCAACATTTTCCGTTTTAGTGTCACGCTGTGCTTTGTCGGTGTCGGCGCACCCGTCTTCCTCGTCGCTGGCGAACACGATGGTGGCCTCCACGTTGCGCGGGTCCAGCTTGCGCAGTGCGCGTATCAAGCTTTCATTCGCATCTCCACTTTCATTTATCTGTAGCTCTTCATATGAATCCGTGATTACAAAATTAGCGAAGACATCTTTGTTTTTAGTCTCAGGCGTGACAGGTCCATCGTTTCCATTCACTTTAAAATCATCATTGTCATCGGAATCTGTGATCACGAAATCGGCAATCACGTGCTCTTCGGGTTTAGAAGCCGGTTTTTCCGCCGGGGCGTTGCTCATTTCTTGGTCATTTATTTGGCCAGTTTCTTGTGCGTCAGGTTTGTCCGCGTTTACAGGTTTCGAGTTTCCGTCATCTATTACTATTACTGCGTCGTCTGTCACTTCGAGATCTAAAGTTGAAACGGAAACATGATTATTTACTTTCTTAAAAATGCTATGAAATGTCGCCTTTACATTAGTGAAAAGGAGCCAGAACATCGAACATCCTAGATGACTAGTCATTTTGAATTTGGAATCAAAAAGTGTCCAGTAAAGTTGTATGAAAAGCCATAACATACCATTATATTTGAATTTGGAAGTACCCGTCTTCATTAGGGCCGTCCAGTATCAGTTTTGTTTTTTTTACTAACGAAAGAGGTTATGCGGACGTGTGCAGGTTTCAAAATAAGTATGATTAGTTTCAACACTATTTTACTCAAACTGCATATTTGCAAGGCCAAAAAATTTCTAAACTAGACATTATTAGTTTCGTATTTAAATAGTCACAATTTAATTGAAAAGCAAACATTTTTTTTAAGTTTGGCATATGAACCAAAATTCAAATCTTATGAAGTAAAAAAAAACGGGAAACGAAAGAAAACTATTTTAATTTCAGTAACAATATAGGTAGACAATTGCCCTATCATGAATAACGTCAATATTTCTGGTTTTTTTTTAAATATTATTTTATTTTACTAAATCTACTCGTTTCATTTTTAAGAAAAGCACTATACTTGCTTCGACCGTAATAGCCGTCCTGGACTCGTACTATTAAAACCCTCGCCTTTCCGACTCGTACTTGTCCAGGACGGCTTTCTTACTGGTCTCTGCAGTAATGTACTATCACAATAGATGAGGTTCGCGGAACCGTCTGTCCTTCCATCCTCGACATCTTGATGGTTGGCAGTCAAGTACCGTGCGTTTTAAACGCAATTTCTTTCCTCGTACGGCAAAGATCTGGAACCAACTTCCTGCTGCAACATTCCCTGAGCGGTACAATTTAGGGATCTTTAAAAAGCGAGCCTTCCTGTTCTTAAAAGGGCCGGTGACGAACCTGTGATTCCCCAAGTCTTGCAGGTGTCCCTGGGCGATGTTGATTACTTTCCATCAGGTGACCCGTCTGCTCGTTTGCCCCCTCTTTTATATAAAAAAAAAGTTAGGCACTCACCGGCGTCGGAAGAGCCGCCGAGGTGCGCCGCGGCGCCCGGCACCGGGCCGCGCTCGCTCTGCAACAACGCGCGGGAAACTTCAACCGGACCGACAATACTACCGTGTGCTAGCATACCGCCAAATATTACTGCGCATCGCAGCGAGTTGAGGTGACCCACTTCCTCGTTTGCCTTCCTTAACGCATAAAAAAATGAGCTGACCGACATTTCCAAGTAAGAGGAATATATATAAAACTCAAAGGTGACTGACTGACTGACTGACATAGTGATCTATCAACGCACAGCCCATACCACTGGACGGATCGGGCTGAGATTTGGCTTGCAGGTAGACGTTATGACGTAGGCATTCGCTAAGAAAGGACTTTGATCAATTCTACCCCCAAGGGGATAAAATAGGGGATGAAAGTTTGTATGAAACCTTGTCAAATTTAAACCGATCAGGCAGAGACTTTGCATGCATACTATACTTCTTAAGCCGCGGGCAAAAGCTAGTCTGGTACATAAGCAACACTATCCCCTGTATTAGCTTGGATCGGCCTCGACTCCCCTGGCAGCTCAGGGTGTGGGGCCCCCGCAGCCCACTGCTGGGACTCACCGTGGGCGGCGCCAGCTGGTCGTCGAGCAGCATCTCGCTCCAGCTCGGGAAGGCGCCCGTCACCACGTGCGGGTACCTGCCAATACACATTCCCATGTAGACCAGAAAGAGACGGAAGAACAACACGTAGCGTCTCGGAACATACTGGCACACATGTTTTCTTTTGACGTTATTACATTACCTCAAATAATCGTTATGCCTGCTGGCAACACTTGCTACTTGGGTTTTGGCGGCAAAGCCGATATACTTTTGACAGTTGATAGCTTGGGGGATTCTGGATTGGGAGCTAGCGATAAAAAAAGGTTGCTTTATTACTACATACTATGAAATAAAGTCGCTTTCTCTGTCCCTCCCGACAGCACCGCGCGGCTCGGGCTGCCCCACACACACGCACACACGCATAGCGCGTCGCTCACCTCCTGGCGATGGCCTCGTGCAGCGGGAGCACCTTGTGCTTGTGGGGCGGCTGGGGGGCGCGCGTCCAGGCGGCGCGCAGGCGGCGCCGCGTGTCCGCGCGCAGCTCGTGCCAGCGCCGCTGCACACACACGCACACACGCATAGCGCGTCGCTCACCTCCTGGCGATGGCCTCGTGCAGCGGCAGCACCTTGTGCTTGTGGGGCGGCTGGGGGGCGCGCGTCCAGGCGGCGCGCAGGCGGCGCCGCGTGTCCGCGCGCAGCTCGTGCCAGCGCCGCTGCACACACACGCACACACGCATAGCGCGTCGCTCACCTCCTGGCGATGGCCTCGTGCAGCGGCAGCACCTTGTGCTTGTGGGGCGGCTGGGGGGCGCGCGTCCAGGCGGCGCGCAGGCGGCGCCGCGTGTCCGCGCGCAGCTCGTGCCAGCGCCGCTGCACACACACGCACACACGCATAGCGCGTCGCTCACCTCCTGGCGATGGCCTCGTGCAGCGGGAGCACCTTGTGCTTGTGGGGCGGCTGGGGGGCGCGCGTCCAGGCGGCGCGCAGGCGGCGCCGCGTGTCCGCGCGCAGCTCGTGCCAGCGCCGCTGCACACACACGCACACACGCATAGCGCGTCGCTCACCTCCTGGCGATGGCCTCGTGCAGCGGCAGCACCTTGTGCTTGTGGGGCGGCTGGGGGGCGCGCGTCCAGGCGGCGCGCAGGCGGCGCCGCGTGTCCGCGCGCAGCTCGTGCCAGCGCCGCTGCACACACACGCACACACGCATAGCGCGTCGCTCACCTCCTGGCGATGGCCTCGTGCAGCGGCAGCACCTTGTGCTTGTGGGGCGGCTGGGGGGCGCGCGTCCAGGCGGCGCGCAGGCGGCGCCGCGTGTCCGCGCGCAGCTCGTGCCAGCGCCGCTGCACACACACGCACACACGCATAGCGCGTCGCTCACCTCCTGGCGATGGCCTCGTGCAGCGGGAGCACCTTGTGCTTGTGGGGCGGCTGGGGGGCGCGCGTCCAGGCGGCGCGCAGGCGGCGCCGCGTGTCCGCGCGCAGCTCGTGCCAGCGCCGCTGCACACACACGCACACACGCATAGCGCGTCGCTCACCTCCTGGCGATGGCCTCGTGCAGCGGGAGCACCTTGTGCTTGTGGGGCGGCTGGGGGGCGCGCGTCCAGGCGGCGCGCAGGCGGCGCCGCGTGTCCGCGCGCAGCTCGTGCCAGCGCCGCTGCACACACACGCACACACGCATAGCGCGTCGCTCACCTCCTGGCGATGGCCTCGTGCAGCGGGAGCACCTTGTGCTTGTGGGGCGGCTGGGGGGCGCGCGTCCAGGCGGCGCGCAGGCGGCGCCGCGTGTCCGCGCGCAGCTCGTGCCAGCGCCGCTGCACACACACGCACACACGCATAGCGCGTCGCTCACCTCCTGGCGATGGCCTCGTGCAGCGGGAGCACCTTGTGCTTGTGGGGCGGCTGGGGGGCGCGCGTCCAGGCGGCGCGCAGGCGGCGCCGCGTGTCCGCGCGCAGCTCGTGCCAGCGCCGCTGCACACACACGCACACACGCATAGCGCGTCGCTCACCTCCTGGCGATGGCCTCGTGCAGCGGGAGCACCTTGTGCTTGTGGGGCGGCTGGGGGGCGCGCGTCCAGGCGGCGCGCAGGCGGCGCCGCGTGTCCGCGCGCAGCTCGTGCCAGCGCCGCTGCACACACACGCACACACGCATAGCGCGTCGCTCACCTCCTGGCGATGGCCTCGTGCAGCGGGAGCACCTTGTGCTTGTGGGGCGGCTGGGGGGCGCGCGTCCAGGCGGCGCGCAGGCGGCGCCGCGTGTCCGCGCGCAGCTCGTGCCAGCGCCGCTGCACACACACGCACACACGCATAGCGCGTCGCTCACCTCCTGGCGATGGCCTCGTGCAGCGGGAGCACCTTGTGCTTGTGGGGCGGCTGGGGGGCGCGCGTCCAGGCGGCGCGCAGGCGGCGCCGCGTGTCCGCGCGCAGCTCGTGCCAGCGCCGCTGCAGCACCACGCCCGACAGCACCGCGCGGCTCGGGCTGCCCACACACACGCACAAACATACACGTCTATACACCACGTAACACCAATAGCGTGCAGTGGGGTTCGCCAAAGTAGGCGACGCAAGCGCCCCCACACTGCACGCTTTGATTGTATACCTACTGTATTTATGCATCAGCGTTAAGAAAATTCGTTGGTGCGATGTAGATAATGTGTGACGTCACCGGCGCTAGGTACTCGCGACCAGGTGGCGCCAGGGCTACACGTGTGTATGTAAAGAGACTGTTGCCCGGAGTGGAGAAAGTCGACAAGGTCACCAGGCCTTTGACTCACATATGACTATAACTACAGTGAATGAATGCTACAATAACTTAGATTGTAAGTGATACGTAGAAAGTTGGAGGATACATAGTTGAGGTTAATGCCACAAAAAAAATGAGCATCACAAAAAAAGAATTGAAACAAATAAAACAAAAAAGCATTGTGTGGAAACTACGCAACAAGTGAAGCTTTTTTAGGCATTTACCTGAAAATTTTCAGAAAATTATTCGATTTATGGTCGAATCGAGCTGTTAATGTTAAGTTAATAATAGGAAAATGGAAATGATATCTAAATAACTGAAAACAAACTACACAAATACTGCAAAGCACTTGTACGAATAAGTGACAGTATAAATGCTGAACGATCAGCTGTGGCGAGCTACGGGCGCCGCCATATTGGCTGCTGCCGAGCGCCTGTCACTTTAACCCCACTCCGCGGCGGGCTGTAATGCGCCGCCCGATAGGTGATCGAAACAATTAGCATCCTGACTGCTTGACTGGCATCAATTTAAAAAAGGTGTTAACAGGAAAGTAATTTGAGTCGATGGAAAAAAACGTTTTAAAAAGTGCGCTGGTCATCGGTGAGATATGTTGAGGGTCGCCATGAGATAGGTTGAGGGTGGACGAGGAGGTTTAAGTAAAAACACCCATAGCACCAGAGATGTTGTATTCTCGGTAGACCAAGTATAAGAACGCGCTTAAAGATTAGTTACACATATTTATTACCTAATTAATGCTTACTGGCTATTATTCAATTACGTGCGTCACATGTTGCAGGGAGTAATGTTAAGTCGCGGTTATTGTATGAATTTAGCATTGACTTACAATAAACAACTAGACTCTCAGTCGCTAACAAAGGTTCCTCAAGAAACGTCCGAGTTGCTTTGTCTATGTGTTGTGTGTGTCAACACATCGACTTAGACAGATAACATTAACATATTCGTTCAAATTGACACCTTATTTCGTGGCAGTAATGTTTAATATCAATGGCATAGGATCGTGAGAAGTAATGACACGACGCCACGCGCTGGAAACCTGCCTGTCTCTTTTGTTCTCAATAGTAAGATTACGGTGCGAAAGAGACATATACATTGTTATCAAAGCGCGGTCGAAACACAACTGAACAAAAACTCTGAACAATAGACGCGTGTTCAGACTTTTGCTTCGGACAGTTTTTGAGCGTGATTGGGAGTCTAGTTGTTTATTGTACGTCAATGGAATTTAGGCGTATATTACATCGGTCATCAATCGTCTGTCTGTGTCTGTGTGCGTGTGACCAGCTACAAGAACTGTGTGTGCGTGTACTCACTCGCGGCTGTACCAGTGCGCGGCGCGCGCCCAGCGGGCGGGGCGCGGCGGCGGCTGCGCGGGCGCCGGCTCCAGCTGGAAGCGCTGCACCAGGTGGAACGTGGCCAGCAGCGCGCGCAGCGGCCGGTAGTGCTGGTAGTGCAGCTGCACGCAAACACACAAACACACAAACTCCAACACTGAAGACTCTGATGCGAGGTTCTTTTGCGGGTGGTAGGGCCTTGTGCAAGGTCCGTCCGGTAGCCACCGCTGGCTATTTCTTCCCTCTCCGGTTTAATATACATTTTATTTGACTCCCAGTTTCCCAACGAAAATTTTCTAACACGCCACCGTATTAGCCTAGTGCCTACCCCACTTTTGCATTTTATTTGTGAGCATTATTTTAAGTGTGAATGTGTCTGTGTGTGTGTACTGTACCGCGTTGAGCACGTGGCTGCCGTGCGTGACGGCGAGGTCGACGACCGCCCACTCGAGCGCGGAGAGCGGCGGCCCGGCGTCGCAGCGCCACATGCGCGCGCGCAGCTTCAGCATGCAGGCGCGGTGCAGCCCCGACCTGCAGCGCGCAAACAAACACTCAACCGACGAAAACACTACACTATACCTGATTCCCCTGACAATGAGGACTCTTTAACACAGTGGCGTAGCTACCTAGGGACTAGACGGGGAAGTGCCCCGGGGCCCTCAAGCTCAGAGGGCCCTCAAATCCTGACCAGAAAATCTCGATCGAACTATTATTATTAAAACATAACCAGTTTAGATAGTACTGGGGCCCCATTTTTTTATTTGCACCAGGGCCCTTGGTTACCTAGCTACGCCACTGCTTTAACAGGAAAAATGACACTAGGTAGCAATAACGCGTCCAATACAATGATGTGTTGAGGATTTTGTTCGGGCTGCCGCGAGATGTTGCGCATGCGCTGTTGGGTACTTGGCAGCCGCCACAGCCTCCCGGCTGCCGTGGCCGAGAGGACGGACTCCGTTTAAGTTGAAACAGTAACGTAGTTATATAAGATTCTTGAGTTACTAACATTACTAACAACAATATGGTTTTATGTGGTCTAAACATTGACTTACAATAAACAACTAGACTCTCAGTCGCTAACAAAGGTTCCTCAAGAAACGTCCGAGTTGCTTTGTCTATGTGTTGTGTGTGTCAACACATCGACTTAGACACATAACATTAACATATTCGTTCAAATTGACACCTTATTTCGTGGCAGTAATGTTTAATATCAATGGCGTAGGATCGTGAGAAGTAATGACACGACGCCACGCGCTGGAAACCTGCCTGTCTCTTTTGTTCTCAATAGTAAGATTACGGTGCGAAAGAGACATATACATTGTTATCAAAGCGCGGTCGAAACACAACTGAACAAAAACTCTGAACAATAGACGCGTCGTTCAGACTTTTGCTTCGGACAGTTTTTGAGCGTGATTGGGAGTCTAGGTTGTTTATTGTACGTCAATGGGTCTAAATTAAATAATTTTTATTTTTTATTCATTTATTGTACGTGTATGTATTTATTTAATAGCATCGATAAGACGGGCAACACTATCGTGCGATCTAAGCATGTCGCAAGCCATATCACAAAGTATTGATGCGTATCATAACGAATCCGCACGTTCGCGATCCTATATTGACATACCAGCATCGCAATAATATCGACCGTCTTACCTACGTCTATAAGCTAGGGCGTGTAGTGCGGAGTCGCCAGGGTAAGCAGCGCGTACTGGTTGCGCCGCCTACCCCGAAAACAATCCTACTGCACGCCGCTGCCTTTAAGGCTGGGTATGAGATGTGACTAGGATAAAAAAAGTATGCTTAGTTGGTTTGGTCACGTAGAGTGGATGGATGAAAGTAGATTAACTAAACAGATCTATATGGGGAGTGTGAATGGTAACGTTGGGAGGGGAAGGAATAGACGGACGTTTCGAGACCAAATAGGGGACGTTTTGAAAAAAGGTCAGGTCAGGAGTACCCGAAACCGACGAGCATGTATGAAGAGACTGATGAATGTGGATGAAGCGAAAGAAGTATGTCAGGATCGTAGCAAGTGGAACAAAGTAGTCTCTGCCTACCCCTGTGGGAAAGAGGCGTGACGGTATGTATGTATGTATGTATGAGACGCGACCGACCATATATCGAAGACGGTGTCCGCGTGCTGGCCGATGGTCTTCGCGACGTAGGCGGCGGCGCGGCGGCCGAGGCTCCCCTTGGCGCCCTCGCGGCCCCCGCGGCCCTCCCGCGCGGCGCGCCGCATCCCGCGCACCACGCGCCGCTCCAGCGCAGCCCGCTCCGCCGCGGACAGCGGGGCAGGCGCGGGCGCGGGCGCGGGCGCGGGCGCGGGCGCGGGCGCGGGCGCCGAGGACGCCGCGGCCTGAGCCTGGAACGAGCGCACGCGGACCACCGCTGTTAATACGACGCGTCTATCTCAGAATGAGCTCTACATAACGTGACCATTTATTTATTACTAGCTGACCCAGCGAACTTTGTTGCGCCTTAAATTTGAAAAATTCCTGTGGTTTGGGCTGTGCTATCCCGCGGGAACTATGCAATTTTCCGGGATAAAAACTGTCCTATGTCCTTTCCCGGGACTCAAACTATGTATCTGTATACCAAATTTCAACTAAATCGGCCCAGCGGTTTAAGCGTGAAAAGGTAACAGACAGACAGACAGATAGAGTTACTTTCGCATTTATAATATTAGTAAGGATGTCAGATCGGGACACATCTTCGGAAATATATAATAAAAAAAAGTTTTTAGTGTTTTATACCTAAGTATTTTATTATAGAAGATAGAATGCCACAAAATAATTAAAGCTCTAAACACAAAATAGTAAAGTTGGCACTACTTACTAAGCCCCCAGTAGTGGCGTGACTTCTAAGTCGTATTTTTGTATTTTACGACTGAACAATTTATTTTTAAATATCGGGTCGTTTTTAGATACGTGTACCTACGTATAATTTTAAACAATCGTTGGGTCTGCTTGCAAAACCGGGACCAAGTTGGCTTCGCTGGGGACACCGGAACAGACTGCCTGAAACCGGGACTGTCCCGCCCAAACCGGGACGTATGGTCACGTTAGCTCGACAGAAACTATCGATTGATCCGGCCGGGATCAGGCGATTGACAGCTTCCACACGTCACGGTAGACCTACCTTTTTCTTCTTGTAGGTCTTCGTCGGCGGCGCAGCTGGCGTTGCGATCTGAAAAGAACGACCATATTGTGAAGGTCTCATTCGACCCAACGTTAGGCTTAGCACGCACTGCGGTTTTTAAAAAGCGGTTCCGCTACCGCAAAAAATGTAACGTACGGCATTCTTTATAAGCGCACGCACTTGCGATTTATTTCAGTGACTGATTTTAAAAACGCAACTTGTTACATTTTGATTCGCGGTTTGCAACCGCGCGTTTTTATGTATCCCATACTTCATGTTGTACGGCAGCGCCCCCACTGCGGTTCGTAAATAGCGGTTTTTTCGTCAGTTCGGCTCAGAGAGCGGAGCAGTGAGGTGTGTGTTGTGCGCTGCACGTATAACTGTACATTTTTTACAAAAATATCCCTTCAAATATCTTTGATCTGTTAGAGGATGCACCCAGTACTTATGTTGGCGAAGACGTTTTCTATTTTTTTTATTTCTTAAAACTAAGGCCACAACATATACTGCTCTGAGGAAATCCATTGTCATACTGAACGTGAAAACCGCGGAAACGCAACCGCAGTGCGAGTTCCTCCGTGGTTCGGCGTTTTCGGCCAGACCGCAACCGCAAGAAAAAAACCACAGTGCGTGCTAAGCCTTACGAGCGCGGCCAGGCCTTTGCCCTTACCTCCCCGCGCGGGGCGGGCGGGGCCAGGCGCAGGTAGCAGTACGCGCGGCGCGCCCAGTCCGGCAGCAGCGCGAAGGCCGCGCCCCGCGAGCCCCCCGCCGCGCCGCCCCGCAGAGTCGCCTCCGCGCATGCGCTCAGCACCTGCACGCCATCAACCACCAATTTGACGTTTGTCGTTGACGCGTGACGATTCGAAATGCGAAGTGTACTCGATATGAAGCCGACCGGTGTAGATTCTGGTCGAGTTTGTGATGTAAACAGAATCGTCACTCGTCACTAACGATCGTCTTGTTAATGAAATAGGCGCCTGTACACTTTCACTTTAAACTTTTCATTCATCGATGCATTTTTAAACATAGGCCCGAAATGTGATCCCTGTGCGACACCAAACAAGATAGTAGCGGCTTAAACTTATTTCTAACCATGGCGTGATACACGCCGGGTCTAATTCGTAAGATAAGATTTAATTTACACCAGCACATCAGAGGCCACAACGTTAAGAATTATCAACGAGAGTAACTTGGTTTATTAAAGTGAAAGCCTTGCTGAAGTCGATATATTATTATGTCGTGTGCACTTCCTCTGAAACGGAGGGCCGTGTTCTGCATGCGAGTGTATCGAGAAAACCATCTGTAATGTTTCGGAACGATTTTATAGACCTTGTATCTTAATGATTTTGATCTTGATAATTTAACAGTAGCTTCAACGGTAACCGATGATTTTGACGGGTATTTGTCGAAAAATCTGTGTGTCGAAAACGTCGGCTATGGTCAATGTTATTGTTAATGCAACCAAGGACATCTCACACTAAACTATGCTTCTTTTGTTGCTATCTTACAGATTACTGTTCCTATTTTCAATATACTTACTTAAGTATAGTACAGTACAAGAATGCTATACTGATAATATTGAAAAGAATGTATGATTTGTTTTTTTTTCAGTAAGTTATGTTAAATTTCTAAACGACACTGAAAATTAGAACACATAGAAAAATCCGAAAAGTTAAGCTATGGCCGGGAATCGAACCCGGATCCTCGTCATTCCGTGACCCGTGTTTTACCCCTACACCATGTATGGATCCGTGTTATGTTGTGTGTCTAACCTCCTGCTGCAGGCGGCGCCGGAACTGCTGCACGGCGGCGGCGGCGCGCCGGCCCGGGCCGCCCCCGCCCCCCTCGCCCGCGCCCCCGCCCCCCCCCGCCGCCCTCCCCGCAGCCGACGGCGCGCTCCAGCGAGCGCAGCGCCGCCATCCGCGCCGACTGCACACACACACACACACACAAGCCGTCAGCCGCCACTCTTGGCTACCAGCACGTCTAGCACGCGTCGCGTCGCGCGCGAGATAGATTGCCAGTCTTTTCTTTTTTTTTATATCCAAAACTAGCGACCCGCCCCGGCTTCGCACGGTATATTATGCATGTATTATACATACAAACCTTCCTCTTGAATCACTCTATCTATTAAAAAAAAACCGCATCATAATCCGTTGTGTAGTTTTGAAGATAATAATATAAGCATACATACGGACACGGGGACAGAAAAAGCGACTTTATTTTATACTATGTAGTGATGATGATAGTGATTTTTACGAGGCTTAAGTGCACTTGTGTGACTATCCCAGCCTCATTGGATGTCTCTTGGACTCTTTGGAGTCTCTTTGTTAATATTCGTTCTAGAAAGAGACGGGTAGTGTCTCGCGCGCGACTCAACACTGGCCCGCTCTCGTGCCAGCCATGCTGGACGGGCCCTGCGCGAGGTCCCACCACTGGCTCCCTGTCACGGTACCTTCTGCTTGAACTGTTTGTGCTCCTTGCACCACAGCACGGGCAGCTTGCCATACTCGGTGGCAAACGTCTCCAGCCGATCCTCCGTGCCCAGGAACTCCGACACCTGCAATGAACAAGCATCATATGTTGTGCGCTACACGAAAACTGAACTGTCCAGGTACAGACAGACAGATGAAATATAGTATATGTTTAATGCTAAAATTTTGTTTTTTATGGCTTTTTGTCAATGATTCTTAATTATTGCATTGTCATATTAACCACTAGAAATGCGTTGGAATTCGCTTGCAGGATTCATATCAGAAAAATTATATGAAAATTATATTTGACAGCTTATTCATAACATTACACATAATTTTTTTTACAGGATTGAGATCTGTCATGACATTCCAATAGTTTGATGCGGTTGCATGGAGCGCATGAAACTTAATCATGGTCTATATCCTGTAAAAAAGACATTACAAAAGTCAAACCCATACACACAAACGGTGAGAGTGAAATAAAAGTTTATAAAAATAAAAGAGCAGTTAGGTTAGAAACATACACATTTGCAGACTCAACAAAAGTACAGAGCTTGCTGAGCACACTTTGCTTAGGTATTTATACAGGATGTGTTAAATGTTGTGGTTGTGGTATGTGTGAAACAACCCTTATCATCTATTTCCTGATGTGGGAACTGTCATATAAAATAATAAAGTAATTGCTTGGCTGACTATGCAAACATTCAAAGGTTGAATTCTATTGGAAACTTTCCAGAGATCGATCAATTCTCTTCCACTTCTTTTTTTGCATAACTAACATGTTATTGTACACAGTTATAAAAGTTGAATGACCTGCCCTTTGTTGACGGTCTCTGAAGGTTCAGCAATGCACTGGTGATCCATACATCATTGGTATAACTGATAGAATAACCTCACAAGTAAACAAGAAGGTAAAACCTCACTGTGTACTCACTCACTTTTGTAGTGTCGCTGTTTGGCAAAGAAATTTTTAACCCAGTATTCCATCTACAACAGTTTGTAATCCCATAAACTTAACTATAGGACAATACCCACTACCTACCCACTGCGTCGAGAATGTAAAGGCATATTTAATAGTCCATGATTAGTTTGATAAGAATTCTTAACTTGTACCTTATTTAATGATAAAACACTTACATCTTCTTCCATTTTCTGATTTTGAAAACGTTGAGCGGGCAATAGCTGATCTTTATTGGCCATCGAGTGGACCGATGTTGGTATTACGTTTGTCGTGAGCCAGAGCTGAGCCCCATATTCAGCATCCAGATGTAAACGAAACGGTTGCTTACATTTACAAGGTGCTTAAATGCATTTCAAACAATTAACGCTGTTAATTAATACTGTATATGCACATTACACCCGAAATTTACAAGGTTGATTCAACAAATTTCGTTTTTGTTGTATTTGTTTCACAAACTCAGCAAAAAACACAACACAACACAAGCGAAAGCGAAAAGCGATTCACTTTTCTGTCATTCTTGCTGTCAATAATTCATTTTGACATCAGTTGTATTGTATTAGGTCAGCCGCACATTGTAAAAATATTTTATTTAGAAATGGCGTCAAAAATAAATTTCGCATAGTCGGACAAAATTCTTAACTGTGATCAAAATGAACAGACCACATAATATATAGAAACGATAATCATTTAACTATAATTTAATATCATAAACCGGGATAAACAATGACTACATATGTTGATAATATGCAACGGCATTAAAGTAGGATCGTTTAAGACAAACTTTTGACTGTCTCATTTAATTTACGGTCAATCAATACTTGAAGTCGCCCGAGGATACATCAGGTAGGACACAATAAATAAGAAATAAATAAGTAGAGCGTGTCAAATTTTTATTTTTGATTACGGGGCTGACCAAGCTTAATCTTAAGTTCAATCAAATGTTTCAAGTTCATCAACTAAATCGCTGCGTTAAATTAAAGTTGTGATTCAATATTGAACTAACACGACGCGTGATGGACTATGATACAGACACGATAAAAAACGTCGCAACAAAGACTACAAGACAGCGCAGCAGTAATAATAAATTGACAGTTTTTATCATGAACAATCAATCAATTTAATTTAGTCATTTTAGGTTCGTTTCGTGCTGACCGTGCCGTACATTACGTTGTTGCGTTACATGTGATCATAACAGGTGGTAACCAAAATTGGTCAGTCAGCTGTTGCATTTGGTAATAAACTAATACTTTAATTATATATCAACCCTTGTTAATGTACTGTGGTGCAATAATTCATGAACATGTGAACACAGACCCATCACGCTTTTGCCCCATGCAAACTTTAAAATGTAAGCGCGTATGCTCATGCTACATACATCATACGTATGTTATGTTGCAAATCGAGAATAATAAAGATCTATTCGACCTGTGCAACTAAAGTTCCTGACGAATGACAACATAAACTTCTACAGCTACTTTATCGTAAATAAAACCTTGTGCGTAAAAAGGGTTATTTATGTTGACGATTTGTCGTTTTCTAGTCTGTCTATAATTGAATTGAGTACCGTAGTTAGCAAGCAGGTAAATCAATTACAATATCACTAGCATAGTATTAAGAAAGACATCACTTCTTTTTCTTTTAGCTTTAAAAGGCACATATGAAAGATGTGCTGCACCCGGGGCTGCCTCTGCAGAGCGTCGCGGCGGCGCCGGGGCCGGCGGGCGCGGCGCCGCCGGGCTGCGCGGGCGCGCTGCTGTGGGGGGCCCCCGATGCTGACAATGAAGTTGTGCTGGGCCCTGAGCCCGAGGTGCTCCCAGACCCAAACTATACTTTTGAAGGTATGCATTTTCACTGTTGTTGAATAAAATGTTCTATTAGAATTGCTACTATGCACAGGGCCGGACCATTAGTTTAGGGGGCCCTGGGCTAATACTACTTAGGGGCCCACCTAATTACTCAAAGTATAAGAAAAATATTTTTGACTTTGACTTGACTTAGCTGGGGGCCCCTTGAATGCACGGGTCCCTGGGCTGAAGCCCAAAAAGCCATATGGTAGATCTGGCCCTAACTATGTAAGCTGTTTTACTTCTCAATGTAATGTAATGAAAGAGGGTTTCAAAAAATTGATTTAACATTCTAAATATTGTTTGTATAAAATCTTAGATATACCATTGTAGTATGGCAGTATAGCGTGCTGGTTAAACATTCAAAATCTGTATACCTAGTTGTGGCAATGTTGTTGTGTGTAAGTAAATAGGTTATATCAGTATTAAGTGAGTCCTGACAAGTTTTCCTGATCAGCACATGATTGAACAGCGCTATTTTTAATTGTAGCAACCTTAAATTTATTTTTTATGTGCGCAATGCGGCTACACTAGTTGGTGCCGAGTTCGTTGTATTATTATTGACTACTGTATTATTATTGAACAATGGCCATTGGATTTTGCTGCTTCATTCGGGTTTATGAGTAGATTAACAACTTAAAAGACTAATAGTCACAATGTAAATATGGAGAAGAGCTCTGGTGTAGCTCCACATGTATTGAAGCGCAGAATAAGCTATTTTTAAGGCTCCTCGCCATATTATAAAGGCTGTGCTGTTTGTCAGGCTGTGCATTTTAGTGATGTTCCGGATATCCGTAACATCAGTATACTTTCATGTCTCAAACGTGTATTTCTACATATAGCTTTTCACTACTACAAACAAATTTGCTAATTATTTGTAGAAATAATTCAACTCCTCCTTATATTTCAGTCGAAGTGAAGATAGAAGACGAATACAGCTATGAAGAAGAGCAAATACACTGTGACACCGCCGCAGGCACCCGCCCGGCGCCCGCAGCCGCCGCCCTCGCCGCCCCCTCCCCCCCCGCCCCGCCCGCCATCAAGACCGAGAGCACGGCAGCGGCACACAACCAAGAAACGGAACTACATTTGAACTATGATTATGAATTATTCGTTGAATTCGAAACCAAGGCCACCAAATTAATTTACACAAAAGAAGATGGCTACGATCAATTATTGTCTACTGAAGAAGAGACCCCCAAAACTAATAAAGAACGTAAGACCGACAAAAAAGAGTCCGGGGAACATGTTTGCAAAGTGTGTGGCCGACGTTTTAAGCGAGCAGCGAACCTGAAGAAACATATACCGATCCATGACCGGCCGTACAGCTGCGCCGCGTGCGGGCTGAAGTACTGGCGGAGAGAGGACAAAGCGAACTGCCTCAAACACACGGAAGACGGCAAAGTCCGAGTGCTGAGTAAGAGCGAAGAGTACAACTTGAGACCTCACGTGTGCGACGAGTGCGGGAAGCGCTTCGACCGCATCTCCAACATGACCAAACACAAACTGATCCACAACAAGCCCTACCAGTGCGAGACGTGCAAGAAAACGTTCTGGGACGAAGACAACATGCTCAAATGCAAAGGCACCCATCTCAACGACTTCCCTCACACCTGTGAGGACTGCGGCAAGAAGTTCAGAGAACGATACCTCCTGAATTACCACAGACGGGTGCACTCCGAGGGGAAGAAGTTTGGCTGCGATTACTGCGGACTCAAGTTCTACGATAAGTATCTGTTGAGCAATCACATAAGGATCCACACCGGTGAGAAGCCGTACCCGTGTCCCAATTGCCCGAAGAAGTTCCGCACGAAGTTCCAGCTGACGCACCACATGTGGAGGTACGCGGAGCAGGAGCCGCTGCCCTGCAAGATCTGCCACAAGAAGTTCCCCGACCTGCCGACCCTGAACCAGCACGAGCTGGTACACACCGAGAAGAGACCACACACGTGTCAGGTAAATAAAAAGACATAATTCACGCACTCACACATGCACGCACGCACACGCACACACAGACAGCACACACACACGTAAGAAAACATATAAAAAACTTTATAGGACCAATAATTATATTAAAATAGGCTTTGAAAATTCTCCATTTCAACATAAATGACACAAATTAATTTCTTCATTCTTTCATTCTCTTTTTAAGTCACATCACTATTTAATATTCGCCGAAAACTGACAACACTGGAAGTGTCATTGTACTGCAGCGATCTATCTGCCAGACTATAGAAACAGACAGGTTAGTTTTCTCTTCGCTAGCTGGTAGTGGTGGGTCGTCGACGATTTAACAGTCGACGGAACGAGACCGTTTACCGTCGACGATAAACTAGTTTAAAAAACAGTCTAATTTTCGACTAGTTTACGTCGTCGTCGAAAACACTACTTCATCACATAAACGATTAGTGAACGTGAACGAACGAATGTCTCGTTTACCAATTTGACGATGTGAATGTGTCGGGTTCACTCGGTCGGTATCGGCCAGACGCTCGCGACACGACGCGACGCAACGGATTCGACTCGCGACTCGTAACCAGTCGACGAATAAACTAGTTTATCTGTGAACTATAAACTAGTTGAATCGTTCACGTACGAAAAACAGTTTATGTAAACGGTTCGTTCATACAACGCCCACCACTACTAGCTGGAGGTCCTAGTACCCGCGTCGATCGGTGTCGATTGCCGGAAGATATTTTTCTCAAAAATGACCGTTAAAGTCGTCATTGTTAACTACATATCAGAACGTGAAGTTAATTGTTGCCAGTCAGTCCAAAATAAAAATAAAAAAAACATTACTGTCGCGCTAAACTCGACAGTAATGTTGCATACAAATTCCATTACTTTACCTTTTTAAAAATGCAAATCACCGTTATAAAATAATGGCATAAGATTGAAAACACCAAATTAATAAAAAAAAAAGCTAGTACGACAACGTGTTTATCTGTGTCTGAAATAGCTTTAGGTGTTCTGGGTAGAAAAATACACTCTTCAAATGCCATTGATAGAAAAAGGCGGCAAAGCAAAACAATTTTCACTATTTTATTTTCATTTATTTTTGTTGTTGTTTTATTTTCGATTTTTGAGAATAGCATTGCTGGCTTCGTATTATTAAAACTCGCAAGCTCGTCCGTTCAAACCAATACTCGGCCAGCAATTGCCTACTTCCTGGCCTAGGCAGTAATGTACACACAGCAAAGCTATTCGGTAAGCAGGATAGATACGGCGCGAGCGTGCGTAGGTGCTTACCTGATTATATTGCCGTGTGTACTATATTCGAGGTTGTTCGCGCAGGTGTGCGGCAAGAAGTTCGCGCGGCGCTGGAACCTGGTGTTCCACGTGCGCATCCACACGCAGGAGAAGCCGTTCTCGTGCGCGTTCTGCCCGCGCCGCTTCCCGCACGTGTCGGAGCAGCGCCGGCACGCGCGCACGCACACGCGGGAGCGCCCCTACGAGTGCGACCTCTGCCAGAAGCGCTTCGCGCGCAAGTACTACCTCGTGGACCACATACAGGCGAGTGCTACTTGGCTTTAAGCGGGGGACCGACGGGCGAGTGTGTCTTCGCAAAAGTGAAACGGTCGCTGGCTCGGCATCACGCTGAGGTGTTAGACACCTGCAGCGCTGATTTTCAGCCAGAACCGTCTATGACTCACGAAACGATACACAGATAAAATTTCGCTTTTTTTTACGATTAAATAATAATAATAATAATAAAGCTTTATTTAGTCTGTTTTTTTTTTTTACATTTCGACTATGTTTTAGTGTTGTTAGTGAAATAAATTGTTATTGCGTAATGTTAGTAACGTAATTTTTTTTTTTTTTTATTAAATTAAATCAGACCCCTTTCGGGTAAAAGCCTCCTCCAACTCTTTCCATCTCTTTCTATCTTGGCCTACTTCCATCCACCTGTTTCCGGCTATTTCCTGAATATCATCAGCCCATCGTCTCTTGGGTCTCCCGACATGCCTTTTTCCTACGGGTCCTGTCCAATCTGTTACCTTTTGCGTCCACCGTTTGTCCTTTTTTTACGATTATTTCACAGAAATTGAATGTAAGTTTGAAATGGGCGTCCGTTGTGCTCTTCGTTTTTAGAGTATCAATGTGTCCAATACAATAATGAATATTTGTTGTGTTGCGCAGACGCACCTGCGCGGCGGGCCGTTCGTGTGCTCGGCGTGCGGCAAGTCGTACAAGCTGCCGCACTACCTGAGCAAGCACGTGGCCAAGCAGCACGCGGGCGCCGAGCGCGCGCCGCACGCCTGCGCGCGCTGCCCCAAGCGCTTCCCCACCAGGAGCAAGCTGCGGCGCCATCGCGCCACGCACCGACCAGGGGAGCGCTCAACTATTAAGTAACGCCAGTTTTGAACATTTTTGTTGGTTTCAACATGCCAGCCTCTCCAGGGACTTGCTCATAGTGACATTAAGAGTTAGACTATAATAAATAAATTGTCTATCTATTTTCCTGGTCCGCGCGGTGCGCCGTCAGTGCATAGCCAAGGCCGCACTGGCAGGGTCGCCATGTAGGGACGGGAGTTCGGAGTTAAATGAAAGGTTCAAGTGCGGTTCACGACTGAGGTTTATTAGGCTTTGCATTGTTATATAATAGTTGGACAGAGGTGTGTGCGTGCACACTACATCTGGTCATATTCCATTAAATTTGTTTTTGAACTTGGTGAGTGTCTCGATCTAAAATGTGCGAGGTTTGTAATAAAACTGATGATTTATGAATAAATATTCTGGTGGAATGCGACCGGTATAAGCAGGCTAGAGGGTACCTGGAGAACCTACACATGCATTTTGGTGAAGTCAACGTGTTGCTGGTCTGCCCTTCGTCGGACAAAGCTCTTAGCATATATAAATTTGTGCAGCATTCCTTCATAACCGGAGCATCTGGCTCTGGGGGAGAGGATGCTGCATGAATCTCTTCGATCTTCTTGAGTCCTCCCATGAGGCTGACAGTCACCCCTGTGTACTAGCCTCTTTCAAATATTAGATAAAAAAAAAATAGGGTGTATAGATGTTTTATCGTCTTGGTAACATACATATATTCATGCCCTTGACTTGACTGTACCTGCTTTATCCACTCGGGTCTTTTTTTATATTATTTTATCTAATTTGGATGACGCGTAACATTATTGACCTCTAAATATACTTAATCATAATTAGCAATGAACTTTTTTTATATATTTTTTTATTGAATCCACAGATAAAATGAATAATGTATTTTTAAATTATGGGTATTTTAAAAAGAAAAATCAGTCATTTAAAATTTTAGGTTGTCAGTACTAAGCTGACTGTATTTACTTAATTATTTAGTGTAAATAAAAAAAATATACCGCTTTAACTCGTATTTTATTTTGTACACATTTAACCGAAATTCCGTTGAAATATAATCGATTTTGAAAATCGCAGCAGTCTCTGTATTCTTTTCTATATGGCACGTAACACTAGCGTTAGTACTCGTTACCATTTTTACCCACAACAGGTAAAAAAAGTAGAGTACAAAACTACAAAGAGCGTTTTTCAAAAAATAACCATTTTTTTTTTCAAAATTTTACAGTTTTGCATTTTTATTACTCAGAATCGTTTACAATATCGCTCCTTATGCGAGAAAAAAACATGGATTTTTTTTAAAACGCTCAAATACATGGAATCATTTAAAGTTACTTTTTTTATTAAAAAGTGAGCAGTAGATACGATATCGATCCAGTAGTATCTACTACTCGTATATATCACTGCATAGTATAAAACAAAGTCGCTTTCTCTGTCTCTATGCCCCTATGTCCCTATGAAAAATGAAAATGAAAATATATTTGAAAATGAAAATATATTTATTGCAATATCCAACAAGTCATAATAAGAGTGTTAGAGACCTCCTAGTAGGTATATGAATATACCTGTGACAGGAGATCTGTATCCCTATGTATGCTTATATCTTCAAAACTACACAACGGATTTTGATGCCGTTTTTTTAATAGATAGTGATTCAAGAGGAATGTTTTTATGTATAATTCTACGCAGACGAAGTCGCGGGCAGAAGCTAGTAATTTTATATATACGAGTAGTACTAGCTGATTTAAGAATCAGAGATGATGATTAGCTACATAAAATGCATGATACACATATCCGTATCGATCATAGCAGCTGTCTGACCAACACTCGTGACCTGCTTGACCTTCGGTCAGCCAACTACACAGCAGCAATCGCCACGCTGGCTTGGCGAATGTTTTCACACAAATTGTACGAAATTTTCACATGCATTTATACATACCATCACGTCTCTTTCTAATAGGGATAGGCAGATTACTTTGTTCCTTCATACATTTTCGTCAATCAAACACTAGGATGATGCCAGCTTAGAGGGCTGGGACAGAATACCTTTTGCGCCGGTCATTTCACCAGCTGTCTTACTCTCCGCACCGGAACACGAGCGCAAGCACTACTGCTTGGAGGCAGGATCAGCAAGTAACACGGTCCACAATATTAGTTATTTCTTTTATGGCCATTAAACTAACTCTCATTAGCAAGCTGAAGTGGCAGTGGGCCGGCCATATCCCGCGAAGAACCGACAACCACTGGGGTAAACGTGTTCTTGAGTGGAGACCGCGACTCGGCAAACGTAGTGTAGGACGCCCTCCGGCCAGGTGGGTTGACGATCTGCGAAAGGCTGCAGGCAGATGCTGGATGCGTCAAGCTAAAGACAGGGCGCTGTGGCGCTCATTAGGGGAGGCCTATGTCCAGCAGTGGACTAACATAGGCTGATGATGATGAAACATTCTCTCATTTACTCAAATGTTACTGGTAGAGATCCCATATAGGGATAAGTTCGCCTTTGTGCATACATATATATTGAATGTCTTTTGTGATTTGTCTCTGTTTCTTTATATTTTTATGCAATAAAGCATTTACTTACTTAAACATCATAATCCAGTCTATGTGCATACGTCCCACTGCTGGGCACAGGCCTCCTTACAGTATGAGAGGGCTCGGGCTAGTCCGCTGGCCCAGTGCGGATTGGGAACTTAAACGCAATAAAATTGGTGTGAATAAAAGTCGAGTTCAATAAATAATACAAGTTTATTGTTGTACAGAGCAGGCGGCCCCGCCCCGCCCCGCGCCCCGCGCCGCGGCAGTAAACTAACACACATCTGTGACAACACGACATCACTGCATAAATAAAAGAAAAACAATAATGCTAATATTATAAAGAAGTCAAATTTGACAATCATGCTAAACGTGGCATTTAGCTCTTGTTACTGTTACCTTAGGCTCTGACTACCCCGTGAGAGATAATGTGATTTATGTATGCATATAAAGTTTGTGACGTTGTAGGCCCTACTTGTAGGGGGTAGTATAATACAACCGACTTTGAAAATTCTTTTACCAATTTCAATATTATTTCTGAGAGACTATTTACTTCTGCGCGGACGAAGTCGCCCGTCGCAGCTCAAAAAATATTATAGTGCATTGGGGGAATTCCGAAAATCGTGGATATCCACTAAATGGGGAACATCTACATAATCTGGCAACGCTTATCTAGAATCCAAAGACATCGGAGCTAGGTAAGCGTTGCTAGATTATGTAATTTTTCCCCGTTTAGTGGTTATCCACGATGTTCGAAATTTACACAAATACATGTCATGTTATCACAGACGGTTTGCAATGGATGTCACGGCTTGTTCGCGCGGGCGCTGGCAGAATAGCGCCGGTCGCTATCAAATTATATACAAAACAATCAGGCCGTCGCCCCGCCACGTATTAGATGTCACGATTGATTACATGTCTGTAATTTTTTGTCTTATTTTTTATGTATTTAAGTCGATACAGTCGTGCTCAACTTTTCCAAGGGCAAAGTTGCAAACTGACAACCAATAGATGGCGTTGCATGTCAACTGTCACGTTAGACGGCGAGCAAACCAGCGGCGCTTTAATTACAATATTTTCAGTTTCGACATGACCGATCACAATCCGAAATCACAAATATGTAATAAAAATAAATACAATTTTAAATCATTAATGTGATACAAAAATCAGTCTAATAGTTTCTCTTAAACTAATATAGATGGCGTTAGCTGCACCCGCCAGAGAGTTTTACACGGTCAAATGAAAATGAAGATTGTTACTTTTTTTTCGACAGATGGCGTTAAATCAAGTCCTTCAAAAGGACGTTGGTGTATTGATTAAATATTGATTTTAACATTTTAAAAGCAATGTGTCTGGTGACATTTATTTCCCTAACTACTCGCTGGCGGTTGTCAGCGATTAAAATAACTATGCGTGGAGTTGGAGGACTCGATCGTTGGAAGTGACAGTGGAAGATTAGTTAGGAACGGGTGTGCGCTACAGCCAACGGCGATTGTGACGTCGTTTATAGTCTGTCTGCGACCTTTAAGAATGCCATTGGGGATCGTCTTGCTGTCTCCCTCGCGATTCAAGTATCAAACTCTTATGCGTTGAGAGAGACAGCAAAACTATCCCCAATCGCATTCTGAAAGCTCATGGACTGAAGTTCTGCTGCTGTAGTTTCCGTTTCCTCACATAAATTTGCTATTATAAATCCTTCGCAATTCCTTGTCTTGCGTTCACTAAAGTATTAATTAAAAACGTCCTAAACAAGGTATATTTACAATGGAGGCAAATCGGCGCGTTAGTTACGCACGCCGATACATAGAGGGCGCTGTCGTTTAAACTTTCGAAAGAACGTCACAAAAAGTGCAACACTTAGACTGCATTTAATATCGTAGCTTACAACAAAGAGGTTACGTATAAAATATGTACAAAATGTAAATGAGTGCAAATATAAAACTTCGTAAGGTGGTAAAATACTTTAACGAGGCTTCCAAAAGCTCGTACATCGAACAGCAAATTTACAGATATTTTTATAAATCGTATCAAAAATTTATACAAACCTAAGTACACCACAGTTACAAGTTGTGTTGTGAGAGATAATTTAGCGTCCACCTTTTGGTTTTATTACAATACGTTCTTAAAATACCGACTAAAATTAAATGCTAATATTTCGAAAATTCCAGCTTTAAAATAAATAAATTCGTAATAATATTATTAGATTACGTCTAAACTAAATCAGTACAGAGTGTATCTCACATGGCGACGCCGCGAGAACACATTCCAACTGTTCTCTAGCTGGGATCGCAAATAAAATCAAAAAGTCATCAAAAATGACCAGTATTCTTAAATCATCGAAAATCTTCTAATTTTCACTAATTTTGTAAACATGAACCAGCCTCTCAAGAATACTGTTGGAATTGTTTGAGGCTGTTTCACGGCCCTTTCCTACAACATGCAAGTCGGTCCCATTTGTTCTATAGAACTATAAAACAGTGAAGTATAAATTCAACATCTTACCAAACCAGTCCTATGGAACATTGGGACCCACTCAAGCACGTCGCGGGCTGCTAATGCCACACAATAATGTAAAACTAGCAAATAAACAATGAATATTAAACTACAACTACCCTATATACATTATATATAATCACAATGTATAATACAGAACTAGTTCAAGAGGTTACATAGTCAATGGAAATCTGCAGCAGCTGATTCATTAGAGCAGATCGTTCAATCCTCAGATATGCACTGTCTGACAGATACCCACAAAGTTATTCGTCGAATGAGGCTTATCTGACGATTAAAAAATCGATCCTTAGTGAAGAAACTGTCTTCGTATCGAAAGTTTTGTGTGAAACGAATCAGCTGCCACAGTTTTACATGTCAACAAATAAATGGGATCATAATTATAAATTTCAAACTTCTAAAAATGTAGAAGACGTCTAAAAAAATGTTAACACATAAGGTAAATGAGCTATTACGAGAACCCCACATAATTGTCAATTTAGTAACGCATCAAGTACCTTTAATATTTAAATTAATTATGTTTGAGATCTAAAAATATGTCCGTAAACATTCCGTGTGAATATAAGGCTATGTTACATTTTTACGTAAAAAATCTACAGCTTAACAAGTTGGCTAAGTTTGTGCCGCGACTCCCGGACGATGTGGGTAATTTACGATGATTCTTCTGCATTATAGTTATTTAAATTGCTACTGCGTTTTCACATCCTTTTAGAAAACTAAAGTTACGCAACAGAACTTTACGTTTTAATTTTGAACGTCTTCCCTCTGACGCCGCACACTGTGTAATGCACAAACTCGAACCATTTGCTTCCTACCCACCGCAGAAAGTTCTCACAGTAAACATCACATGACTTTCCTTGTCGATTCAATGCAACGTCACTATGACATTAACTGAGGGTTTCACAGCGGATCAGCCCGGCTCACACGAGAGCGATAGACTACCGGTCTCTTTCTAGAACGAACTGTAAGACAAAGACGGGCAATCCACCTTACATGCAGGAATCAATTTGTTCGACATTTGTACAACATTAAAGATCCTGTGAAACTTCAATCCAAATAACTCAACCACTTGTGCAGTCACCGGAGATTACCCACGTCTCGCTTAGGCCGTTATAAGTCAACGCACTTTCTAGTGATCGATGTGCGTTTATGATAATTCCCACCAAACGGCTCGCATCGCGTCCGATCAGAGAGGACACCAACAGATGGCGCCAGCCACGCAACAGCAAAAGCGAACGGGGAATGTCTCGGGTCGCAGCATACTACCCGTCTTTTTCATTCTGTTCGTTCTAGAAAGAGACAGGTAGTGCAGCTTGAGCTGTGCGCGGCTTGGTAATACAGACTGTAAATACCGCGTACACGAAATTGTAAAATCCATTCTGATCCGATGTGTGCGAGCCTTTTGGTGGAAATCATGCTTAAGTTAATTTCCCCGCGGGAACCCGCGAGTAAAAAAGGTATAAATTTGACTACGATTGTATATTTCGCTAGATTGTAGCAGAGACAGTCTTAGCCTGATATTGAGCACAAAGTTTTAAGGCTGCCGTCCGACCAGACCTTTATAACGTTATAAAAAAAAACGATATAATAGCGGTATATATCGTTTGTGTTTAAAATTTCGTTCAAACAAATTCTATATTCCTTCATAACGTTATATCATATCATAACGAAAAGAAAACCGTAACTTTACGAAATAGCGTTATAGACCTTTAAAACGTTATGAAAAAAACGATATAATACCGGTATATGTCGTTTGTGTTTAAAGAAAACCATAACGTTATGAAATAGCATTAGGTATAATAACGCTATGAAACTGATTATGAACTACTCGCTGTTGCCGCTGCGTTGGTATACTTTACTTTGGGAACACGCACCCGTACCGGCACGGCGTGCCGTGCGCTTGATTCATGGATTGCGCAACGTCCCACGAAACAAATTTGTAAAGTATGTTTTGACAATTCACGAAAACAGTACAGATTTGTCATTGCATATGTTTGTTGCACGTTATATAGAGCGGGTGTTATAAAGTGTAAGAAAGAGATGGTCTATAACGTTATTATATCACTTGCCGAAGTATCGATATATATCGCTATTAATAACGTTATAATGAATACCGCTACAGAATAAATAATGTTTTATTAAAAAACGCTATTCGGTAATATAACGTACTGAAAAATAGCGCTACCTAAAAACGTTTTATTGAAAAACGCTATTCGGTAATCTAACGTTATGAAAAAGAGCGTTACGCAAAAATAACGGTATTTAAAGGTCTGCGTCCGACACACCGCTATAGTCGAGCTAGTACATGTGCGGGAACAAATTGTCACATGAACGCTAGTAGAGCTGTGTGTCAGACACCAGCCTAAGTCGAATTAGATAAATCGAGATCGAATGTTGATAGTAAGTAGCCTCAGCCAACCACTCCGCACATTTCAGCCTTAGTCAAAACACATATTACACCTCTCCACGGCTAGCACGAAAGCACGCGAGAGCTGTGTCGCGCGCGAACTACAATACCCGTCTCCGTCTAGAACTAGAAGTAAGAAAAATACGGGTAGTCTGTCTCGCACGCGTTTGTGTGTTCACTCCACTCTATACTCGGTTTTTATACCAGCAGTATAACGCGCTAGCCAATCAATTCTAAAATCAATGTATGCACATAGCGTCAGCACCGACGTTGCATCTCCAAACTAGATGGCGCTATATCGCATTATACAAACGAAGAGCGCCATCTATGTTCGAATTCCGTCAAACTTAATGCACCACGGTGACGTTAAGATCGGAGAACTGACTTTCGACAGGAAGGAGTTCCTTCTCTCCACTGGTTTATAGGAACCAGAGCGTTGGCGAGTTATACCCGTATTGGAGCGTCAGCGAGTGCCTCCAGCGCGCGGTGGCGGGGCCTAGCAGTGGAACTGCTGCTGGGTGATGGCGGAGAGGTCCTTCATGAGCCCCTCGAGGTTCTGCATCTCGCGCGCGAGCCGCTCGGTGGAGCGCGACGGCGTGAGCGCCTCCAGCTCCTCGGCGCAGTGCGGGACCGAGCCTCCTGCGCACGCGCATGCCACGACGATTAATACACAAAAAACAGGTTAAATGCGAGTCGGCCTCGCGCACTGAGGGTTGCATTTAAAATCGGCAAGTGAATGTAAAAGTCGGTGTTAGCAGAAGATGTACGAGGTCATCTTATATTGGTACTCATATAGATAAACAAACAAAAAAAAAGATCTTTAGATTAATTCCATTAGTTGTGCTAGAAGAGCTTCCTTTCTAACAAATTTCGAATAAGACAAGGTGGTTTTTCTGATGACGGCGATTTGCATGGAAACACCTTTTCTAATGAGTTTATCTTTTTTACCATTCGTGAAGTATATTTGCAGATATGATTTCGAATCCTCCCGGACTGGACATAGAATGCTGATTGCCATTCGATTATTTTAATTAATAAAAAAACAAAGTGGCTTGACCAACTCACCGAGCTGCAGTCGGTTGGGGATGTGTCCGGGGGAGGAGCTCGCGCTCTTCTTGTACGGCGACGTCTCCCTCACGCTGCCTGCACACAAACATCCACACAACACGGTTACAAGTCTGCTTTACAATGCGCCACACGCGTTGATATCAGTGTCAATCAGACAACGATTTAAGGAGTATTCTGTCGTTGTCAAAAGATGGCGTCGCAATACAACCGACATTTTAGTTCCAATTTCGTACGCAATCCTTTATTGTAGTGTTATTTTTTATTTTATTTCGACAATAACAAATACATCAATGAATACAAAGATGGCCGCCAGAGTTTATTAGAATCAATGAAAATGAAAGTTTCGTTTATTTTTCAACAGATGGCGCTCAAGTTTAAAAGGGACAGTCAAATTTCTGAGCTTTAGTATAATTATTTTTCCGTATTTTTTCGTACAGAACAATAGTATAACTAAAAACAAAATCTAGTAAACTTTTTTATATAATAACATTATCGTCGTAATTTTAACGGATAAATGGAAGTAATTTGTATAAATAAGAGCGGCATACCCTGCCCGTGGCTGGGCGTGGAGTGCGGCGAGTCCGCGAAGCTGTGCAGCGGCGCGGCGCATGCGCGGCGCTGCAGCGAGCCCGCGCCCGCCCCCGCCCCCGCCCCCGCTAACGCGCCCGTCCCCGCGCCCGCCTCGCTGCTCAGCGAGTCGCGGCTGCGAACACACCAGGTCTGTTAGCTTTATTACAAACAAACTAGCTTTTGCCCACGACTTCGTCCGCGCACAGTTCAATATAGCCTATGACACTCACAAATTATGTGACTTTGATATGAATTAACTTGGACTCGGCAGGCTTATTATTTAACTCGCTCGCAATCGCCATCGTGTTCATTTTGACAGTTCATGTATGGACTGACAGTTGCCATCGGAATCAGCTAGCTGTCACATTCATACAAGAACTGTTAAAATGAACACGATGGCGATTGCAAGCGAGTTAGGTAATAAGCCTACGGGTCTGACATGCTTGGACTGGCATTAGGGTAACGTTGTGGCACCGGTGTAGCGGTCGGGCGGTACTCACTGCGTGTAGTGGCCGAGCGGCTCGTAGGCGACGTAGTGTCCGCGCTCGCGCGCCGCGCACGCGTAGATGTCGGCGCCGCCCCCCGCGCCCCCCGCGCCCGGCGAGCAGCCCGCGCCCGCGCCGCACGCGCCCGCCACGCCTGCACGCACACACACAGCATGAGCGTCATCAACCTCGTCGCAATCGTCATCTCCGGCATCGTCCTCGTCCTCATCATCATTTTGTTAGTAGTCGTTGTCATCACCGTCATTAGAATTATTACTGTAGTAGTCGTGAATGACAAGGTCACAACAATTATAATTCATAATCATCACCATCATCATCACTCACAAATTCTTCAGCTTTTACATCCAGCTGTTGAGCACGAGCGTCTTCTCAGAGTGCTACCTTGCTAACGTTTTAATTGTCAGTTTTTTTACACATTAGATAGTGAGATCATAACCGCCATTTTACAATCTCCCTAAATCGTTTATAAACAATACAATACAAATACTCTTTATTGAACACCACAAATCAGTACAAAACAATACAGAAACAAAGAACAAAGAGACAATAGGCAAACAATCTTTTTCTATAAATTATTCATTATCAACTGTCAGCGAATAGTAAGTGTTATTAATGGTAATGCTACATACAGGAGGCGGGCGGTGGGTGCGGCTGGTGCGCGTGCGCGTGCGGCAGCGTGTGGTGCGCGTGCAGCGACGCCAGCGACGACTGCGGCGACAGCGGCGCCATGCCCGCCAGCAGCGGCGTGCTCTGGAAACAACCCTGCGCGTCACAAGCGACATCTGTTACCGCACCCAGGAACTAGAAGCACGTTACAGGGAGATATAATGCAGCGAATTCAGCCAAGACAACAATTTTCTCGGAGAAAATTTAAACAAAGAGAGATTTGGAATAGGAACATAGACTTGCGCTAAACAAATTCAGATTCATTTATTTCAGTTAATACAAACTCATACCATTAGTTTTACAGTAACAATGAAAGGGATAGAGAAAATTGTTTTTGTACAACCGTATTGTAACACTAAAGTCAATGTTCCATTCACCACGACGATAATATCATATAATATTTGTTATTGTAATTCCTTAACGTATGTATGTAACGTTTAAAAAATATATAGTTGTAAGATCAAAATTCATATAGGTATGTAGTTTGCCAAGACGCCGCTAGATGGCGCTGTACGGTGCGGTCCGAATCCAAGATCGCGCTATTAAGATTTTTCTTGGAAACATTACGTTGCATATACACGTATATGAAAATAATATTAAGATGATGTTTTATTAAATCAGTTTAGTGATTTAAGTTTTTGATATTGTTATAATATCTATATATAATAGATAATAGACAAACATTTGTGCAAAAGAATGACAACTGTCCGTCCAAGTAAACATCAAATGGTGTTGCAACGAGCACAGCGACATCTATCGTAAAATCATGTAAACAGCTGTTTCATCACTATCCTAATTTTTATTTCATTTGTAATATTCATTATTGTGGTTTGTGGTAGCGGTCACTAGGCTTATTGGCGAAGGCGCGAGTTGCGATAGTAACGTTAACATTAACTACTGTTAAAAAGAAATTTTATTGGCACGACTTTACGAAAATGATGTGAATCAGGCATAAGATTACCTGGTCGGGGTGCGGCAAGGCGTGCGGCGGGCGGTGCGCGCGGCGCTCGCACGTGGCCGCGCAGCCCACGCCCACGCCCACGCCGCCCATGCCCGTCATCGCTGCAACAAGCACGTCGGACAAAATAAATCACATGACATTTGAAAAAGGGACGAGAACAAAAAACAATACAGTCATCACGCGGGAGGAGGGAGTATATTCGATGAAGTCCCATGTCTACTTATCTTGGTGTAATTATAATTTTATTAGTCAGGACGTGAAACACGAAATTTTAACGTTCATGGTATAGAAATACATGATTTACGGACGCCCGTAACGAAACAGTAGCGCCACCTATCTCTCTCTAGAGAGTTGTACAATAATTAATATCACACAGAGGGTATGCAAACAGGTCGGTGTTTTGGTATGTGAAATAAAAAGTAACAAGGCTTAATATGAAACAAGCTCATAAAGAAAAGGTAAAAAAAGATGAAAAAAAATAAAAGTAATGTAAATATGAGTGGTCTCACTCCGGTAGTCGCAGCGCTCGCAGCGGCGCGGCGCGGGCGCGGGCGACGCGCGCAGCGGGGCCGTCTCGTCGCTGCCCGCGCACGACGGCGAGCGCCGCGCGTCTAACGTAAACCAACCAAACAAAATAAACGAAACGAAACAAAAAATAGAAATTAGGGGAAATTAAATCAAACAATGCTATGAAAATAAATCATCCACATGAGAAACGATGGGATAGTCGCGACGACAGTTGTGACCTTGCCGATGTTAAAGTTCTGCAGTATCATCGATTCAACACGTAATGCTAATGTTAAGATTAGAAAAACACAGCTCTACAATGAACAGTTTCAACTCACGTTTTATTTTAGCGCCATCTACTAGCCACCACGCGTAACTCAGTGAGCCAAGCGTACCATGCATGCAACTATTCGTGGCGCCTACCATCGAGTAACCTAATCGACTTCAGCGCCATCTATATAGGTAATGGCAGTAGACGGTCAATATTATCGTGATACTGTTCGTGGAATACAAAACAATCGGATTCGCTGGGATACGCATTAATATTTCGTGATATTCGGGCTCGTAGTCTGCCAGGGCTGACGTGTGGTGCACGGCAGGGGGGGGGGGGGGGGGGATACTGACCGACATATGTAGGCACGTAGTGTCTGCGGTCGAGCGAGGCGGGCGGCGCGTGGCGCGCGGGCTCGTAGTCGGCCGGCGCGCGCGTCAGCGTCAGCGTCGACGACGCCAGCGCCGACGGGCCGTCCACGCTGCCCGCCGACACTGCGCACAGAGCCACGGGAGGGGCGTTACAAGCAGATTACAATAACAAAATAATATCTCGCCCGTTTAGTTCCGCGACAGAGTGCGGCCATTTTATTTACATACATACATATACAATGACAAGACCTACACGCCACGTTTAGCAATATTATGGGCGTATAGATGGAAAATGGAATCAAAATAGTGATGGGTTGCTAGCCGCATCGCCTGTAACATGATTCCTATGATTTTTCGCCCATTCCCTCGATGGGCTTTTACCATCTGCGCGGAAAGAATCAACTGGCACATTTTATGTTTTTTCTTTGCTCCTAGGTCAGAACAGCTTAGAAGAAATCACACTAACTGTTCAACTTGTTGCAAATTAGTGTTCTCAGTTCAAGCGCCGATGGCACATCTTTTTGTATGTTTCTATATGAACATTATACTTCAGTCTCTATCTGCGTTCACTATGTAAGGGAGTTAGCTACAATTTTAATAAAAGTATGCGAAATAAGCTGTTAAAAGCAGTTAGTACAAGCCGTACTCTTACTGGCGGAGCTGTGGAGGCTCTTGTCGAGGTGCTTCAGCTCCATCTGGTCGTGGTGGATCCACAGGTCCGGCGGCTTGATGCCGGCCGACGCGCTCGACTTCTGGTACGTGCTGGAACACCGACATAGCATCACATGAGACACGTTAAGCCAGGTTCACATTTGTCTGTCGTGTTGTGTTGTGATGCTCTCTGTCGTGACGGCTACTGTTCACATTTGCATGACGTGTTATGACGCATTAAGACGCATTTTTTCATCAGTTCCATCTTGGCACCCGAAGAGTTCACACGCTCGCAATGTTTTTTCAAGATGCTTTCGATTCCGATTCAGATATTGAAGATATGCACTTATTGACGTTGGCAACACTTCTAATATAACAAAGAAAGAGAAGATATTGGATCCATGCCGTAAATGGAAAACGAGAGAGTAAAGGCGAGTTTCATTGTCTCGTCAAAGAGCTTGAGAGTGATGCTGAAAAATTTCATCAGTATTTTAGAATGTCTAAGGCTCTGACGAGTCACAACACAACACTGGCCGCGTGCACACTATCCTGACGTGACGCTGCACCGCCCCCCGCACCTCACCCGTTCTGTCGCAGACCGGGATCGCTTGTGATGCGACACAACATAAGCCGTCACAACACACGGCATCAGAGAAATGTGAACGCAACCGAATTAAATGTATGAAACCGATACAGTTCTGATGCATCACAACATAACACGACAGACAAATGTGAATGCGGCTTTACACGCCCGCGCCGCGCGTGCGCCGCGTAGTGCTGTACAGTGCATACCTGGTGTGCGGCGAGAGCGGCGGCGGCGAGCGGCGGCAGCACAGCGACAGCGCCAGCGCCGCGGCCAGCGCCAGCACCGCGCATGCGCCGCCCGCAGACGCCCACAGCCACGCCGATGTGGCGCCCGCTAGGCCTCCGCCGCCGCCCGTGTCTGTCGACAGAACAATAGTCAACTCGGACACTCGCTAGATCATTACTTTATGTCATCACAAAGTGGTAGAGCAACAATTAACCATAGGTGATCGCGGTCAATAGCCCGTTGAACATAAATCGCGTAAGTAAAAAATCTCGTCATGTATTATAAACACCCAAATTGTCCCACCTACTACACGCAGAAGTCACTAGCAGCGACATCTCGTAAGCGTCATATAAAACTAAGTCTCGAATACCAGTGGCGCCACCTAGTTTAAGAAAATCGCAACCTACAGCGCCACCTAGCGGTTTTGAACAAAGTTGCGTCACTTAGCGGTTTCAGATCGAGTTAAGTCACTTAAAATCTTTTGATAGTGCTTCTCACTGGTATAATTATATTTTTATATCGGTATTGATACTTTTCTTTAAGTTCTAACCATCTCTTGTTCACATAGTTTTGAATTGTAAATGATGTTTCGCCTTAATTATTTACACCACTGACTGTATCACGTTTACAGTTCGTTGTGTGCCAAACTTAACAAACAAATAGGCGTGGCGCCACCTAACGGCGCAAATCGCAAGTAAGAGCGCCACCTGGCGACAGCTCACCGACGCCGGTGGTGTAGAGCACGGGCGCGCAGAAGGGCCCGAGCCCCTTGCTGTTGCGCGCCTGCAGCTTGAAGCTGTAGGCGGTGCGCGCGCGCAGCCGCTCCACGCGCGCGCGCGCACGCTCGCCGCTCACCGTCAGCGCCGTCCACTCGCCCACGGCGCCGCCCGACATCGGCGCGTACATTATTATGTAGCCTGAAAACAATAGCGGGTGACAATCTGCCCTACGATTATGACTTTTAGTTCATAATAATATTCTACGCAACTGATTCATTGTGAAGATCCTTACGACACGAGTGTGGCTTCATGAACCGCGGCTCCATCGCTTGATAAAAAAAACTTTTCGCAAATGCACCAATTCAGAAACTCGTCATTTGACAAACTTTTGTTTCTTGGTAATTCGTAAATTCTGAAAACTCGTTACTACTATTAGTCATAACTATCTGAAAACGTTAATATATCTATAAGCAAATCCCTACTAATATTATAAATGCGAATGTAAGTTTGTTTGTAACGGTTTCAAGCGAAAACTACACAACCGATCATCATGCAATTTTATACACATGTTCTTGGAGGTATTAGAAGCAACATAGGATACTTTTTATTAAAAAAATATAATTTGTATGTCGTCACTCTGACGTTATCTGCGCGGACGAAGTCGCGGGCCAAAGCTAGTAAATAATAAAGGTTTGTCAAATGACAAGTTTATGAAATGATGCATTTGTAAATGATGATGTGGTTAATGAAGATAAACCATTGGCGAGTCGGTCGTCCGATGAGGCAAACGAAAATTATACAAGTTTTTTGAATATAGGGTATGAATGCGTTGTCAGCTGACCGGTGATGACCCCGTTGGGCTTGCTGGGCGGCTGCCAGGCGAGGTCGGCGGCGCGCGCGGCGGGCGGCGCGGGCGCAACCTGCAGCTCGCGCGGGGCCGACGCCGGCGCCGCCTCCAGCGTCGTGTTCGACACGATCATCGACCACGCAGACTCCTGCCCGCCTGCACACACACACACACATACATAACCATCATCATGCCCAGAAGCATGCAGGCCAGGATAGACATGAGGTAAGGTGACGCAACACAATCTGTACGCTGTGTACACCGCTTCACGCCCTAGATCGTCCCCAGCATATATTGTCCGATACAAGCAACGCACATTTCACGCGTCAGCTCTATTCATAATCCATTCATTTCTTTATTGTATAAACTGTAATTTTAGTACTCCTAGCTAGTACCTTTTATACCTTGGTTTTCAATAAATTAATACACCGTTATAAGTGTTTATATGAAGCATCAACCATCAGATCAGAGTTGTACGTATGCCGTACATATATATTATACATCTCACTCACAACTCACACTCAAGAACTAATGTTAAATTTCAAATGTAATTCGCACATAAATTGCGAACAACTCACGAGATGCTAACACAGACGTTTAGTTGCGATTGCATGATTTTTATTTGTTAAAATACATAATGAAGGCGGAAGAGACAGCGAATACAATTTCCACAGCGCGCACGTTGACTTACTGCGTCAAGGTATTTAAAAATGAGGTACAACGTAATAAGTCTCGAATTTGATAGTAGTTATGAGCAATGGCTGTTTTGGCTTACCTTTGATCAGTTTGACGGCGAACTCGTAGAGCGTGAAGGGCTTGAGGTCGTCGAGCATGCAGTTGAGGTCGGAGGCGTTGAAGGTGCGCGGGCGCACGCCGCCCGCCGCCGCCCAGCGCACCACGTAGCGCCGCCCGTCCGTCGCCGTCTGCACACGCACACGCACACGCATACACTCAGACCCGTCACACGAACCAAACTTCAAGCCAAGGGTGAATGGCCATTTGCTAGGCAAGGTGCTCCACCCTATCACAACTACGCTTATCATCAAACGTATTTTGCATTGTAAAAGCTCGAGCCTGCTCGATATGGCATGTATTAGTCTAGACGGTCAATATTATCGTGTCATCCATGCCTATCACAATTCGTTTTACGAAATCCACAATCCTATATTGACATACACCCCCTTGCGAAAAATCGGGCACCTATGTAAGTAATCTATAAAAGCACATAAAATACAAAAACCTTGGGTGGCCATTTTTTTTGCAATGGGTATTATTTTCAGTATAGTCCGTAGTCCTTCGCGCGGCGTTTCCTTCAGATAGGACTATGGACTACGGATTAGCCCCGAACATGTCGAGAAGACTCGACTTCAAAACGTCAGTGATTCGTTTATTGATTACTAGCGACCCGCCCCGGCTTCGCACGGTATATCATGCATGTATTAAACATTATAAACCTTCCTCTTGAATCACTCTATCTATTAAAAAAAACCGCATCAAAATCCGTTGTGTAGTTTTGAAGATGTAAGCATACATACGGATTTGGGGACATTATATTAAAAAAAACAAGCAGACAATAAATCACAGGCTGTTGTGATCATATAAGTGAACGCATGAGTTGTACGAAGTTCCCTAAAAAAATATTGTTAATGTCTCACCTGTCCTTTGGGCAGCGTGGGGTCCGTCCAGTACACTACCGCCGTGCTACCGCTCAGCATTATCACCTGAAGACAATAATGTTATAAGTATCAATATTTTTAGTAGGTTTTACTGCGTCGGTATAGTAACGCCCTCTAGTTACCGACACACACACTACAACAGTGGCGCCACCTGGTAGACGCTAGGTGTCAACTGAAAGTGACAAAATAGACTCAAAATCATAATAACACCGTTTCACTTGCTATTCCTGCCGCCAAGCAGCACTCACGCTGCTGTGTTACAACATGGAGATTAAGACAGTCCGCGAAATTGTCGGTGCATGCGGTATTCTATCCAAGCTTTCCTAAGCTGGGAATGCATCTGGATTCCTCCGGGATTTGGGATCCATGGGTGGTAGCGCTCGCTAACCATCATTTGACCTATTTGCCCAAATGGCCAATGCCAACCATTTTCATAAATGAAAAAAGGAGAAAACAAGCATTTAATGCCAAAAAATGACCCAGTTTCGAAGAAACCTCATTTCTACACTTCGTTGTACTAACGTGGTCAACACAAGAGGCTAAGCGAGTGCATACCTTGAGTCCCACGGGCGGTATGAGCGGCGGGCGCTCTTCCTCCTCGTCCTCGTCGTCCTCGTCGTCGTCCTCGTCGTCGGGGTCGTCGCCCTCGGCGGCGGCGGCGCGCGTGCGCACGGTCGCGTACACCGGCGGGCCCGCGCCCAGCGCGTTCGACGCGTGCAACGATATCACGTACTCCGCGTTCGATTCTAACCAGACGAATCCATTTAACATTAAAAAAACAAAACTTTGTGTATGTGTGTGAGCGTGTATGTTCGATACATTCAATACTTTATTGACTTCGGTATTTCTTAATGCCAAAACGGCTAGACGGATTGGCATGAAATTTGAATCAGTTTAGTTACCGTAACTTAACACGTCATAAATAAAATGAAATGGAATGAAATTTACTCTTGGTAACAGGCATTACAGGTCACTACCTAAAGCTTATTTCTATTTATTCTGCGAGTGGCAAATAAAAAAATCCATCGTCATCATAAAAAGCGAGACAATGTATAAGACATAAACAGAGTTCGTTCAGAGTCGCTTAAATTGTCATTTTCTTTGACGGTCAGCCGCAGTGTGTTCTCCTGCCCCTTGCTAGATGGCGCTAGCCTCGCACAGACCGAGTTAGCGTGTCGTGAGGTGCGCGTTCTCGTGGCTACCAGATGGCGCTATCACTGACGTAGGCCGTGTATGATAGTGTCGTAAGTGCGTGTTTGCTCTACTAGCTACTAGATGGCGCTGGCTCCGCAACTGGCTGCGTTGGCACTGACCGAGGCCGCGTATGACGTGGTGGCGCGTGTGCGCGGGCAGCTCGCGCGCGTGCTCGTCCGGCACGCCCAGCCCCCAGCCCAGCCGGAAGCCGCGCGCCGCGCCGCCCCCGCCCCCGCCCCCGCCCCCGCCGTCGCCCGCCTCCTCCCACCACACGGAGATCCAGTCGCGGCCCGCGCGCGCTACAATTATAAGCTTCAATTAATACCGAATTAGAATGCGTGTCTCGGCTACTAGAGGTCGCCACTTTTGAAACGTCGTGTGACGCGTGTATCGGTAACTAGATGGCGCCACTACGTAAGGCACTCACTGCTGAGCGGCGGCGGCTGCGCGGGCACGCGTGACTCGTCTCGCGCCTGCGCCTGCGTGGCCGCCGTCAGCCACTCGCTGAACGGGCCCGAGCCGTTCGCGTTGAGCGCACACACGCGGATCTGAAACAGACGGTCAAGATTATGAAAGGACAAGTGTACCAGAGTATCTTGTAGCTTCAAGTGGCGCATAACGATATAACAAAGCCCTACGCTGAGGCGCTTCTTTTTAAGTGGTGAGCTGGTGAGCGAGTCGGCCTAGCGCCGGGCGCCGGCGGCCCGGCAGCGGACCTCGTATTGGTCGCGTCGGCTAGTGTCGCACCTGGTAGGTGGTGTGAGGCAGCAGCCCGCGCAGCTCGGCGCGGCGCACGTCGGCCGGCGTGGTGAGCGAGTCGGCCTTGCGCCGGGCGCCGGCGGCCCGGTAGCGGACCTTGTAGCCCGTCAGCGGCCCGCGGTGCGTGCGCGCAGGCGGCGCCTCCCAGCGGACCAGGATCGACTGAGTACAAAAAATAACAATATTATGGAATTCACCTCATATTCTTTAAATAAGTCGGATCGTCAAATGTGTTACAAAATATCGTTTTCATAGTTAGAGTCGATACCGTTTCGTGATTTTTTTCCCTAGAAATGATTTCTTGGTTTCAACTCGTATCGTTACGAGGAAACTCTTTCCCCCTCATTCATAAACGCTCGACAGGCTTCAGCTAACTCAGCAATCGTCCGTCCTCATCTGTGAAAGGTAATTGTCAAAGTGACAGATGGGGACAAACGATCGCTAAGTCAGCAGGAGCCTACGGAGCGTTTACGAATAAGGGGGTTTAAGCGTTCCTTTCCTCGCAGGCACTCGTCAGTTACCGTGGCGGAGGCGGGGTCGGCGCTGACGTTGGCGGGCGGCGCGGCGGGCGCGAGCGCGAGCGTGCGCGCGGTGAGGGGCGGGGCCGCCGCGCCGCCGCCCGCCAGCAGCACGCTGTACGCCGCCGCCGCGCGCAGCCCCGCCAGCACCGCCTCCCCGCCCGCAGCCGCCGTCACCACCTGCTCGCGACCCGTGTCAGTTACCGTGGCGGAGGCGGGGTCGGCGCTGACGTTGGCGGGCGGCGCGGCGGGCGCGAGCGCGAGCGTGCGCGCGGTGAGGGGCGGGGCCGCCGCGCCGCCGCCCGCCAGCAGCACGCTGTACGCCGCCGCCGCGCGCAGCCCCGCCAGCACCGCCTCCCCGCCCGCAGCCGCCGTCACCACCTGCTCGCGACCCGTGTCAGTTACCGTGGCGGAGGCGGGGTCGGCGCTGACGTTGGCGGGCGGCGCGGCGGGCGCGAGCGCGAGCGTGCGCGCGGTGAGGGGCGGGGCCGCCGCGCCGCCGCCCGCCAGCAGCACGCTGTACGCCGCCGCCGCGCGCAGCCCCGCCAGCACCGCCTCCCCGCCCGCAGCCGCCGTCACCACCTGCTCGCGACCCGTGTCAGTTACCGTGGCGGAGGCGGGGTCGGCGCTGACGTTGGCGGGCGGCGCGGCGGGCGCGAGCGCGAGCGTGCGCGCGGTGAGGGGCGGGGCCGCCGCGCCGCCGCCCGCCAGCAGCACGCTGTACGCCGCCGCCGCGCGCAGCCCCGCCAGCACCGCCTCCCCGCCCGCAGCCGCCGTCACCACCTGCTCGCGACCCGTGTCAGTTACCGTGGCGGAGGCGGGGTCGGCGCTGACGTTGGCGGGCGGCGCGGCGGGCGCGAGCGCGAGCGTGCGCGCGGTGAGGGGCGGGGCCGCCGCGCCGCCGCCCGCCAGCAGCACGCTGTACGCCGCCGCCGCGCGCAGCCCCGCCAGCACCGCCTCCCCGCCCGCAGCCGCCGTCACCACCTGCTCGCGACCCGTGTCAGTTACCGTGGCGGAGGCGGGGTCGGCGCTGACGTTGGCGGGCGGCGCGGCGGGCGCGAGCGCGAGCGTGCGCGCGGTGAGGGGCGGGGCCGCCGCGCCGCCGCCCGCCAGCAGCACGCTGTACGCCGCCGCCGCGCGCAGCCCCGCCAGCACCGCCTCCCCGCCCGCAGCCGCCGTCACCACCTGCTCGCGACCCGTGTCAGTTACCGTGGCGGAGGCGGGGTCGGCGCTGACGTTGGCGGGCGGCGCGGCGGGCGCGAGCGCGAGCGTGCGCGCGGTGAGGGGCGGGGCCGCCGCGCCGCCGCCCGCCAGCAGCACGCTGTACGCCGCCGCCGCGCGCAGCCCCGCCAGCACCGCCTCCCCGCCCGCAGCCGCCGTCACCACCTGCTCGCGACCCGTGTCAGTTACCGTGGCGGAGGCGGGGTCGGCGCTGACGTTGGCGGGCGGCGCGGCGGGCGCGAGCGCGAGCGTGCGCGCGGTGAGGGGCGGGGCCGCCGCGCCGCCGCCCGCCAGCAGCACGCTGTACGCCGCCGCCGCGCGCAGCCCCGCCAGCACCGCCTCCCCGCCCGCAGCCGCCGTCACCACCTGCTCGCGACCCGTGTCAGTTACCGTGGCGGAGGCGGGGTCGGCGCTGACGTTGGCGGGCGGCGCGGCGGGCGCGAGCGCGAGCGTGCGCGCGGTGAGGGGCGGGGCCGCCGCGCCGCCGCCCGCCAGCAGCACGCTGTACGCCGCCGCCGCGCGCAGCCCCGCCAGCACCGCCTCCCCGCCCGCAGCCGCCGTCACCACCTGCTCGCGACCCGTGTCAGTTACCGTGGCGGAGGCGGGGTCGGCGCTGACGTTGGCGGGCGGCGCGGCGGGCGCGAGCGCGAGCGTGCGCGCGGTGAGGGGCGGGGCCGCCGCGCCGCCGCCCGCCAGCAGCACGCTGTACGCCGCCGCCGCGCGCAGCCCCGCCAGCACCGCCTCCCCGCCCGCAGCCGCCGTCACCACCTGCTCGCGACCCGTGTCAGTTACCGTGGCGGAGGCGGGGTCGGCGCTGACGTTGGCGGGCGGCGCGGCGGGCGCGAGCGCGAGCGTGCGCGCGGTGAGGGGCGGGGCCGCCGCGCCGCCGCCCGCCAGCAGCACGCTGTACGCCGCCGCCGCGCGCAGCCCCGCCAGCACCGCCTCCCCGCCCGCAGCCGCCGTCACCACCTGCTCGCGACCCGTGTCAGTTACCGTGGCGGAGGCGGGGTCGGCGCTGACGTTGGCGGGCGGCGCGGCGGGCGCGAGCGCGAGCGTGCGCGCGGTGAGGGGCGGGGCCGCCGCGCCGCCGCCCGCCAGCAGCACGCTGTACGCCGCCGCCGCGCGCAGCCCCGCCAGCACCGCCTCCCCGCCCGCAGCCGCCGTCACCACCTGCTCGCGACCCGTGTCAGTTACCGTGGCGGAGGCGGGGTCGGCGCTGACGTTGGCGGGCGGCGCGGCGGGCGCGAGCGCGAGCGTGCGCGCGGTGAGGGGCGGGGCCGCCGCGCCGCCGCCCGCCAGCAGCACGCTGTACGCCGCCGCCGCGCGCAGCCCCGCCAGCACCGCCTCCCCGCCCGCAGCCGCCGTCACCACCTGCTCGCGACCCGTGTCAGTTACCGTGGCGGAGGCGGGGTCGGCGCTGACGTTGGCGGGCGGCGCGGCGGGCGCGAGCGCGAGCGTGCGCGCGGTGAGGGGCGGGGCCGCCGCGCCGCCGCCCGCCAGCAGCACGCTGTACGCCGCCGCCGCGCGCAGCCCCGCCAGCACCGCCTCCCCGCCCGCAGCCGCCGTCACCACCTGCTCGCGACCCGTGTCAGTTACCGTGGCGGAGGCGGGGTCGGCGCTGACGTTGGCGGGCGGCGCGGCGGGCGCGAGCGCGAGCGTGCGCGCGGTGAGGGGCGGGGCCGCCGCGCCGCCGCCCGCCAGCAGCACGCTGTACGCCGCCGCCGCGCGCAGCCCCGCCAGCACCGCCTCCCCGCCCGCAGCCGCCGTCACCACCTGCTCGCGACCCGTGTCAGTTACCGTGGCGGAGGCGGGGTCGGCGCTGACGTTGGCGGGCGGCGCGGCGGGCGCGAGCGCGAGCGTGCGCGCGGTGAGGGGCGGGGCCGCCGCGCCGCCGCCCGCCAGCAGCACGCTGTACGCCGCCGCCGCGCGCAGCCCCGCCAGCACCGCCTCCCCGCCCGCAGCCGCCGTCACCACCTGCTCGCGACCCGTGTCAGTTACCGTGGCGGAGGCGGGGTCGGCGCTGACGTTGGCGGGCGGCGCGGCGGGCGCGAGCGCGAGCGTGCGCGCGGTGAGGGGCGGGGCCGCCGCGCCGCCGCCCGCCAGCAGCACGCTGTACGCCGCCGCCGCGCGCAGCCCCGCCAGCACCGCCTCCCCGCCCGCAGCCGCCGTCACCACCTGCTCGCGACCCGTGTCAGTTACCGTGGCGGAGGCGGGGTCGGCGCTGACGTTGGCGGGCGGCGCGGCGGGCGCGAGCGCGAGCGTGCGCGCGGTGAGGGGCGGGGCCGCCGCGCCGCCGCCCGCCAGCAGCACGCTGTACGCCGCCGCCGCGCGCAGCCCCGCCAGCACCGCCTCCCCGCCCGCAGCCGCCGTCACCACCTGCTCGCGACCCGTGTCAGTTACCGTGGCGGAGGCGGGGTCGGCGCTGACGTTGGCGGGCGGCGCGGCGGGCGCGAGCGCGAGCGTGCGCGCGGTGAGGGGCGGGGCCGCCGCGCCGCCGCCCGCCAGCAGCACGCTGTACGCCGCCGCCGCGCGCAGCCCCGCCAGCACCGCCTCCCCGCCCGCAGCCGCCGTCACCACCTGCTCGCGACCCGTGTCAGTTACCGTGGCGGAGGCGGGGTCGGCGCTGACGTTGGCGGGCGGCGCGGCGGGCGCGAGCGCGAGCGTGCGCGCGGTGAGGGGCGGGGCCGCCGCGCCGCCGCCCGCCAGCAGCACGCTGTACGCCGCCGCCGCGCGCAGCCCCGCCAGCACCGCCTCCCCGCCCGCAGCCGCCGTCACCACCTGCTCGCGACCCGTGTCAGTTACCGTGGCGGAGGCGGGGTCGGCGCTGACGTTGGCGGGCGGCGCGGCGGGCGCGAGCGCGAGCGTGCGCGCGGTGAGGGGCGGGGCCGCCGCGCCGCCGCCCGCCAGCAGCACGCTGTACGCCGCCGCCGCGCGCAGCCCCGCCAGCACCGCCTCCCCGCCCGCAGCCGCCGTCACCACCTGCTCGCGACCCGTGTCAGTTACCGTGGCGGAGGCGGGGTCGGCGCTGACGTTGGCGGGCGGCGCGGCGGGCGCGAGCGCGAGCGTGCGCGCGGTGAGGGGCGGGGCCGCCGCGCCGCCGCCCGCCAGCAGCACGCTGTACGCCGCCGCCGCGCGCAGCCCCGCCAGCACCGCCTCCCCGCCCGCAGCCGCCGTCACCACCTGCTCGCGACCCGTGTCAGTTACCGTGGCGGAGGCGGGGTCGGCGCTGACGTTGGCGGGCGGCGCGGCGGGCGCGAGCGCGAGCGTGCGCGCGGTGAGGGGCGGGGCCGCCGCGCCGCCGCCCGCCAGCAGCACGCTGTACGCCGCCGCCGCGCGCAGCCCCGCCAGCACCGCCTCCCCGCCCGCAGCCGCCGTCACCACCTGCTCGCGACCCGTGTCAGTTACCGTGGCGGAGGCGGGGTCGGCGCTGACGTTGGCGGGCGGCGCGGCGGGCGCGAGCGCGAGCGTGCGCGCGGTGAGGGGCGGGGCCGCCGCGCCGCCGCCCGCCAGCAGCACGCTGTACGCCGCCGCCGCGCGCAGCCCCGCCAGCACCGCCTCCCCGCCCGCAGCCGCCGTCACCACCTGCTCGCGACCCGTCTCCACCTGCAACGGAAAGTCTCATACTCAACTTTCGAAGGTTCAGACGTATGTATATACTTTGTCAAAGTTTGTGTAAGTCGAGCAGCCTACGAGCTTTCGACGACAGCGTTGCCTGGCCCTTTTGAGATCAAACAAAAAGATGCATGATAAAATATTCCTCTTTTATAGATCTATCTCTAAGAATGGCCTCCTAAAAATCGATATGGGTCGATACGTGACCGTTCGAGTGTGTCCCGGCGATCGTTACCTCCGTGTAGTGCACGGTGTACTGCGCGGGCGCGGGCTCGGGCGCGCTCCAGCGCACGCGCAGCGAGTGCGGCCCGAGCGCCTCGACGCGCACGTCGCGCGGCGGCTGGAAGCTCTGCTCCTCTATCCCCGTCGTAGCCTCTATCGTCTGACAACCAACAGATGACGATGAGCCTTCCGACCGATTGACACCATGACCGACACTTTTCTCTACACTAAAATATATATATTTATGTATAACTTATACATAAAACACATGAAAGAAATGAATACAGGACAAGGACAACACGAATGCACAAAGGCACAAAAATGCACAAATAATGCTTCATCTAGTTTTTTTAATGAGTCGCGAACTTTTTCAATATTTAAGATTATTTGGAAGTTCGCCCATTCGATACTAAATGGCGCTAAGCGTCGCGCCACACGGCACTTGTAGCTCGCTCTGCGGCGTGCAGTTACCTCATTCGATACTAGATGGCGCTAACAGTATTACCACACGGCACTTGCAGCTCGCTCTGCGGCATGCAGTTACCTCATTCGACACTAGATGGCGCTAACAGTTATACCATACGGCACTTGTAGCTCGCTCTGCGGCGAGCAGTTACCTCATTCGATACTAGATGGCGCTACCAGTTATACCATACGGCATAGGGATTGCAAAAACCGTACAAATTAAAAAACCGGTTTTTAACCGCATCACGGAATCAAAAACCCGGTAACCGGTTTTTAACCGGTTTTCATTATTTGCTTAAATTTTACTGAAATCATCATTTAATATCTCGACGTTCTTGCATCATGGAATAAAGTATTGCTTAGTTTATAAACTAAGCAAGTCAGCATTAGTTAAGCAGAAAATAAAACGGGTTTGTTTTGATACGGTAGTGGAATTTAGCCGCAGGCAGCAATCCGAAGAGTTCATCGGAGCACTCCCCATGATAAATACGGTACAGTATGCAGAGCCAGAGAATCGAGCCGACCATAAAGTGCCTGGTTATCGACAAATCGAGCAGCTCTGCGTTGGATGCGGTCAAATGGAAGGATTTGGTACTTGGGTGCCCCAGGCGGCCCAGCCCAGAGATGAGAACAGTACTCCATATGCGGCCTAACCTGCGCCTTATAGAGTTGAAGGCGATGGGCTGACGAGAAGTACTGTCCCGCTCTATTGAGCACGCCCAATTTTTTAGAAGCTAATTTAGTTTTGCCTTCCAAATGACCACGGAACTGAACATCACTCGAAATGTCGACACCCAGGACCCCGATAGACAACTTGGCATCAAGGGGGGTACCTTCGAAACAAGGCGAAACAATTAAAGGATCCTTTTTAGTGGAGAACGCGCATACCTGTGTCTTTTGGGGATTAAACTGAACCAGGTTGAGTCCACCCCAATCCGAGACCTGCTTCAGCATGATCTAAATTTGAGATACAAGTATGTTCCGGCTTTCAGTGACATGCTCCCTGGGTACGTTAGCGCTACCGGTATAAAGCGCATCCCCAGTACTGTCATCCGCATAGCAATGAATATTGGTGTCATCCAACATGTCATTGATATGCAGAAGAAATAATGTGGGGGACAGCACACAACCTTGTGGGACACCAGAATTCACAGGCTTTAAGTCGGAGCATGAGCTGTCAACTACAACTTTGATGCTTCGATCTGAAAGAAAACTGGCCACCCAAGAGCACAACTTCCCAGGTATTCCGTACGCAGGAAGCTTGGAGAGCAGAGCTCTATGCCAACCCCGATCAAAGGCTTTCGCTATGTCCAAACTAACTGCCAAGGCTTCCCCTTTACTCTCAATTGCCATAGCCCATCGGTGCGTAAGATATACTAAAAGATCACCAGCTGAGCGACCACGGCGAAAACCGTATTGGCGGTCACTAATCAGCTGGTGCTCCTCTAGATACCCTAAGAGCTGGCTGTTGATAACGGACTCCATTACCTTGGAGAGCAAAGCGGTGATAGCAATCGGTCTGTAGTTGGACGGGTCCGAGCGATCGCCCTTTTTAGGGATCGGATGCACAAGAGCTGTCTTCCACGCGCATGGGACAGCGCCAGTAGAGTAGGAAAGCCAGAAAAGACGCGTAAGGACCGGCGCCAACTCAGGAGCACACGTCTTGAGCACAATTGGCGGGATTCCATCTGGTCCACTCGATTTATGAATGTCTAGAGCTAGGAGGGTTTTGCGAACGGTCTTATGCAAGAACCGAATGTTCTGCATAGCGTGAGCACACCGCGGGATAGTAGGCGGTGTATTACCCCCGTCATCCAAAGTCGAGTTATGTCGTCTCTGCTAGTCGGCTTTAGGTGTTTTGAGATGCCAATCTTTGCGGCATTATCAAGAATATTAATAAAATGCGTTTTAAATGTTGTAAAATATAGATAGTAATAATATATAACTAGCCGGAACATTGAACAAAATAGTTTTAGACTCACTGTAGTATATAGGATTAAATAATCAACTAATTATAGTTTTTATAACTTTCGGTTTTTATCCGGTTTTTACGTCCCGAAAACCGGTTTTTTGCCTTAACCAAAAAAGTCCGGTTAACCGGTTATTCGGTTAACCGGTTAACCGGTTTGCAATCCCTAAATACGGCACTTGCAGCTCGCGGTGCGGCGCGTTACCTCATTCGATACTAGATGGCGCTACCAGTTATACCATACGGCACTTGCAGCTCGCTGTGCGGCGCGTTACCTCATTCGATACTAGATGGCGCTACCAGTTATACCATACGGCACTTGCAGCTCGCTGTGCGGCGCGTTACCTCATTCGATACTAGATGGCGCTAACAGTAATAGCACACGGCACTGTACGTTACCTCCGTGGCGGGCGACACGGCGCGGGCGGTGAGCGCGCGCGCCGCGAACTGGTACGTGGTGTTGGGCTGCAGCGCCGCCACGTTCATCTCCACGCGCGCCGCCACGCCGCGGGACACGCGCTCCCTGGCGACAACAACGAGAACTTACTGCGAGTCCAGTCGTGCTCTCCGATATCTATGCAGCACAGTTCAAAAATATCTAAACACGCTTCTTATGTCACTGAAAATAATGTCTACGTTCAACGTCTAATGTTTTTTGCATGAAATTTACCAAAGCACTCGACAGATGGCGGTACCTACATCCGTTTAGCGCTGAAATGTCGAACCTGTACGAAGCTTTTGTAATCATTTACAAAATCTTTGTCAAAATTGTCAAGTATGATTAAAAAATCCCGATAAACATTTTAGAGGGGTTATTGGGGGTCAGCAAAATATCACGAATGATCACGATGGGGGAGGGGGATGTCCGAGAACACATCACGTGGAATTTTTTTACACAGCAGGAAGTCAAAAGTAAGGAAAAAACCTAGTTACTGCTGTGTTTTAATCAACTAACTAACATACGTAGCGTTATTATCACCAAATATTATCAAGGGGGAGGGGGGGTCAACATGATTTATGGACGAGCCCTTATTATCTAGAGAAGTATGGTGATCTCACCGTTCGCTGCCCTTGACGCGGTACACGACGACGTACCCGGTGACTTCCTCCAGCTTCGTTTCCGGTTCCTGCCAGCTGAGCGTGACGAAGCGGTGCTTCACGATAACCGCCCTTAGCCCCCTCGGCGCAGAGACTATAGTCGCGTTCTCCCGCTCCACATCCACGCCTTCGGGCAGCATGTAATCATCATCATAGTAGTCCGGCTCGGAAGTGTAAGCGGAGGAGGTCTCGCCAAGGAAATCTGGGTCGTATTGCATGGGATCTAAGGTTGGGTCTTCCGAGGAGATGAGGCTGTTGAAAATGTCGGTCGTGTTCGGGAATTTGGGGGGGAGGGGGTCTGCGAAACGAAAATTAAATGAAAATAAATTGTAAATCAAATAAAATCGGGAAAAACAAATAAAAAATAATTAACATAAATTTGAAAAAGGTAAAAGGTTTAAAGGTCGCTTTTTAAGGTTTTACCACTGTAAATATAAGACAAACGGTTAAAAAATCATTTAAAAAGGGGTCATCGTGGATTGGTGACGTGCAGAATCAAAATCACTTCGCACAGTGCATTTTACAGGATTCAGGTTACTTTACTACTAAGTAAAAAAAAATATTTCATTAATAAAACGCTCTATGAGTAACGAGAATTATGTCATAGTTAGGGGACAAAATATAGATAGAGCCTTGTGAACTAGAGCACCGATGGTTAGAAGTGGTGAGCAAGGGCGTCTCCAAGGGGGGGGGGGGGGGGGTTGACATTCAAGTACCACCAGTATAATACTGCTGTTACTGTTTGACCTACCGATATATACTTCTACTTGCCCCCTCTTTGATCATCGGCTACTGACGCTGTGGGACGTCTAATGTATTTTGCATAAAATTTACCAAAGCACTCGATAGATGGCGGTGCCTATACCTAATGTCGAACCTGTACAAAGCTTTCTAAAGCACCTGATAGATGGCGGTACCTACACCCATTCAGCGCTGTGCTACTTTGCAGAAGCCTACCAGAAATTAGTTCCAACTACCGCCGATAGATGGCGCTTATACTTCCACGCTGCGTGCTAACGTTGTGTTCCTTTAATCATCTTATATCTCCCGTGTTTCGCATTTAAAAATATGTTTCACTAGAAAGTAAAAAGTTTGATTGCAGGTGATAAGGGCAAGTGCTGTGGCGTAACTATAACGTCTGGGGCCCGCGGCAAATTCGTTAGATGGGGCTCTTTCCACAATATAAAGAAGTGCATCAGCGTCCCTTCTATGCTCTAAACCAAGCCAGTTCGGGGCCCCTGACATTTTGCCACCCCTGCCACCCTAGTTACGCCACTGGGCAAGTGTATCGAGAGAGCAGACACCCCTGGAGGTGGGGTGGGTCCTCACCGTCGTCCGGCGGCAGCACGACGAGGCGCAGCGCGGCCACGGCGGCGCCGGCGGGCGAGCTGGCCGCGCACTGGAACATGCCCGCGTCCACGCGCAGCACGCCCTGGATGCGCAGCGACGACCTGCAACACCAGCCGGCCAGCCGTCACTGCGCGCTCACATCAAAACCAGTGGCGTAGCTACCTAGGGACTAGGTGGGCGGGGCAGTGCCCCGGGGCCCTCAAGCTCAGAGGGCCCTCGAATCCTTACCAGAAAATCTCGATCGAACTATTATTATTAAAACGTAACCAGTTTAGATAGTAGTGGGGCCCCATTTTTTTATTTGCACCAGGGCCCTTGGTTACTTAGCTACGCCACTGATCACAACACATTTTATCTACACACATATCATAACTTCTTCCACGCTGGAAAACAGAAAGTACCAGTCGCTTCTCTTCCCGCGTAGATAGTAAAAGCCCATGGAGGGAATGGGCGAAAATGTCAGGAATCAAGTTATAGGCGAAGCGGCTAGCGTACCATCACTATTTGTCCCATAATTTTGGTCGGTCATAATGATCACATAAAACCGTGCATTTTTCAGATTTTTTTGGAAAAACCATCAGAATGTAGTAGGTTAGGTTAGTTTACTATCAATTTTGAACAAAACATTTACTGTTTCAGTAATAAAACTTTTTATGACTAACGAAAATTATGATTTTTTTATGCTGGTCTGAGAGTAACGAAAAAGTATAGAATTTATTAGTTACTTCTTTTCCCGCGCAGATGGTAAAAGCGTATCGAGGGAATGGAAAGTCTTACGAATCATGTTATAGGCGATGCGGCTAGCGACCCATCACTATTTTGATTTCCTTTTCCAGCTATACACCTTTAATCATGCTAAATAATCTTAGACTCAGTTAACCCCTAAGGAATAAAGACGTGATATATGTATGTATGTATAAAAAGTATGACAGATCGTACATTCGGAACTTGAATTTTATGGCACAAAATAGAGCCCATACTGACCCGTCGACGAGCGCGATGTCGTGGTGGTTGGGCGTGAGCGCGTCGCCGTCCTTGAGCCAGCGCACGCGCGGCGCCGGCCGCCCGCGCACCTCGCAGCGCAGCGTCACGTCGCCGCGGCTGCGCGCGCGCACCACGCCGCCGCCCGGCAGCAGCACGCGCGGCGCCGTCTGCGCAAGGGGTTGCCGGGGGCGCTCAGAATAGTGGCCACCACGAGAAGTGGTCAGCGAACGACAGAAGGCTTCGGACCAGGGTTGTTACGGATATATAATTTCGGATCTGGATATGGATATGGATATTGGAAAAATATTATATCGGTTTTGGTTTCGGGTACGGTTATGGATATTAAATTATTTCGGACTATCCGATAGTTTCGGTTACAGATATTACATTTTTAAGGAACTGTAAAATGAAATACAATACGACTTGTAGTGTGAGCTGTGCCACACTCACACTCTCCCAGTATGCACTATATAAGCGTAAGCTTAATGTATAATAAAGGACAGTATTTACTCAAAACTCGTGTACATTAGTTGTCTCCCAACGCCCATCCTCACATGGCGACCCTGCCAGTGCGGCCTTGGCGCTGCACTGGCGGCGCGCTGCGCCGACCAGTGGTAAAAGTTTAATAAAAACGCGCGCGCGGCTGGTCTGCCGGCCGAGCAACAACAAAAACTTGTCACGACGCGACATATGTATTTACTAAGTAGTATTTAGTTAGACTCCGCCTTATCCGAAACTATCCAAAACTTTTATATCGGATTCGGTTACGGTTACGGTTATTTTTTATTTCGGATATCCGATAGTTTCGGTTACGTGTCCACATACCAGCACGTGCAGCGTGGTGCCCGTGTCGGCGGAGTCCAGGCGCGAGTGCGCGCGGCACGTGTAGGCGCCGGCGTCCAGCGCGCGCGCCGCCTGCACGCGCAGCGAGCCTGACCCCACCAGGTAGAAGCGCGAATCCAGGTCGCTAAAGGCAAAGACAAAGAATTTAGGTCGTGCGTTGAGCGATAGTGAACGGTGCGCTGCCGTCGTGAAAGCATTAGACCTCGAAAATCTTGTCTAAATAATAGTTTTGCCATTGCACAACAGATGTCGTTAAAATAAGTGCGTTGCAAAATGAACTCTGCTGAGAATATTGGTTTCAGTGATTGAAATCGTAACTGATGACAGCGGAACATTCGAGAATTCTGGCAGAATTATTCTGCTACTCGAACTGACTGACGTTTACACATGCCATTTGGCATAAAGTTGGCGCGCGTGTCTCGTTCACATGCCACTTCTACTCTTTCTTTTTCTTCTACTCTTTCTTTCTACGGGCAGCACTCACTTGAGGTCGATGGCGACGCCGTTGTTGAGCCAGATCATCTCGGGCTTGGGGTTCCCGACGGCCGCGCAGTCGAACGTCACCGACGCGCCTGCGCAGCACAATGACACGCGTTAGTGCCTTACGACAAAGAGGATATAACCCTACGAATAATAAAGTCAAGAAGCGTAATTCCCTAACAGTTGCCGCTTCGATTGTCCTTCCACTTACGCACACACAGTAACAGCAATGCAAACGTAACACTCTCACTCCGATAGACAATTAATACTTGGTGGGACGCCACACAAGATATATTTATTTTATTTTATTGTTTAATAACTGTACAATCGTACAATCTGTACAATCGTGAGCTCTTATAATACTATTCAGGATTGTCATACGGTCTCCCTCACTCGGCTGACTCAAGTATCAAACCCATAAGAGCGAGTGAGAGCAAGATAGACACGACTGGCATTCTAAGAGCTCAAGGATTGTATGTCTGCGGGGTGACTGACCTTCGATGACGGTCTGCGGCTGGGGCGTGGCCACGAACCGCGGCGGCTCCTCCGCGGTCATCTCCGGGCTCACGCGCAGTTCGATCTCCTCACTCGTTCTGGGAGAGAGGGAGACAGCGGTCAGTGTTGTAGCCTAACGAGTCTGTGTTGTTGCCCGCCCTGTTAGTGCTGTAGCCCGCCCTGTCAGTGCTGTAGCCCGGCCTGTTAGTGCTGTAGCCCGCCCTGTCAGTGCAGTAGCCCGCCCTGTTAGTGCTGTAGCCCGCCCTGTCAGTGCTGTAGCCCGGCCTGTTAGTGCTGTAGCCCGCCCTGTCAGTGCAGTAGCCCGCCCTGTTAGTGCTGTAGCCCGCCCTGTCAGTGCTGTAGCCCGGCCTGTTAGTGTTGTAGCCCCCCTGTCAGTGCTGTAGCCCGGCCTGTTAGTGTTGTAGCCCCCCTGTCAGTGCTGTAGCCCGCCCTGTCAGTGTTGTAGCCCGCCCTGTCAGTGCTGTAGCCCGCCCTGTCAGTGCTGTAGCCCGCCCTGTCAGTGCTGTAGCCCGCCCTGTCAGTGTTGTAGCCCGCCCTGTCAGTGCTGTAGCCCGCCCTGTCAGTGCTGTAGCCCGCCCTGTCAGTGTTGTAGCCCGTCCTGTCAGTGCAGTAGCCCGCCCTGTCAGTGTTGTAGCCCGCCCTGTCAGTGCTGTAGCCCGCCCTGTCAGTGCTGTAGCCCGCCCTGTCAGTGCTGTAGCCCGCCCTGTCAGTGCAGTAGCCCGCTCTGTCGGTGATGTAGCCCGCCCTGTCAGTGCAGTAGCCCGCCCTGTCAGTGCTGTAGCCCGCCCTGTCAGTGCTGTAGCCCCCCTGTCAGTGCTGTAGCCCGCCCTGTCAGTGCTGCAGCCCGCCCTGTCAGTGCTGTAGCCCGCCCTGTCAGTGCTGTAGCCCGCCCTGTCAGTGCTGCAGCCCGCCCTGTCAGTGCTGTAGCCCGCCCTGTCAGTGCTGCAGCCCGCCCTGGCAGTGCAGTAGCCCGCCCTGTCAGTGCTGTAGCCCGCCCTGTCAGTGCTGCAGCCCGCCCTGTCAGTGCTGTAGCCCGCCCTGTCAGTGCTGCAGCCCGCCCTGGCAGTGCAGTAGCCCGCCCTGTCAGTGCTGTAGCCCGCCCTGGCAGTGCTGTAGCCCGCCCTGGCAGTGCTGTAGCCCGCCCTGTCAGTGCTGTAGCCCGCCCTGTCAGTGCTGTAGCCCGCCCTGTCAGTGCTGTAGCCCGCCCTGTCAGTGGTGTAGCCCGCCCTGTCGGTGCTGTAGCCCGCCCTGGCAGTGCTGTAGCCCGCCCTGTCAGTGCTGTAGCCCGCCCTGGCAGTGCTGTAGCCCGCCCTGGCAGTGCTGTAGCCCGCCCTGTCAGTGCTGTAGCCCGCCCTGTCAGTGCTGTAGCCCGCCCTGTCAGTGCTGCAGCCCGCCCTGGCAGTGCAGTAGCCCGCCCTGTCAGTGCTGTAGCCCGCCCTGGCAGTGCTGTAGCCCGCCCTGGCAGTGCTGTAGCCCGCCCTGTCAGTGCTGTAGCCCGCCCTGTCAGTGCTGTAGCCCGCCCTGTCAGTGCTGTAGCCCGCCCTGTCAGTGGTGTAGCCCGCCCTGTCAGTGCTGCAGCCCGCCCTGGCAGTGCAGTAGCCCGCCCTGTCAGTGCTGTAGCCCGCCCTGGCAGTGCTGTAGCCCGCCCTGGCAGTGCTGTAGCCCGCCCTGTCAGTGCTGTAGCCCGCCCTGTCAGTGCTGTAGCCCGCCCTGTCAGTGCTGTAGCCCGCCCTGTCAGTGCTGTAGCCGGCCCTGTCGGTGCAGCAGCGCACCTGTGCTTGTGCGGCGAGAGCGCGACGCGGCAGCGGTAGTTGGCGGCGTCGTGCTCCCGCAGCGGGTCCAGCTCCAGCGCCCCGCTGGGGGTCACCGCCACGCGCGCCGCCTCCAGCCGCACTGGGGAGCCGTTCTTCAACCACGTCACCTGTAATAACCGGTATGGTTTTCAGCACAGCTAGTAGAAGAGCGCGCGAGGTAGATTACCAGTCTCCGTCTCTTTCTAGAACGCTTAGTATAAAGAAGACGGGTAGTTTATCTCGCGACTCGCTCTCGCGCGCATTTGTGCAAGCCGTGCGGCTAAGGCATGAAATCTTAGAATCAAATACATATGCGCCTGGGCAGGTAAACGATATCCGTCAGCGACAACCTAGTTGGTTCCGGAGATTAGAACGAAATTGATAAGTGACTCACATTAAGCTTGAGCACGGGCGGCGGGCTGTGCAACCTCGCGGCGGAGTAGACCTTGCGCTCGGGCGGCGCGTCGGGCCCGAGCAGGCGCACGGCCAGCCGCGCCGGCGCCGCCACGCCGCACGGCAGCAGCGCCGGCGCGCCCGCCGCGCCCAGCACGCTGCGCGGGCCCGCCAGCAGCCGCGGCACCTCTGCAACACCACGCGAGCGTCAACCACACGGGGCTAACTTACCAGCGAGTGGAAAGGCTCAGGTTCGACCACTCATGGAGTATTGCTCGCACCTCTGGGCTGGGGCCCCACAATACCAGCTGCTACCATTTGATCGCTTACAACGCAGGGCGTGTCGCATCATTGGTGACCCTATGCTCTCTGTGAAACTTGACCCTCTTCCTCTTCGCAGACGTAAGTTCTCTTTGCGTGTTCTACAGGATTTATAATGGGGAGTGCTCCGTTGAACTTTTTAACCTTATCCCAGCTGCCAAGTTCCATCACCGTACTACTCGACGCAAAAGTAGTTTCCACCAACATCACCTCGATAGTTGGTGCTCCAACACCGTGCGAGTTAAGCGGTCTTTCTTGCCCCGTACGTGCAAAATTTGGAATGGGCTGGCGGCTGGGGTTTTTCCAACTGGCTACGATATGGGTACCTTTAAGAGGCGAGTGTACCATTTCTTGGAAGGCCGGCAACGCGCTAGCAGTCCCATTGGTGCTGTAGTTGTCCATGGGCGGCGGTGATCACTTACCATCAGGTGCACCACATGCCCGTTTGTCGGTTTTAATATTAAAAAAAAAAAACTTTAGTGTCATCAACACTCGCTTGCTAGCTCACCCGCCAGGCTAGTAGCTGCACTGGACAAGAAGCGGTTAGCCAGCAAGCTCGCTGCGACCTACGGGGCTCTGAACGACACCAGCTAGATGCTTAGCGTCGACGCGGTAGTCAGTACTGCAGAGCTGCCTTGATGAGGCACTTAGATCTGTACGAGAAATCGGTTTAAAAGTGCTCCTAAACAAACTGATGTAGCATATGGCCCAAGCTACAAAGATTTAAAACACATTGATTATATTTTTAGTTTATTTGGACACTGAGCTTATTTTACATCAAGTATCAGAAATTAGCCCTACCAGGGTCTCGGTCCAAGCTGATCTGAGAGCCGTTCCAAGTTCCAAAACGAAATATTTCAAAATATCGAACCAGTTTAGTGTTCGATATTCGGAACCTGAACTAAGTCTCAATGCAGCCAGCAACCGAAACCTGCCAGTATAAAACTAGCAGAACCTATTGCTACAGTCAGACCTTTAATTACCGTTATTTTTGCGTAACGCTATGTTTCATAACGTTAGATTATCGAATATCATTTTTCAATAAAACGTTTTTAGGTAGCGCTATTTTTCAGTACGTTATATTACCGAATAGCGTTTTTTAATAAAACATTATTTATTCTGTAGCGGTATTCATTATAACGTTATTAATAGCGATATATATCGATACTTCGGCAAGTGATATAATAACGTTATAGGCCATCTCTTTCTTACACTCTGTAACACCCGCTCTATATAACGTGCGACAAACATATGCAATGACAAATCTGTACTGTTTTCGTGAATTGTCAAAACATACTTTACAAATTTGTTTCGTGGGACTAGGCCGTAAAGTTGATATCATAGTAGTAGTTCATAATCAGTTTCATAGCGTTATTATACCTAACGCTATTTCATAACGTTATGGTTTTCTTTAAACACAAACGACATATACCGGTATTATATCGTTTTTTTCATAACGTTTTAAAGGTCTATAACGCTATTTCGTAAAGTTACGGTTTTCTTTTCGTTATGATATGATATAACGTTATGAAGGAATATAGAATTTGTTTGAACGAAATTTTAAACACAAACGATATATACCGCTATTATATCGTTTTTTTTTATAACGTTATAAAGGTCTGGCTACAGTACCACCAAAGCTTTCACAGCTGGAGAGTGCCTCGTCTTTCTTTCTACAGGCTCTTCTCGCTGTATACTGCGGTCTCACCAGCGAGGTAGACGACGGCGACGCGCGACACGACGCTGCCCGCGGCGCCGCTCGCCACGCACTGGTAGTGGCCCGCCAGCGCCGGCGACATGCTCTCGATCAGGAGCGAGCCGTTCGCCAGCTGCTTCCTGTAACCAGTCGATGGTCAAAAGACTATGGGATTCCTTGAGAGGTTATGTTTTAACTCAGGGTGATCTGGAGGTTTTCGGTAGTAACTAAGAGGCTAAGGCTCCACTGGCGACTTTCCAGAACGAATAGTAAGAAAAAGGCGGGTAGTCTTGCCTCGCACTGGTGCTAGTCGAGCTGTGGGGGCTGGCCCACTGAAAAACAGCGTTGCGGCGCCGCAACATTATGCTGAGTGGGGCCCATTTTTAACCCCAGACGCAAAAAGAGGGGATGTTTAAAGTTTGACGTTGATGCCTCTCTCTAGCTGTGTGAACTTAGCACCCAACATTGAAAAATATTTTTTTTATATTTTATTCTCATAGATTTGGGTATGTAGTTGATTGTAGTAACATTTTTTTTGTTTGTAGTAGCTTTAAAAAAAAATTAGAGGACTTTGAAAAAAACTCATCCCCCCGTTTCGTTGTCACTCAAGTTTAGTAATTGATTCTTAAACAGAGTCGTTAGTAGTTGATTGTAGTGGAAAACATTTTGTTTGTAGTTCAAAAAAAAAATTTTTTTTTCAATTTTATCATAGCACCCGAACTTGGCACCCGACATCGAAAAATCCAATTTTTTCTTCCTGATTCTCATAGATTTTGGTATGTAGTTGATTGTAGTAATAGTTTTTTTCGTTTGCGTTAGCTCTAAAAGAAATTAGAGGGCTTTGAAAAAAAAAATCACAGTTTTTTTTTTTCTTGATTCTCATAAGTTTCGGTACCTATGTAGTTGTTTGTAGTAACTTCATTTCGTTTATGGTGTCGTTATTTCGTTTGTAGCAGCGTACATTTCGTTTGTAGTAGGCTTAATTTCGTTTGTAGTGACTTTATTTCGTTTGTATCAGGCTTAATTTCGTTTGTAGTAACTTCATTTCGTTTGTAGCGACTTTATTTCGTTTGTAGTAGGCTTAATTTCGTTTGTAGTAATTTCATTTCGTTTGTAGTGAGTTCATTTCGTTTGTAGTGACTTTATTTCGTTTGTATCAGGCTTAATTTCGTTTGTAGTAACTTTGTTTCGGTTATAGTAGCGTTTATTTCGTTTGTAGTAACTTCATTTCGTTTGTAGCGACTTTATTTCGTTCGTAGTAGCGTTTATTTTGTTTGTAGTGACTTTATTTCGTTTGTAGTGACTTTATTTCGTTTGTAGTTGGCTTAATTTCGTTTGTAGTAACTTTGTTTCGTTTGTAGTAGCGTTTATTTCGTTTGTAGTAACTTCATTTTGTTTGTAGCGACTTTACTTCGTTTGTAGTGAGTTCATTTCGTTTGTAGTGATTTAATTTCGTTTGTAGTAGGCAAAATTTCGTTTGTAGTAACTTCATTTCGTTTGTAGTGACTTAATTTCGTTTGTAGTGAGTTCATTTTGTATGTAGTATCTTTAACTCGTTTGTAGCAGCGTACATTTCGTTTGTAGTAACTTGATTTCGTTTGTAGTGACTTTATTTCGTTCGTAGGCGCGTTTTTTTCGTTTGTAGTAACTTAATTTCGTTTGTAGTGACTTTATTTCGTTTGTAGTTGGCTTAATTTCGTTTGTAGTAACTTTGTTTCGTTTGTAGTAGCGTTTATTTCGTTTGTAGTAACTTCATTTCGTTTGTAGTGACTTTATTTCGTTTGTAGTCGCGTTTTTTTCGTTTGTAGTAACTTCATTTCGTTTGTAGCGACTTCATTTCGTTTGTAGTGAGTTCATTTTGTTTGTAGTGACTTTACCTCGTTTGTAGCAGAGTACATTTCGTTTGAAGTAACTTTGTTTCGTTTGTAGTAGCGTTTATTTCGTTTGTAGTAACTTCATTTCGTTTGTAGTGACTTTATTTCGTTTGTAGTCGCGTTTTTTTCGTTTGTAGTAACTTCATTTCGTTTGTAGCGACTTTATTTCGTTTGTAGTGAGTTCATTTTGTTTGTAGTGACTTTACCTCGTTTGTAGCAGCGTACATTTCGTTTGTAGTAACTTGGTTTAGTTCGTAGTAGCGTTTATTTCGTTTGTAGTAACTTCATTTTGTTTGTAGCGACTTTACTTCGTTTGTAGTGAGTTCATTTCGTTTGTAGTGATTTAATTTCGTTTGTAGTAGGCAAAATTTCGTTTGTAGTAACTTCATTTCGTTTGTAGTGACTTAATTTCGTTTGTAGTGAGTTCATTTTGTATGTAGTATCTTTAACTCGTTTGTAGCAGCGTACATTTCGTTTGTAGTAACTTGATTTCGTTTGTAGTGACTTTATTTCGTTCGTAGGCGCGTTTTTTTCGTTTGTAGTAACTTAATTTCGTTTGTAGTGACTTTATTTCGTTTGTAGTTGGCTTAATTTCGTTTGTAGTAACTTTGTTTCGTTTGTAGTAGCGTTTATTTCGTTTGTAGTAACTTCATTTCGTTTGTAGTGACTTTATTTCGTTTGTAGTCGCGTTTTTTTCGTTTGTAGTAACTTCATTTCGTTTGTAGCGACTTCATTTCGTTTGTAGTGAGTTCATTTTGTTTGTAGTGACTTTACCTCGTTTGTAGCAGAGTACATTTCGTTTGAAGTAACTTTGTTTCGTTTGTAGTAGCGTTTATTTCGTTTGTAGTAACTTCATTTCGTTTGTAGTGAATTTATTTCGTTCGTAGTCGCGTTTATTTTGTTTGTAGTAACTTCATTTCGTTTGTAGTGACTTTATTTCGTTTGTATCAGGCTTAATTTCGTTTGTAGTAACTTTGTTTCGTTTGTAGTAGCGTTTTTTTTGTTTGTAGTAACTTCATTTCGTTTGTAGTGACTTGATTTCGTTCGTAGGCGCGTTTTTTTCGTTTGTAGTAACTTAATTTCGTTCGTAGTAACTTTGTTTCGTTTGTAGCAGCGTTTATTTCGTTTGTAGTAACTTCATTTCGTTTGTAGTGACTTTATTTCGTTTGTAGTCGCGTTTTTTTCGTTTGTAGTAACTTCATTTCGTTTGTAGCGACTTTATTTCGTTTGTAGTGTGTTCATTTTGTTTGTAGTGACTTTACCTCGTTTGTAGCAGCGTACATTTCGTTTGTAGTAACTTGGTTTAGTTCGTAGTAGCGTTTATTTCGTTTGTAGTGACTTTATTTCGTTTGTAGTAATTTAATTTCGTTTGTAGTAACTTCATTTCGTTTGTAGTGACTTAATTTCGTTTGTAGTAGGTTTAATTTCGTTTGTAGTAACTTTATTTCGTTTGTAGTGAGTTCATTTTATTTGTAGTGACTTTACCTCGTTTGTAGCAGCGTACATTTCGTTTGTAGTAACTTTGTTTCGTTTGTAGTAGCGTTTATTTCGTTTGTAGTAACTTCATTTCGTTTGTAGTGACTTTATTTCGTTTGTATCAGGCTTAATTTCGTTTGTAGTAACTTTGTTTCGTTTGTAGTAGCGTTTTTTTCGTTTGTAGTAACTTGATTTCGTTTGTAGTGACTTTATTTCGTTCGTAGTCGCGTTTTTTTCGTTTGTAGTAACTTCATTTCGTTTGTAGTGACTTTATTTCGTTTGTAGTAGGCTTAATTTCGTTTGTAGTAACTTCATTTCGTTTGTAGTGACTTAATTTCGTTTGTAGTGACTTTATTTCGTTTGTAGTTGGCTTAATTTCGTTTGTAGTAACTTTGTTTCGTTTGTAGTAGCGTTTATTTCGTTTGTAGTAACTTCATTTCGTTTGTAGTGACTTTATTTCGTTTGTAGTCGCGTTTTTTTTCGTTTGTAGTAACTTCATTTCGTTTGTAGCGACTTCATTTCGTTTGTAGTGAGTTCATTTTGTTTGTAGTGACTTTACCTCGTTTGTAGCAGCGTACATTTCGTTTGTAGTAACTTTCTTTCGTTTGTAGTAGCGTTTATTTCGTTTGTAGTAACTTCATTTCGTTTGTAGTGAATTTATTTCGTTCGTAGTCGCGTTTATTTTGTTTGTAGTAACTTCATTTCGTTTGTAGTGACTTTAATTCGTTTGTATCAGGCTTAATTTCGTTTGTAGTAACTTTGTTTCGTTTGTAGTAGCGTTTTTTTTGTTTGTAGGAACTTCATTTCGTTTGTAGTGACTTTATTTCGTTCGTAGGCGCGTTTTTTTCGTTTGTAGTAACTTAACTTCGTTTGTAGTGACTTTATTTCGTTTGTAGTTGGCTTAATTTCGTTTGTAGTAACTTTGTTTCGTTAGTAGTAGCGTTTATTTCGTTTGTAGTAACTTCATTTCGTTTGTAGTGACTTTATTTCGTTTGTAATCGCGTTTTTTTTCGTTTGTAGTAACTTCATTTCGTTTGTCGCGACTTCATTTCGTTTGTAGTGAGTTCATTTTGTTTGTAGTGACTTTACCTCGTTTGTAGCAGCGTACATTTCGTTTGTAGTAACTTTGTTTCGTTTGTAGTAGCGTTTATTTCGTTTGTAGTAACTTCATTTCGTTTGTAGTGAATTTATTTCGTTCGTAGTCGCGTTTATTTTGTTTGTAGTAACTTCATTTCGTTTGTAGTGACTTTATTTCGTTTGTATCAGGCTTAATTTCGTTTGTAGTCGCGTTTTTTTCGTTTGTAGTAACTTCATTTCGTTTGTAGCGACTTTATTTCGTTTGTAGTGTGTTCATTTTGTTTGTAGTGACTTTACCTCGTTTGTAGCAGCGTACATTTCGTTTGTAGTAACTTGGTTTAGTTCGTAGTAGCGTTTATTTCGTTTGTAGTGACTTTATTTCGTTTGTAGTAATTTAATTTCGTTTGAAGTGACTTTATTTCGTTTGTAGTAGGCTTAATTTCGTTTGTAGTAGGCTAAATTTCGTTTGTAGTAACTTCATTTCGTTTGTAGTGACTTAATTTCGTTTGTAGTAGGTTTAATTTCGTTTGTAGTAACTTTATTTCGTTTGTAGTGAGTTCATTTTATTTGACTTTACCTCGTTTGTAGCAGCGTACATTTCGTTTGTAGTAACTTTGTTTCGTTTGTAGTAGCGTTTATTTCGTTTGTAGTAACTTCATTTCGTTTGTAGTGAATTTATTTCGTTCGTAGTCGCGTTTATTTTGTTTGTAGTAACTTCATTTCGTTTGTAGTGACTTCATTTTGTTTGTAGTGACTTTACCTCGTTTGTAGCAGCGTACATTTCGTTTGTAGTGACTTAATTTCGTTTGTAGTAGGCTTAATTTCGTTTGTAGTAGCTTCATTTCGTTTGTAGTGAGTTCATTTTGTTTGTAGTAGACTTTGTTTCGTTTGTAGTAGCGTTTATTTCGTTTGTAGTAACTTCATTTCGTTTGTAGTGAATTTATTTCGTTCGTAGTCGCGTTTATTTTGTTTGTAGTAACTTCATTTCGTTTGTAGTGACTTTATTTCGTTTGTATCAGGCTTAATTTCGTTTGTAGTAACTTTGTTTCGTTTGTAGTAGCGTTTTTTTCGTTTGTAGTAACTTCATTTCGTTTGTAGTAACTTTGTTTCGTTTGTAGTAGCGTTTATTTCGTTTGTAGTAACTTCATTTCGTTTGTAGTGACTTTATTTCGTTTGTAGTCGCGTTTTTTTTCGTTTGTAGTAACTTCATTTCGTTTGTAGCGACTTCATTTCGTTTGTAGTGAGTTCATTTTGTTTGTAGTGACTTTACCTCGTTTGTAGCAGCGTACATTTCGTTTGTAGTAACTTTCTTTCGTTTGTAGTAGCGTTTATTTCGTTTGTAGTAACTTCATTTCGTTTGTAGTGAATTTATTTCGTTCGTAGTCGCGTTTATTTTGTTTGTAGTAACTTCATTTCGTTTGTAGTGACTTTAATTCGTTTGTATCAGGCTTAATTTCGTTTGTAGTAACTTTGTTTCGTTTGTAGTAGCGTTTTTTTTGTTTGTAGGAACTTCATTTCGTTTGTAGTGACTTTATTTCGTTCGTAGGCGCGTTTTTTTCGTTTGTAGTAACTTAACTTCGTTTGTAGTGACTTTATTTCGTTTGTAGTTGGCTTAATTTCGTTTGTAGTAACTTTGTTTCGTTAGTAGTAGCGTTTATTTCGTTTGTAGTAACTTCATTTCGTTTGTAGTGACTTTATTTCGTTTGTAATCGCGTTTTTTTTCGTTTGTAGTAACTTCATTTCGTTTGTCGCGACTTCATTTCGTTTGTAGTGAGTTCATTTTGTTTGTAGTGACTTTACCTCGTTTGTAGCAGCGTACATTTCGTTTGTAGTAACTTTGTTTCGTTTGTAGTAGCGTTTATTTCGTTTGTAGTAACTTCATTTCGTTTGTAGTGAATTTATTTCGTTCGTAGTCGCGTTTATTTTGTTTGTAGTAACTTCATTTCGTTTGTAGTGACTTTATTTCGTTTGTATCAGGCTTAATTTCGTTTGTAGTCGCGTTTTTTTCGTTTGTAGTAACTTCATTTCGTTTGTAGCGACTTTATTTCGTTTGTAGTGTGTTCATTTTGTTTGTAGTGACTTTACCTCGTTTGTAGCAGCGTACATTTCGTTTGTAGTAACTTGGTTTAGTTCGTAGTAGCGTTTATTTCGTTTGTAGTGACTTTATTTCGTTTGTAGTAATTTAATTTCGTTTGAAGTGACTTTATTTCGTTTGTAGTAGGCTTAATTTCGTTTGTAGTAGGCTAAATTTCGTTTGTAGTAACTTCATTTCGTTTGTAGTGACTTAATTTCGTTTGTAGTAGGTTTAATTTCGTTTGTAGTAACTTTATTTCGTTTGTAGTGAGTTCATTTTATTTGACTTTACCTCGTTTGTAGCAGCGTACATTTCGTTTGTAGTAACTTTGTTTCGTTTGTAGTAGCGTTTATTTCGTTTGTAGTAACTTCATTTCGTTTGTAGTGAATTTATTTCGTTCGTAGTCGCGTTTATTTTGTTTGTAGTAACTTCATTTCGTTTGTAGTGACTTCATTTTGTTTGTAGTGACTTTACCTCGTTTGTAGCAGCGTACATTTCGTTTGTAGTGACTTAATTTCGTTTGTAGTAGGCTTAATTTCGTTTGTAGTAGCTTCATTTCGTTTGTAGTGAGTTCATTTTGTTTGTAGTAGACTTTGTTTCGTTTGTAGTAGCGTTTATTTCGTTTGTAGTAACTTCATTTCGTTTGTAGTGAATTTATTTCGTTCGTAGTCGCGTTTATTTTGTTTGTAGTAACTTCATTTCGTTTGTAGTGACTTTATTTCGTTTGTATCAGGCTTAATTTCGTTTGTAGTAACTTTGTTTCGTTTGTAGTAGCGTTTTTTTCGTTTGTAGTAACTTCATTTCGTTTGTAGTGACTTTGTTGCGTTCGTAGTAGCATTTATTTCGTTTGTAGTAACTTGATTTCGTTTGTAGTGACTTTATTTCGTTCGTAGTCGCGTTTTTTTCGTTTGTAGTAACTTCATTTTGATTGTAGTGACTTTACTTCGTTTTAGTAGGCTTAATTTCGTTTGTAGTAACTTCATTTTGTTTGTAGTGACTTTACCTCGTTTGTAGCAGCGTACATTTCGTTTGTAGTGACTTAATTTCGTTTGTAGTAGGCTTAATTTCGTTTGTAGTAGCTTCATTTCGTTTGTAGTGAGTTCATTTTGTTTGTAGTAGACTTTATTTCGTTCGTAGTATGTGTGTGAACCTAGCATATCAATTTCCAGAATCTCAAAAAATTATCGGTGATCTAGTAGCATCCCCAATAGTTCTACAGTTCTTGATAAATTTTTTTAATAGTTCAGCTCTTTTTCCCCAAAAAAAATCACTGAAAAATTCGACGAAATGAGATGCTAACTTCACAGTACAAGTTCCAGCATCTCAGCAGTTCTCGCTTTCTAGACGCTTAAAACATATGAAAATGCAAAGTTCTATTGCTTACAGCTACCACAGCAATAGTTCTATCAAAAAAAAAAGGTATTAAAAAATTTTTTTTTTGAAAAATGAGATGCAAACTTCTCACTAGTCACTACGCATTTCAGAATCTCAAGAGTTTTCAGTTTCTAGACGTTTAAAACGTATAAAAATGCATAATCGTTCTATCGTTTACAGGCAACACGCAAAAACACGAAAAAAAACTCATATATGTCGAAATACTATGTTATTTGAAAAGTTCTACCCAGCATCTCAGCTGATTTCGATAGGAACAGGTCAAGTAAGCATAAAACAACAAAGAACTATCATTTTAACGCGACCTAGCAATAGTTCTGGCTAAAAACTAAAAAAAACTCATATATGTCTAAATGCTATGTTATTTCAATAGTTCTACCTAGCATCTCAGCTGATTTCGATAGGAACAGGTCAAGTAAGCATAAATCATCAAAAAGCAACCTTTTTAACGCGACCTAGGAAAAGTTCTGGCTAAAACACGAAAAAAAACTCATATATTTCTAAAGGCTATGTTATTTGAACAGTTCTACCCAGCATCTCAGCTGATTTCGATAGGAACAGGTCAAGTAAGCATAAAACAACAAAGAACTATAATTTTAACGAGACCTAGCAATAGTTCTAGCTAAAACACAAAAAAATAACTCATGTATGTTTAAATGCTATGTTATTTGAACAGTTCTACCCAGCATCTCAGCTGATTTCGATAGGAACAGGTCAAGTAAGCATAAATCATCAAAAAGCAACCTTTTTAACGCGACCTAGGAAAAGTTCTGGCTAAAACACGAAAAAAAACTCATATATGTCTAAAGGCTATGTTATTTGAACAGTTCTACCCAGCATCTCAGCTGATTTCGATAGGAACAGGAAGAGTAAGCATACAGCAACAAAAAGCTATCATTTTAATGCGACCTAGCAAAAATACGAAATTTCTAACAAAAGGCGTATTTTAAGCGTGGTGTATGGGAACTCGCATACATAAATTTGTTTACCTTTGGAGGGTGAAAAAGGTGGAAAATTCGGATTTTGCCTGAAATTTTTCCCAAAGGTCCCAAACGGTCGGAGGAAGCATAAAGCAACAAAGAGCTATAATTTCAACGCTACCTAGCAAAAGTTCTAGCTAAAACACAAAAAAAAACTCATATATGTCGAAATGCTATGTTATTTGAACAGTTCTACCCATCATCTCAGCTGATTTCGATAGGAACAGGACCAGTAAGCATTAAGAACTAAAAAGCAACCTTTTTAACGCGACCTAGCAAAAATTCTAGCTAAAAAACGAAAAAAAAGTCATATATGTCCAAATGCTATGTTATTTGAACAGTTCTACTGTCCGGGAGGCAGAGGCTATTTTGATTAGTGTTTTTATACCGATCGTTACTTCACAATATAAGTAAAGAAGCTGTCCCTAATAATGAAAGTGAAGGTCAGCTGACGCACCCGCGGGGGCGCTTGCTATGAGACCCCATAGAACACGTCAAAAAATAATAATCCGAAAAATATTTCATACCCCATGAAATTTTTTTCATGTGTAATTGACATTGATTAGAATTTAAAAAAAGTAGTCAGCTGCGCGACAGACGGGGGATTATATGCGTCAGCTGAGCGTGCGAACTTGCAAAAAAAATAAGAAAATAATATTATTTTATCCCGATTGAAATTTTTTTTACATGATTTTAGATATATACACAAAATAAATGTGATCTTGATAATCAGCTGCATATATAGTGGGGGAAAGACCGTCAGCTGGAGCAAGAATGTATCACTGCGCGCATATATCTCTACGACGCGCGGAATTTTCAATGCTCCGACTGACGACTTTCCCCCCAACGTTCAATCAGCTGACGAATATTTTCTTTCAACATGAAACTACCGTGAGACTCAATCATAATTACACATAAACAAAAAAAGGACTACGAAATAGTCCGAAACATGTCGAGCATCACTCGACTTTTTATACGTGAGTGATCCGTTCATGTGTAATTATGAATATTTTCTTTTTTCTATATATTAACACTATAATATTTATAAATTTCATATGGTCTTTCAACAATTTACCCAAGGTATACCTTATTTGCACTTGGCCTTACTAGAAAAAGTGAAAATTACGGATGAAGTACGTTTCGATTTTTTTTTTTGGCATGATCCCTTAATGATAGATCAATAAAATTAATAGGGTTGAAAGTCAATAAAATAAGGCAGTTTTTAAACATGGTTTGAAAAAAAAAAGTTATGCTAGTTTTTTTTGTAATCGGCCTTCAAAGTCTGAACTACAGTCAACATTTTGTCACTTTTTGTAATTCGATATTTTTTTTTGCCCAAGCGGTCAACGATTTTGTTTTGTTTTTAAATGAAATACATGCACGTACTATTCAGCTACTCGTTAGAAAAACAAACAGCCAATTATCTCAAGTATTGCAGTCAGAGTGAGCAAAACTGTCTCCGTGGTCGTAGATTAATAGAAAATGTGAAAAAAGGCCATAACTCCTAAACTACGAAAAATCGCGGAACATACATGGGGGTGATTCGGATGCCCCTTGAGTTGCTCTACGTCCGGACTTTCGCTTGACTCTACTTTCTGGGACACCCTGTATATATATTAACACTACAATATTTATAAATTTCAAATGATCATTCAACAAGTTACCCAAGATTTACCTTACAGCTTATACGCTCATAGTTTATACCTTATACAGTATACATTATTATATTCTATATAGATACATAGTCTTCCGTACATTATACCTGCATCCCTGCGCCCCTCTCCCCGGAAGGGACAGCTGCTTTTCGGCTTTGTTTGTTATTCACTTCGATCAACAATACAACTAGATTCACCGTGATAGATCTGAAAACGGCTCGAGAAATAAGGCCCCAAAATAAATTTGTGGCCTTATTTTTGACAGTATGCTCGGTCAACGTGAAGACGTGTCAAAATGCCACAATGTGCGTTCAAAAATTGCGAAAACAGCCACCGAAACACTAAGGTTTCGGAAGGAATATCTTTCTTTAAGTAAGTACAAGTCAGTATTTCATTAAGTACGTAAAAAATTTCAATGTTGGCCCACCATCTTGACAATAATCGGTGGTTTTAGAACAAGAAATTCATAGAGTAGTAGTTCTCGTTTTAAAATAAAACATATATTGTACTAGCAGTTGCCCGCAACTTCGTCTGCATAGAATTCGTTTATCGCTATCCCGCAGGAATTACGCAATTTTCCGGAATAAAAAGTAGCCTATGTGTTATTCCAGACTATAAATCTATCTATGTTCCAAATTTCATCCAGATCTGTTCAGCCGTTCTGGTGTGAAAGAGTAACAAACATCCAAACATTCTCACAAACTTTCACATTTATAATATTAGTAGGATTTTTAGTAGATTTCCTAGTGATCCTTTTTGCTGTGCGGAATGGATAACTATGTCGCGAGAGAAAGGGAACATAATCACAAAATAAATTTGATACATTAATAATAGAAAAGTATATTGATATACGTTTGCATTATGTACCTATGTAAAAAAGAATCCTCTCAGGCAAAAAACTGCTCCTAAAAGACAGCTATATAACAAACTAACTAAATTTATTTAAGGGTAATTAATAAACGGATAATTTCATAGCCGTCATTTAAGTTCTTCGCCGATCTGTGCTGGTTTCCTCACGATGTTTTCCTTCACCATTAGCTTATAGTAAATTTCAAATTAAATTTTGCACATAAATTCCGAAAAACTCAGGAGATGCGAGGCCTGGTTTGAAACCACGACTTTCTGCTTGAGAGGCGGTAAGGTCGAACAACTACGCTACTACGGCTGTTGCCTGGCTGGGCCTGCGTGGGACTATGGCCCAATCCCTCTCGTTATTAAAGCAAGCCTGTGCCCAGCAGTGGAACGCAGATGGGCTTAATTATTAAAAATCATTTTAATATTTGTATTTGTAAATATCTGTCAATTAAAAAAAAAACTGAGTTATATACTTAACTAGCTGACCCGGCGATTTTTGTTTCGCCTTAAATTTGAAAAATTCCAGTGGTTTGGGCTGTGCTATCCCGCGGGAACTATGCCATTTTCCGGGATAAAAACTATCCTATGTCCTTTCCCGGGACTCAAACTATCTGTATACCAAATTTCAACTAAATCGGCCCAGCGGTTTAAGCGTGAAAAGGTAACAGACAGACAGACAGAGTTACTTTCGCATTTATAATACTACCTGACCCGGCGAACTTTGTTCCGCCTTAAATTTGAAAAATTCCAGTGGTTTGGGCTGTGCTATCCCGCGGAACTATGCAATTTTCCGGGATAAAAACTATCCTATGTCCTTTCCCGGGACTCAAACTATCTGTATACCAAATTTCAACTAAATCGGCCCAGCGGTTTAAGCGTGAAAAGGTAACAAACAGACAGACAGACAGACAGAGTTACTTTCGCATTTATAATATTAGTAAGGATTAGTAAGGATTGCGACTCCATGCCAACTGAACTGACCTGTTGCCAACTCAGTATGAATGGGAAGAATCTGGTGAAAAATATTGTTTTAAATGGTTTATGGGTGATCAATTGCCGCCATCCATCACTAGCATCACTAATCTCGACATGGTATGAAAAAAATTATCTTCTCTTGATTTTTGACAAATAATATTTACCTACATGTTTTTGTTAATTAATTGATTGATATTTTTACGGAAGACGACGAAACCGAAAACGATGGAGTGTGCGACATAAGCATCGATAACTGTGATGACGACAGTGATGCAAATGAAGATGATTCATAAAAAATATTTGTTCGATGTATATTAAGATTTTTATGTTAATTGTAATAAAAATAATAAAACAGCCGATGCTGGCTACCGGCAGCCAAATAGCTGAATCGCTCGAAAAGATACATAGGAGCAGAAGGATTAAAAAGAATGTTGAAAAGTAATGACAGAACATGGATATTCCTGCGATCTCTGACAGTATTGTAGTGTTAATATATATATATAGAAACGAGAATATATTCGTCAGCTAATTGCCCGTTGGTGGAAAAGTCATCAGTCGAGCCATTGAAATATAAAATACCACTGTACTGAAGATGCATGTATATAATGTGTACTATATAAGGTATACATACATACATAAATGACGTCTTTATCCCTTACGGGGTAGACAGAGCCTAGGGTGACAAGACCTAAAGACCACGTTTAGCATGATTGTGGGCGTATGGATGGAAAGGGGAATCAAAACAGTGATTGATTGGTTGCTAGCCACATCGCCTATTATAACATGATCCCTAAGATTTTCACCCAATCCCTCGATGGGCTTATACTATCTACGCGGGAAGAGAAGCAACTGGTACATTCTATGTTTTTCCTTTGCTCCCAGACCAGCATGGAAGTATAAGTTATACCTTGGGTAAATTGTTGAAAGACCATATGAAATTTATAAATATTATAGTGTTAATATATATAAAAAAGAAAATATTCGTCAGCTGATTGAACGTTGGGGGGAAAGTCGTCAGTCGGAGCATTGAAAATTCCGCGCGTCGTAGAGATATATGCGCGCAGTGATACATTCCTGCTCCAGCTGACGGTCTTTCCCCCACTATATATGCAGCTGATTATCAATATCACATTTCTGTATATGTCTAAAATCATGTAAAAAAATTTCAATCGGCATAAAATAACTTTATTTCCTAATTTTTTTTGCAAGTTCGCACGCTCAGCTGACGCACAATCCCCCGTCTGTCGCGCAGCTCACTATTTTTTTTTAATTCTAATCAATGTCAATTACACATGAAAAAAATTTCATGTGGTATAAAATATTTTTCGGCTTTCAACATGAAACTACCGTGAGACTTAATCATCATTACACATAAACGGATAACTCACGTATAAAAAGTCGAGTGATGCTCGACATGTTTCGGACTATTTCGTAGTCCTTTTTCCAAGAGTTGGAAAACTGTTTTAAATATTGACCAAACGGTGAGTGTGAGCGAACCTTTACGGAGTGACGTGATCAGTGTTGTGTGCTGCCCGACATTCGACAATAATAAAAATGAGGATGAAAACGAGGGTAGTTGTGCGCCGCTGTCAGTTGCGTCGAACAGCCGCGCGAGCAGAGCGCTGGTGAAAAAGGACTAGGAAATAGTCCGAAACATGTCGAGCATCACTCGACTTTTTATACGTGAGTTATCCGTTTATGTGTAATGAATATTTTTCGGTTTTTTTTTTTAACGTATTCCGCAGCTTCCCACTCTCGCATCCACCGCAACTGGACCAGCTGACGATCGATTTCGTCATGAGCCACATGCAATTTCTGTTCTATATTAACATCAGCAGGCTTAAAATGACTTGTTTAAAAAGCCTCCCGGACTATACCCAGCATCTCAGCTGATTTCGATAGGAACAGGTCAAGTTAGCATAAAGCAACTAAGAACTATCATTTTAACGCGACCTAGCAATAGTTCTGGCTAAAACACGAAAAAAAAACTCGTATATGTCCAAATGCTATGTTATTTGAACAGTTCTACCCAGCATCTCAGCTGATTTCGATAGGAACAGGACAAGTAAGCATAAAGCAACAAAGAACTATCATTTTAACGCGACCTAGCAAAAATACGAATTTTCAAAAAAAAGGCGTATTTTAAGGGTGGTGTATGGGAGCTCGCATACATAAATTTGTTTACCTTTGGTTGGTGAAAAAGGTGGAAAATTCGGATTTTGCCTGAAATTTTTCCCAAAGGTCCCAAACGGTCGGGAGGGAGGAGGGGGGGGGGGGGCTGCCGAACCGTTGTGGACCAAATTTTCGGGTCTGTATTGGCCCCAATTTCTGAAACTTGGTAAGTTCAGGAATTGATCGGCTTAAGAAAGTCTGCCCCACCACGGGGCAATCATCTCTGAGCGTTTTCCGTTCTCCCACGGGGGGGGGGGGGGGGGGAAGAACGGGAAATGGCCGAAGGAGAAGGAGAAAACTTTGCGGACGCCATGGAGATGGTGTCCGATCCTTTGGAGAGGGGCCATTTGGAGGGATTGATCTCTGGGGAAGGCACTACTTCCCCAAAAGTTAATACATCGTGCAGAGGGCGTAAGCCTATGGGCATAGGCGCACACGCTGGGTTGGCCGCAGCAAAGACAAAATTGAGGGCCTACAATGATGATGATGACTTTGAGTACCAGGCGAATAAGGACAAGTCTTATCGCCTGGAATTTCCAGCGCTGCGCTCCCGTACGCAGGGGAGCAGGATTACCTCCCAGAGGAGTCGGAGATAGTTCTTTGTTGATTTATGCTTACTTGACCTGTTCCTATCGAAATCAGCTGAGATGCTGGGTAGAACTGTTCAAATAACATAGCATTTCGACATATACGTATATGAGTTTTTTTTTAGTTTTTTAGCCAGAACTATTGCTAGGTCGCGTTAAAATGATAGTTCTTAGTTGCTTTATGCTAACTTGACCTGTTCCTATCGAAATCAGCTGAGATGCTGGGTATAGTCCGGGAGGCTTTTTAAACAAGTCATTTTAAGCCTGCTGATGTTAATATAGAACAGAAATTGCATGTGGCTCATGACGAAATCGATCGTCAGCTGGTCCAGTTGCGGTGGATGCGAGAGTGGGAAGCTGCGGAATACGTTAAAAAAAAAAACCGAAAAATATTCATTACACATAAACGGATAACTCACGTATAAAAAGTCGAGTGATGCTCGACATGTTTCGGACTATTTCGTAGTCCTTTTTCCAAGAGCGCTCGCCCCGGCGGCAGCGACACGAACACTGCGCGCCAGCGCTCTGCTCGCGCGGCTGTTCGACGCAGCTGACAGTAGAACTGTTCAAATAACATAGCATTCAGACATATATGAGTTTTTTTTTGTGTTTTAGCTAGAACCATTGCTAGGTCGCGTTAAAATGATAGTTCTTTGTTGTTTTATGCTTACTTGACCTGTTCCTATCGAAATCAGCTGAGATGCCGGGTAGAACTGTTCAAATAACATAGCATTTAGACATATATGAGTTTTTTTCGTGTTTTTGCGTGTTGCCTGTAAACGATAGAACTATTATGCATTTTTATACGTTTTAAACGTCTAGAAACTGAGAACTCCTGAGATGCTGAAATGCGTAATGAGAAGTTAGCATCTAATTTTTCTGAAATATACATTTTTTTATATAATGGTTTTTTCGATAGAACTATTGCTATGTTGGCTGTTAACAATAGAACTTTGCATTTTCATATGTTTAAAGCGTCTAGAAACTGAGAACTCTTGAGATGCTGAAATGCGTAGTGAGAAATTAGCATTTCATTTTTCCAAAAAAAAATTTTTTATTTAAATACTTTTTTTTTTTGATAGAACTATTGCTATGGTGGCTGTAAGCAATAGAACTTTGCATTTTCATATGTTTTAAGCGTCTAGAAAGCGAGAACTGCTGAGATGCTGGAACTTGTACTGTGAAGTTAGCGTCTCATTTCGTCGAATTTTTCAGTGATTTTTTTTGGGGTAAAAGAGCTGACCTATTAAAAAAAAATATCAAGAACTGTACAACTATTGGGGATGCTACTAGAACAGCGATTATTTTTTGAGATTCTGGAAATTGATATGCTAGGTTCACACACATCGTTTAACCTCGTTTTTTTTTATTTGTAGTAGCTTCCTTTCGTTTGTAGTGACTTTTTGTCGTTTGCAGTAGGCTTAATTTCGTTTGTAGTAACTTTGTTGCGTTCGTAGTAGCGTTTATTTCGTTTGTAGTAACTTCATTTCGTTTGTAGTGACTTTATTTCGTTCGTAGTCGCGTTTTTTTCGCATGTAATAACTTCATTTCGTTTGTAGCGACTTTATTTCGTTTGTAGGAGGCTTAATTTCGTTTGTAGTAACTTCATTTCGTTTGTAGTGACTTTACGGCTTTACTTACGAAATGAAGTCACTACAAACGAAATGAAGTTACTACAAACGAAATGAAGTTACTACAAACGAAATTAAGCCTCCTACAAACGAAATAAAGTCGCTACAAACGAAATGAAGTTACTACAAACGAAAAAAAACGCGACTACGAACGAAATAAAGTCACTACAAACGAAATGAAGTTACTACAAACGAAATAAACGCCACTACAAACGAAATGAAGTTACTACAAACGAAATGAAGTTACTACAAACGAAATAAACGCTACTACAAACGAAACAAAGTTACTACAAACGAAATTAAGCCAACTACAAACGAAATAAAGTCACTACAAACGAAATAAACTCACTACAAACGAAATAAAGTCGCTACAAACAAAATGAAGTTACTACAAACGAAAAAAACGCGACTACAAACGGAATAAAGTCACTACAAACGAAATGAAGTTACTACAAACGAAATAAACGCTACTACAAACGAAACAAAGTTACTACAAACGAAATTAAGCCAACTACAAACGAAATAAAGTCACTACAAACGAAATTAAGTTACTACAAACGAAAAAAACGCGCCTACGAACGAAATAAAGTCACTACAAACAAAATGAAGTTACTACAAACGAAATTAAGCCTCCTACAAACGAAATAAAGTCGCTACAAACGAAATGAAGTTACTACAAACGAAAAAAAACGCGACTACGAACGAAATAAAGTCACTACAAACGAAATGAAGTTACTACAAACGAAATAAACGCCACTACAAACGAAATGAAGTTACTACAAACAAAATGAAGTTACTACAAACGAAAAAACGCGACTACAAACGAAATAAAGTCACTACAAACGAAATGAAGTTACTACAAACGAAATAAACGCTACTACAAACGAAACAAAGTTACTAGAAACGAAATTAAGCCAACTACAAACGAAATAAAGTCACTACAAACGAAATGAACTCACTACAAACGAAATAAAGTCGCTACAAACAAAATGAAGTTACTACAAACGAAAAAAACGCGACTACAAACGGAATAAAGTCACTACAAACGAAATGAAGTTACTACAAACGAAATAAACGCTACTACAAACGAAACAAAGTTACTACAAACGAAATTAAGCCAACTACAAACGAAATAAAGTCACTACAAACGAAATTAAGTTACTACAAACGAAAAAAACGCGCCTACGAACGAAATAAAGTCACTACAAACGAAATGAAGTTACTACAAACGAAATAAACGCTACTACAAACGAAACAAAGTTACTACAAACGAAATTAAGCCTGATACAAACGAAATAAAGTCACTACAAACGAAATGAAGTTACTACTAACAAAATAAACGCGACTACGAACGAAATAAATTCACTACAAACGAAATGAAGTTACTACAAACCAAATAAACGCTACTACAAACGAAACAAAGTTACTACAAACGAAATGTACGCTGCTACAAACGAGGTAAAGTCACTACAAACAAAATGAACTCACTACAAACGAAATTAAGTTACTACAAACGAAATTCAACCTACTACAAACGAAATTAAGTCACTATAAACGAAATGAAGTTACTACAAACGAAATTCAACCTACTACAAACGAAATTAAGTCACTATAAACGAAATGAAGTTACTACAAACGAAATTTAGCCTTCTACAAACGAAATTAAGCCTACTACAAACGAAATAAAGTCACTACAAACGAAATTAAGTTACTACAAACGAAATAAAGTCACTACAAACGAAATAAACGCTACTACGAACTAAACCAAGTTACTACAAACGAAATGTACGCTGCTACAAACGAGGTAAAGTCACTACAAACAAAATGAACTCACTACAAACGAAATAAAGTCGCTACAAACGAAATGAAGTTACTACAAACGAAAAAAACGCGACTACAAACGAAATAAAGTCACTACAAACGAAATGAAGTTACTACAAACGAAATAAACGCTACTACAAACGAAACAAAGTTACTACAAACGAAATTAAGCCAACTACAAACGAAATAAAGTCACTACAAACGAAATGAACTCACTACAAACGAAATAAAGTCGCTACAAACAAAATGAAGTTACTACAAACGAAAAAAACGCGACTACAAACGGAATAAAGTCACTACAAACGAAATGAAGTTACTACAAACGAAATAAACGCTACTACAAACGAAACAAAGTTACTACAAACGAAATTAAGCCAACTACAAACGAAATAAAGTCACTACAAACGAAATTAAGTTACTACAAACGAAAAAAACGCGCCTACGAACGAAATAAAGTCACTACAAACGAAATGAAGTTACTACAAACGAAAAAAACGCTACTACAAACGAAACAAAGTTACTACAAACGAAATTAAGCCTGATACAAACGAAATAAAGTCACTACAAACGAAATGAAGTTACTACAAACAAAATAAACGCGACTACGAACGAAATAAATTCACTACAAACGAAATGAAGTTACTACAAACGAAATAAACGCTACTACAAACGAAACAAAGTTACTACAAACGAAATGTACGCTGCTACAAACGAGGTAAAGTCACTACAAACAAAATGAACTCACTACAAACGAAATTAAGTTACTACAAACGAAATTCAACCTACTACAAACGAAATTAAGTCACTATAAACGAAATGAAGTTACTACAAACGAAATTCAACCTACTACAAACGAAATTAAGTCACTATAAACGAAATGAAGTTACTACAAACGAAATTTAGCCTTCTACAAACGAAATTAAGCCTACTACAAACGAAATAAAGTCACTACAAACGAAATTAAGTTACTACAAACGAAATAAAGTCACTACAAACGAAATAAACGCTACTACGAACTAAACCAAGTTACTACAAACGAAATGTACGCTGCTACAAACGAGGTAAAGTCACTACAAACAAAATGAACTCACTACAAACGAAATAAAGTCGCTACAAACGAAATGAAGTTACTACAAACGAAAAAAACGCGACTACAAACGAAATAAAGTCACTACAAACGAAATGAAGTTACTACAAACGAAATAAACGCTACTACAAACGAAATAAAGTCACTACAAACGAAATGAACTCACTACAAACGAAATAAAGTCGCTACAAACAAAATGAAGTTACTACAAACGAAAAAAACGTGACTACAAACGGAATAAAGTCACTACAAACGAAATGAAGTTACTACAAACGAAATAAACGCTACTACAAACGAAACAAAGTTACTACAAACGAAATTAAGCCAACTACAAACGAAATAAAGTCACTACAAACGAAATTAAGTTACTACAAACGAAAAAAACGCGCCTACGAACGAAATAAAGTCACTACAAACGAAATGAAGTTACTACAAACGAAAAAAACGCTACTACAAACGAAACAAAGTTACTACAAACGAAATTAAGCCTGATACAAACGAAATAAAGTCACTACAAACGAAATGAAGTTACTACAAACAAAATAAACGCGACTACGAACGAAATAAATTCACTACAAACGAAATGAAGTTACTACAAACGAAATAAACGCTACTACAAACGAAACAAAGTTACTACAAACGAAATGTACGCTGCTACAAACGAGGTAAAGTCACTACAAACAAAATGAACTCACTACAAACGAAATTAAGTTACTACAAACGAAATTCAACCTACTACAAACGAAATTAAGTCACTATAAACGAAATGAAGTTACTACAAACGAAATTCAACCTACTACAAACGAAATTAAGTCACTATAAACGAAATGAAGTTACTACAAACGAAATTTAGCCTTCTACAAACGAAATTAAGCCTACTACAAACGAAATAAAGTCACTACAAACGAAATTAAGTTACTACAAACGAAATAAAGTCACTACAAACGAAATAAACGCTACTACGAACTAAACCAAGTTACTACAAACGAAATGTACGCTGCTACAAACGAGGTAAAGTCACTACAAACAAAATGAACTCACTACAAACGAAATAAAGTCGCTACAAACGAAATGAAGTTACTACAAACGAAAAAAACGCGACTACAAACGAAATAAAGTCACTACAAACGAAATGAAGTTACTACAAACGAAATAAACGCTACTACAAACGAAACAAAGTTACTACAAACGAAATTAAGCCAACTACAAACGAAATAAAGTCACTACAAACGAAATGAACTCACTACAAACGAAATAAAGTCGCTACAAACAAAATGAAGTTACTACAAACGAAAAAAACGCGACTACAAACGGAATAAAGTCACTACAAACGAAATGAAGTTACTACAAACGAAATAAACGCTACTACAAACGAAACAAAGTTACTACAAACGAAATTAAGCCAACTACAAACGAAATAAAGTCACTACAAACGAAATTAAGTTACTACAAACGAAAAAAACGCGCCTACGAACGAAATAAAGTCACTACAAACGAAATGAAGTTACTACAAACGAAAAAAACGCTACTACAAACGAAACAAAGTTACTACAAACGAAATTAAGCCTGATACAAACGAAATAAAGTCACTACAAACGAAATGAAGTTACTACAAACAAAATAAACGCGACTACGAACGAAATAAATTCACTACAAACGAAATGAAGTTACTACAAACGAAATAAACGCTACTACAAACGAAACAAAGTTACTACAAACGAAATGTACGCTGCTACAAACGAGGTAAAGTCACTACAAACAAAATGAACTCACTACAAACGAAATTAAGTTACTACAAACGAAATTCAACCTACTACAAACGAAATTAAGTCACTATAAACGAAATGAAGTTACTACAAACGAAATTCAACCTACTACAAACGAAATTAAGTCACTATAAACGAAATGAAGTTACTACAAACGAAATTTAGCCTTCTACAAACGAAATTAAGCCTACTACAAACGAAATAAAGTCACTACAAACGAAATTAAGTTACTACAAACGAAATAAAGTCACTACAAACGAAATAAACGCTACTACGAACTAAACCAAGTTACTACAAACGAAATGTACGCTGCTACAAACGAGGTAAAGTCACTACAAACAAAATGAACTCACTACAAACGAAATAAAGTCGCTACAAACGAAATGAAGTTACTACAAACGAAAAAAACGCGACTACAAACGAAATAAAGTCACTACAAACTAAATGAAGTTACTACAAACGAAATAAACGCTACTACAAACGAAACAAAGTTACTACAAACGAAATTAAGCCAACTACAAACGAAATAAAGTCACTACAAACGAAATGAACTCACTACAAACGAAATAAAGTCGCTACAAACAAAATGAAGTTACTACAAACGAAAAAAACGCGACTACAAACGGAATAAAGTCACTACAAACGAAATGAAGTTACTACAAACGAAACAAAGTTACTACAAACGAAATTAAGCCAACTACAAACGAAATAAAGTCACTACAAACGAAATTAAGTTACTACAAACGAAAAAAACGCGCCTACGAACGAAATAAAGTCACTACAAACGAAATGAAGTTACTACAAACGAAAAAAACGCTACTACAAACGAAACAAAGTTACTACAAACGAAATTAAGCCTGATACAAACGAAATAAAGTCACTACAAACGAAATGAAGTTACTACAAACAAAATAAACGCGACTACGAACGAAATAAATTCACTACAAACGAAATGAAGTTACTACAAACGAAATAAACGCTACTACAAACGAAACAAAGTTACTACAAACGAAATGTACGCTGCTACAAACGAGGTAAAGTCACTACAAACAAAATGAACTCACTACAAACGAAATTAAGTTACTACAAACGAAATTCAACCTACTACAAACGAAATTAAGTCACTATAAACGAAATGAAGTTACTACAAACGAAATTCAACCTACTACAAACGAAATTAAGTCACTATAAACGAAATGAAGTTACTACAAACGAAATTAAGCCAACTACAAACGAAATAAAGTCACTACAAACGAAATTAAGTTACTACAAACGAAAAAAACGCACCTACGAACGAAATAAAGTCACTACAAACGAAATGAAGTTACTACAAACGAAAAAAACGCTACTACAAACGAAACAAAGTTACTACAAACGAAATTAAGCCAACTACAAACGAAATAAAGTCACTACAAACGAAATGAACTCACTACAAACGAAATAAAGTCGCTACAAACAAAATGAAGTTACTACAAACGAAAAAAACGCGACTACAAACGAAATAAAGTCACTACAAACGAAACAAAGTTACTACAAACGAAATAAACGCTACTACAAACGAAACAAAGTTACTACAAACGAAATTAAGCCAACTACAAACGAAATAAAATCACTACAAACGAAATGAAGTTACTACAAACGAAAAAAATGCGACTACAAACGAAATAAAGTCACTACAAACGAAATGAAGTTACAACAAACGAAATAAACGCTACTACAAACGAAACAAAGTTACTACAAACGAAATTAAGCCAACTACAAACGAAATAAAGTCACTACAAACGAAATTAAGCTACTACAAACGAAAAAAACGCGCCTACGAACGAAATAAAGTCACTACAAACGAAATGAAGTTACTACAAACGAAATGTACGCTGCTACAAACGAGATAAAGATACTACATACAAAATGAACTCACTACAAACGAAATTAAGCTACTACAAACGAAATTAAGTCACTACAAACGAAATGAAGTTACTACAAACGAAATTTTGCCTACTACAAACGAAATTAAATCACTACAAACGAAATGAAGTTACTACAAACGAAATAAAGTCACTACAAACAAAATAAACGCTACTACGAACGAAATAAAGTCGCTACAAACGAAATGAAGTTACTACAAACGAAATAAACGCTACTACAAACGAAACAAAGTTACTACAAACGAAATTAAGCCTGATACAAACGAAATAAAGTCACCACAAACGAAATGAACTCACTACAAACGAAATAAAATTACTACAAACGAAATTAAGCCTACTACAAACGAAATGTACGCTGCTACAAACGAAATAAAGACACCATAAACGAAATGAAGTTACTACAAACAACTACATACCGAAACTTATGAGAATCAAGAAAAAAAAACTATGTTTTTTTTTTTCAAAGCCCTCTAATTTCTTTTAGAGCTAACGCAAACGAAAAAAACCATTACTACAATCAACTACATACCAAAATCTAGGAGAATCAGGAAGAAAAAATTGGATTTTTCGATGTCGGGTGCCAAGTTTGGGTGCTATGATAAAATTGAAAAAAAAATTTTTTTTTTGAACTACAAACAAAATGTTTTCCACTACAATCAACTACTAACGACTCTGTTTAAGAATCAATTACTAAACTTGAGTGACAATGAAACGGGGGGATGAGTTTTTTTCAAAGTCCTCTCATTTTTTTTTAAAGCTACTACAAACAAAAAAAATGTTACTACAATCAACTACATACCCAAATCTATGAGAATAAAATATAAAAAAAATATTTCTCAATGTTGGGTGCTAAGTTCACACAGCTCCTCTCTCTCTCTCTCTCTGTGGCATCATAGCTCTCTAGCCGATGGACCAATTACGAGGCGGTTTTTTTTTTTCGAAAGCCAGTTTCCTTGCGGTGCTTCGTAGCTGTGTTTGGTAAAATCGGTCCAGCAGTTTGAAGCATATCTAAAGTGATGTAAGGCAGTTTTGGCAAAAATTTGATTATTTATTTTTATTTACGGTTTGATTAGGGTAGACCGAGGAGAGTTGAGACAGAGGTGAGTTGATACAAAGCCTATTTCTCTGCACCTATGACAGTTAACGAGGTCACAACTTCACACAAACTGTGGAGTGTAGAAAGAGCAACGAATTAGCGAAGTTACCAGCCCGATAAACTGTCAATGTCAAAGTTCAGAGAAATCGGCTTTGTATCAACTCACCTCTGTCTCAACTCCTCGGTCGCCCCTACTCGATTAATGCGTGGGGGGGGGGGGGGGTTAATATTTTGTAATTAATGTTAGGTACACACCACATCGGTACTATTCTTAACTATATTGTATCTCTTCCTTTTATATCTCTACGTGAATCGTGTGTGTAAATAAACGTTTATCTCTCTCTCTCTCTCTCTCAGGTGTGGCGCTGGGTCCATCATCACTATCCAAATAGTACCATCAATGGAACTGACGATGGAACCAGTGGGAAGAGACCAGTAAGTCTAGCACGAAAGCGTACAAAAGTCGCGTCGCGCGCGAGTCCGATTGCCCGTCTTTTTCTTACTATTCGTTTTAGAAAGAGATGGGTAATCTATCTCGCGCGCGACGCGACTTTCGTATGCTTTCGTGCTAGGCATACAGGCGGCGCACCTGTACTGGTCGGCGGGCAGCAGCGCGTCGTCCCGGCCGGGCTCGCCGGCGGCGCGGTGCCGCCACGCCACGCGGCCGCCGCGCGCCGCGCACGCCAGCAGCACCGGCTCGCCCGCGTCCGCCACCGCGTCCAGCGGCTCACCTGTACTGGTCGGCGGGCAGCAGCGCGTCGTCCCGGCCGGGCTCGCCGGCGGCGCGGTGCCGCCACGCCACGCGGCCGCCGCGCGCCGCGCACGCCAGCAGCACCGGCTCGCCCGCGTCCGCCACCGCGTCCAGCGGCTCACCTGTACTGGTCGGCGGGCAGCAGCGCGTCGTCCCGGCCGGGCTCGCCGGCGGCGCGGTGCCGCCACGCCACGCGGCCGCCGCGCGCCGCGCACGCCAGCAGCACCGGCTCGCCCGCGTCCGCCACCGCGTCCAGCGGCTCCGCCAGCAGCCGCACGCCCTCGTCCGGGACCAGCTCGTCCAGCCCTGCACACAACGATACAATGCGTGAGAACCGACCGTACTGTAGAGCTGCCTTGATGAGGCACTGACTCTACGACGGGATAGTGTAGCTCAGATGGCTCTTGAAACTATTTAATAAAACTTTTATTATATTTTCAGTATTTTATTTAGCTTTTTCGATTATATTCAACAATACGTCTGCTTCCAAGGAAGCCCTAAGCAACCCCCTTGACACTCTTGTTTCGAATTCTAGTTTATTTTTTAATAATTCAAATTTAAGATTCGAATTCGATAAAGAGTAAAGAAGGAGTCTTTACAGTACGACGACCGGATAGCCTAGTGCAGTGGTTCTTACCCGGTGGTCCGCGGACCACTGGTGGTCCCTGGAAGCATCCAAAGTGGTCCGCGGGGCCAATCTAATTAATAATTAGATAAGTGACAACCCGACATAACGCGTGAATATGCAATTCCATCTATTGGGGCCGATCGACGCCATACGTTAGATTTTTTGTAGTTACTTAGGTGGTCCATGGCAAGACAAAAATTTTGCCAAATGGTCCCTCATGTCTGAAAGGTTACGAACCACTGGCCTAGTGGTTAGTGACCCTGACTATGAAGCTGGAGTTCCAGGGTTCGAATCCCAGTAGGGGCAGACAGTTGTATGATGAATACGAATGTTTGTGCCCGAGTCATGGATGTTGTATGTATTAAAGTATGTATTTATCTACATTATATAAGTATGTTTATCCGTTGCCTGGTACCCATAGTACAAGCTTTGCTTAGTTTGGGGCTGGGTCAATTGACATTGTTCATTTTTTTTAAGCTGTGCTTTTAACACCTTTATTTGATAAAATGGACTATTTCAAGCAACTAATTTGAATATTATGCTTTTACGTAGCTTTGTTAATTAATAATAAATATTTTTTTCGCTGTTTGATAATTCGTGAATTTAGACATCTAATCCTAATCGCCTTCGTTCGGCTGGCTATAAAAAAAAACGGCTTTGTCTATGGTTTTGTCGATTTGACAGTGACATGTGACAGTTGCCTTAGCTAAACAATACAATACAATACAAATACTCTTTATTGAACACCACAAATCAGTACAAAACAATACAGAAACAAAGAACAAAGTAGACAATAACTAAGTAGACTAAACTTTTTTTTTTCATTTTTGTGGCAAACATTCGAAGCTGGATTCTGTCTAAAAACCGGGTCGTTCGGTCAAACAAAGGTTCAAAGTACTTTTACAAAAATATCTGCAATCATAAAGTATTTTTGAAATCGGACAAGATAAATCGGATAAATGATGGTTTTCCTCGAAATGGTTTTCGAATTGGAGCATACTAAAAACAATGAACAATGCCAATTGGTGTAATTTGCCCGAAGATACTAGATATAGAGACTAATTAACTACTCCACTAGCTGCCCACGAGCTTGTTCTTCAGGAATAATGTAGGATTTTAATGGTGAAAGATTTTTTCACATCGGTCCAATAATTTCTTACAGTCATTTCTTACAGTTAAAATAAAAAAAGGAGGAAAAACGAAATTGTTCAAAACAACAGGCTGGCATATCATGTGCAAAGTGCTGGAGGACTATTGTAACGATTCTTGGGGCTAATAAGTGATCCTTCAGCTTGCGCTTGAAGGTGTAACTACTTGACGCTCCTCGGATAACAGCACTAAAGATTCTAAGGGAGTTTGTAATTGTGTCGTACAGACACATCATTCAAACAGATGACGCTTAGCGACAAAAAATTCGCATAGTAACAAAGGTCACGTGACAGTTAGTAACAGGTAGAAAAATTCGGAGACCACCCACCTGCTATGGGTGGTGTAGGGGTATAGCACGCGTCACGGAATGACGAGGATCCGGGTTCGATTCCCGGCCATAGCTTTACTTTTCGGATTTTTCTATGTGTTCTAATTATCATAGACATTTAGAAACTAAAGATTCTGGCTTGATTATTTTACAAAAAAAACGACGAATAGATGTTTTACGAGCTATTAATTACAGAACCCCAAATCCCAATGGCGTCCCCACACAATAGCAATCAGCTACCAAAACAAAAACAAACCTAATTTTAGAAGCCGAGTCCAGATCCATATTATTCCAGCGCCGCAGACTAAACAACGTTTAAAAAAGCAATAAAAACAGAATATCTCCAAAGCTTCTCTCACAATAACTACTGATCACACAATATATCCTTTATTTCTTTTTTATTTATAAAAACCTTGAAGTGTCATCCTTAGCCGAATCACAAACTTAGCCATATCATATTTCAAATTCACCGCGACTCTTACCACGGCAACATAAGGTCTCGATTGCCATAAGACTTCGATTCTTCGACGGTAAACAATAATTTGTTTTAGAACCAACACCAAATTGAGACTTGCAGTTTGTAAAGCTTGTGTACAGACTTTTGGGCTGGGAGTAAGGTTGGATTTTCTTTGGCTTTTGTTCCAAGGGGCGTAAATACTTTTAGTATTATTGGTAGGGTTTCCAACAATGCAATCAAGTCTCGTGTAAACGTTTGATCTGATTAATTCTAAAGAAATCTTAAGATTTTTTGTGAAACGAATGCTTTTAAGATGTGTTTTTAAAGGATATAGAGACGTTTCTATGGCCGGAAAAATAGGCAGAAATTACACTAAAAGTCTATAAAAGGATCCGATAATGTTGTAGCTAACAGTAAGTAACGTCGAACCAAATAATAAGTTCAGACGGAGTTCTGCGAACTTTATTGTGGCCGGTTTAACTCCTGGCATGCTTAAGAGATTTGCCAAATTTAAGAGGAAGTCGGGCGGCTGTTTCTCCATTCAAACGAAACACATTAGAACGAATATTTTTTAACACACTATTTATACTTATCTTTGCCATGCTAATTCCTATGACTTGCTTTTTTTTTATTTGATGGCTATCTAGGTGCTTTCTGTTATCTTCCCCATTGTTTGCAACAAACGAGACTAACGTGCGTGTTTTCTTTACTTACGGGGGTTGAACTACACACGGGGTCATTTCCCATTCAAGCTAAGTTTTATATATTTAGAACTTTGTTCCGCCTTAAATTTGAAAAATTCCAGTGGTTTGGGCTGCGCTATCCCGCGGGAACTATGCAATTTTCCGGGATAAAAACTATCCTATGTCCTTTCCCGGGACTCAAACTATCTATATACCAAATTTCAACTAAATCGGCCCAGCGGTTTAAGCGTGAAAAGGTAACAGACAAACAGACAGACAGACAGACAGAGTTACTTTCGCATTTATAATATTAAGTAAGGATAGTGACTTGTAGGCTTATTGTCTAACTCGCTCGCAATCGCCATCGTGTTCATTTTGACAGTTCATGTACGAATGTGACAGCTAGCTGATTCCGATGCCAATTTTCAGCCCGGGATTCTGCCTATTCTTGTGTTGGTTAACGCACGTGTTTTGGTTAGAATTATTAATTATTCGATATTTTGTGCATTTCTCTTACTGAGGTTCTAAATTTTCTGTTGGTGGTGGTTTATTATCTAGGTAAGTGTTTGTCTTCGTCCATCTATGTCGAGTGTAGGAGATGAGGAGCCGCCCGATAGGGGTGGGACTCCTGTGATCCCTAATCCCTCACCTACAACTACGTCCAGTGGCTTGTACACTGCTACAGCTAAGCCTGGTAGCAAGCGTGCCGCAGATTCCTCAGAATCTGAGATACATAATAAAACAAACACGTCCCCGAGTGCTTCAAAACAGCATACATTCGTTCGACCAGGATTTGAAAATGGATCGGACTTAAAGTACTCTGAAACGGATTCTGGCCCATTCATTGTTCAGGTCTCTCGCGCAGACAATGACTCCTCTATCCACATACGTGGCCTAAAGATGGCGCAAGTTATTTACAACAGCAAGGTGGCAGGGATCAAAGAGATGAAATCAGTAGGTAAAAATAAAATAAGCGTATATTTTGCCTCTGCACAGGAAGCTAACTCATTTATTGTGAATCCTGTACTAACTCAACACAATCTTGCTGCTGCAATCCCGAGGTTCCATGTATCACGCATGGGTGTTGTACGTCAGATTCCTTTGGACTGGACTCTTGAGGAACTCATAGATGCCATTAAATGCCCATCAGAAACTGTATCTGTCATTAAAGCTAGACGCCTAAACAAAAAAAAACTAATTGAAGGCAAAGCAACCTGGGAACCAACTACAACAGTCGTTTTAACTTTTCTGGGTCAAAATCTCCCAGAAAAAATTTATGTTTACAGTATGTCAATTCCTGTTGACAATTATAAGCTCCCAACAATCCAATGCCACAACTGCTGCAGATTTGGCCATATTAAAGATCAGTGCCGTTCCAACCCAAGGTGTGCCCGTTGTGCCCAAAACCATCCAGCAACAGCTTGCTCAGTACCTGATACTGAAGTGACATGCCTATATTGCTCCGGACCCCATCCGGCCACAGATAGTAGATGTCCAGAATCCTCCCGACAGAGGTCGATAAAAATTGTAATGTCTACGGAGAATATAGGTTATGTTGAAGCTGCACGGAGATTCCGTCCTGCCCGTACATCATATGCTGACACAGCCAAAGCACAAAGCTCATACCCCCAACAGTCCCCTTCGTATGAGGCACCTACATCACCTCAGTTTTCCTACTCCCAATGGCCTCCCGGCTCTACAGCTCAGCCATCCCAGTCATACAGGAAAACAGTTAACATTGAACGCCGACCTCGTCCCCCTCCCAGCAAATCATATGATACACAGGCACACAGGGCTATCGTTTATACTCCACAGTCAAGTCTTCCTAATGGCTGCGCTCTGGGACCTCACGATAACTTGTCCCCTAATGACAATTTAGCTCAATTGATCACTAAAATGTTGATCAATCTACTGTCAAAGTTTTCAGACATCATACCGTACACCGTTCTAGAAGCCCTCCAGGGTCACATTAGTTCTGCTATTAATAAAATTATCCAAGACGGCCAATCACAACCTAATACAATGGAATGCTAGGAATATCAAAAATAAAAAACATGAATTGTCTTATTTAATAAACAGTTATAATCCAGTCATCCTTGCTATATCGGAGACCTGGCTGAGGCCTGGAGCTCTTTTCAGAGTTACAGGCTATAGCTGTCTCCGAGATGACAGGGATGATGGTTGGGCAGGTAGTGCCATTCTAATAAGAAGAAATTTTCCCTTCTCTCAACTCCCTATTCCCCTTCATTCTTCCGGGCTTAATGTTGTGGCAGTTCGTGCTCTCAACATTACCTTTGTTTCAGTGTATATTCCACATCCTACCCCTGCTATTCTGCAAGAACTTACTGCCATCCTTTTATCCCTCCCCAGTCCCTTCATTGTCCAGGGTGATTTTAACTCTCGGCACACTCTCTGGGGCTGCCACTGTTGCGACTCAATCTCTGCCTATGTTTTAGACCTTGCAGACCAAATTGATCTATGCTTTTTAAATGACGGAACACCTACTCGCAGAACATCTCCCACCCAAAACTCTAGTGTCCCCGATTTGACTCTTTCATCTCCCAGTTTAGTCCATTCCCTATCATGGTCAGTGACCTCCAATTCCCTTGGAAGTGATCACCTTCCCATCCTTACAACACTACTTAACTCTTCCATATCCTCTCCCCCCAGCCAAGCTCCACTTTTAAAATATAGGCTCTCTAAGGCAGACTGGTGTGAGTTCCGGAAAATTTTGTCAGAAAAGGTCAGGGAAATCCCACCTGTCACCAAAGATAACTTTCTGAATATTTATTCAATTTTTACTTCGGCACTTATAGCTGCAGCCGATAACTCTATCCCACTCAAAAATTCCGCTCGAGATAAAACTCCCTCTCCAGCATGGTGGGATGCAGACTGCACAACCATAGTAAAGGAACGGAAAAAGGCTGAACTTTCATTTGCAGCAGATCTTTCTATGGATAGGTACCTGAACTTCCAACGCATATCCGCTCGCACTAAGAGGATACTTAGCAATAAGAAGAAGCTTGGCTGGCGCACCTTTTGTGAATCCCTGTCTCCCAGGACCCCTTCAACCATAGTGTGGAAGAAAATGAAGGCATTCCGTCGTTCGCAAATTGACAACAACATCTCCGCTAATGTTGTCTATTGGCTAGATGACTTCATAGCCAAACTAGCGCCTCCTTTCGCCCCAACGCAGGATGGTATGGGAGGATACTGCTCACTTTCATCTCCACCTGAAAGAATGAACGAGTCCTTTAGTTTTGCAGAACTATGTTGTGCCCTTGATCACCTACGAGATTCTACACCAGGCTTAGATGGCATCCCCTATTCCTTTCTGACCCAGTCTCCTGACTCTACTAAACAGGTTTTCCTAAATATCTTGAACGAAATTTATGCATCGGGGATTGTCCCAGATAGTTGGAAAGTCCAAATTGTAATCCCAATTTTAAAGCCGGGAAAAGACCCAGCTGACCCGAATTCCCATAGGCCCATTGCACTATCCTCAGTACTAGCTAAAGTTATGGAGCATTTACTCAAAAACAGACTGGAATGGATCCTAGAAAATAATAATAAACTCTCCAAAACTCAGTTTGGGTTCAGAAAGGGTATGGGTACCATGGATAGCTTAAGCATCCTTACCTCCGATATAAGAATTGCCTTTTCCCAAAGCAAACAGTTGGTTGGTGTTTTTTTAGACGTTAAATCTGCTTATGATAACGTAGATCTTCCAATACTCAGGCAGAAAATGCTCAATCTGAGTATCCCTGTGAGGATTGTTAATATTATAAGCAATATGCTCATGGGTCGTTCCATCGCTATCCGATACAATGGAGTCTTAACCCCTCACCACTTCGTGTGGAAGGGTCTTCCGCAAGGATCGGTCCTTAGCCCACTTCTCTACAGTTTATATACTGCTGATCTTGATACTTCTGTTAATTGCTTCTGCAAAATCCTCCAGTATGCGGACGACATTGCTTTATACACCTCTTCAAAGTCGCTATTAGAAGCTTCCAACTCCTTGAACTCTGCTCTTTTCTACTTGGATACTTGGCTCAGTGACCATGGTCTATCTCTTTCACCAGACAAAAGTAGTGTTGTCATTTTTTCCCGTAAACGAGCTATTCCAGAAATAGATATCCAAGTAAATGAACAACCAATAGCAACCCAAGAAAAGGTAAAATTTTTAGGTGTAATTTTGGATTCTAAATTATCGGGAATTCAACATCTCAATTACGTCTGTCAAAAAGCCGAAAAAAACGTTAACATCCTTCGGGCTCTATCTGGAGTCAGGTGGGGCTCCCACCCCTACAGTCAGAAACTCCTCTATAATGCGATCGTCAGGAGCCACTTTGACTATGGAAGCTTCCTTTTGGAGCCCTGTAACAAAATGGCATTGGGTAAATTGGATAGGATCCAGGCTAGGTGTTTAAGAATAATAACAGGCTCAATGAAATCCTCCCCAACCAAAGCGCTACAAGTGGAGTGTACAGATCCCCCTTACCACCTACGTAGACAATACCTAGCAGATCGTTTCCTGTCCAAAACCCTCCAAGTATCATCTCACCCCCTGATCCCTATCATAGAATCCCTTTCACAACTTGTTTCCGCATCACCCTACTGGACTCATAAAGTCAAGCCATTGCTCGTTAAAAGTTTTCAAAAAATATCCTCCCTATCTGCCCCCCTTTTTCAAAATTACAAAAACCCTCTATACGAAACAAGTTATGATAGCCTAATTTTTGAACCAAATGTCATGCTTAGTTTCGGTATTAATAAACAACAAACTAACGCCGATTGCTTGTTTAATAGAGAGGTTGGAGAAAACTGGTCTGAATACCTTCTACTATTCACGGATGCTTCAAAATTAGCCGAAGACGGCCCAGTGGGTGTCGCTGTGTGGATCCCAAAATTCAAAATAATATTAAACTTCCGGCTCCCTCCTCATAATTCCGTCTTCTCTGGGGAAGCAGTTGCCTTGCTTGAAGCCATCCTCTTTGTCCAGTCCCATAAAATCCCAAAATCCCTCATTCTCTCAGACTCTTTAAGCTGCCTGCAAGATATTGTAAAGCGTCCTTTCCACGCCAAGGATAATTTCTGCATAACATTACAAATTAAAGAAGCCCTTTACAAAAGTCACCTCCAAAACATAGAGATAGTTCTGGCCTGGATTCCCGGTCACACGGGCATAAAAGGTAATGAGACCGCAGACATATGTGCCAAAGAGGCTATTGAAACAGGCTGCGACAAATATAAACAGTACTTCCCTCGTGACTTGAGAGGTCTCGCATTACCTCAAATGCGTGATGCATGGAATTCCTACTGGCAGAGTGCCCAACTTTGTGTTGGGAAACACTATGGCAAACTCCAACCGAACGTACCCTCAAAACCATGGTTTTCCATCAACAAATCAATCCCCAAAAGCATCACGTCCACAATTATCCGTTTGCGTTTAGGTCACGTATGTACACCAGTCTTCCTTGCCAAAATACGGGTTCGAGACCATTCCTTGTGTGAATGTGGTTTGGACGAAGGCACCCTAGAACACATGTTCTTCCACTGTTCCAAAATTGTCACTCCCCTATATGACCTCCTTCCTCCCAAAATTCCTCGCCCCGTTAACTTAAATTTCCTTCTTACATTAGCACCCAGCCCCCTTATAACTGTACTATGTAAATTTATTAAAATTAACAAACTGTATTTGTAGGTAGTCTAACAATTTATGTATGTGTTGTCCATTTTAGATCCTCATCCGAGTACCGCACGACGAAGCTACCGAACAACGGCTGATTAAAAACAAATAGTGTCTTCTTCAACCTCGACATTGGCGGAATCATCGATAGTATCGATGGAGCTATATTACCAAAAATTGAATTGAATTGAATAATTTTCAGCCCGTGGTCAGCCCATACATGAACTGTCAAAATGAACACGATGGCGATTGCGAGCGAGTTAGGTAAAAAGTTTACCGATATTACTGCTCGTCGGTACATACAAATATTTCATTATTTTGACTTCCGTATTAGCGAAATATTTTTATTGAAAAACTTGTGTAATGAAACAGCTGCGATACTCATCTCACGGCCGCCGGCTGGGGTGTCAAAATCTAACAGATTTCAATTGAGACTCAGAAGTCAATCGCTTGCCCATAAATCAGTGTAACGATCGACGCGCCGCCCGCATGCGCTTGCGCACAAACTTTACAATACCCAGATTTTAGAACATTTGTAATACGGGTACGACCAAAGAACTGTAATAGTTTCGGCCATAAATACGGCACGTACATTCATAAATCACGTCTTTATCCCTTACGGTGCAGACACAGCCTAAGGTAACAAGACCTAAAGCACCTAAAGACCACGTTTAGCATGATTGTGGGGGTATGGATGGAAAGGGGAATCAAAATTGTGATGGGTTGCTAGCCACATCGCCTATAACATGATCCCTAAGATTTTCGCCCAATCCCTCGATGGGCTATTGAAGCAACTTGTACATTCTGTTTTTTCTTTGCTCCCAGACCAGCATAAAAGAAAAAGAGAGCACGCAAAATTTGTTGAACTATTGACTATATCTGTTCAAACACAGAAGGTTCACTCCGTACAAAACAAACAATCGACCTTTGCACCTTTAATACTTAATAACGCAATGCAAACATATCAGAACCCATTCAGAACCAGGCAAATATAGCAGTTGATACGAACAGAAATAGATTTTATGGCAAAGCAATAAGAGTTTTAAGATAATGTTTGTTTTCGTGGTCGCGCATGCGGCAGATGTTCTACAAACTAATGCCATTGTCGAAACTGACAGTCCACGTCGGGCTTGTTGGCCGCGCGCGATTTAACGGGCGATTAGCTTCTGATTGTGTACGCTGTGATCGTGTAGAGAACGCTTGAAAAAGCATACGTGAATAGTAAGTATTTTTTTCCTTTTGGAGTAGGCAAAGGGAACTATGCCCATACAGCTAACTCTGACTGCACTAAATATTATACATATTAAACATCCAAGACTCGAGAAGAAGCATTCTTATTAATTGTGATAAGAAGTGCATTAACTAAAATATTGCATGCCCAGTGTAGGTAGAACATAAGCACATCCTATTCCACTACTCATAAGATCTATGTTATTCACACTATGTTCTGGCAATAAATAACTTTGACTTTGACTTTACAAATATCTTCCCCGATCGGGGATCGAAGCCGGGACCTCAAGCTTTATAGTTAGATCTTTAACCACTAGGTCAATAATTCTAAGCTAAGACACCAAATATCTAGAGCGATAAAAATTGCAAGAATACTTCCAGATATTGCCAAAAACTATTTTGATTTCATTTTCCACCTATACGCCCACAATCTTGCTAAATGTGGCCTGTAGGTACCTGTTACCTTAGGCTCTGTCTACCCCGTAAGGGATGAAGACGTGATTTGTGTGTGTGTGTGGGTGTGTGTATTGCCAAAAACTAAAAATGGGAATTAAAAATCTTATTACATACATAAATCACGTCTCCATCCCTTACGGGCCTAAGGTAAATACCTAAAGGCCACGTTTAGCAGACGCATTACCCCGCACCTCTCTCGGCCCCCTTTGTCGCCCCACCCCGCGCCCCAGTGCCGCGCGGGCGACTCATTTAAGCGGTCGGTCTAGCTGCAACGCTGCACACAGTCGCCGGCTAAAGGATGATCTACAGACAGAGGCACTTGTCTGGAGACGACTGCGCCCGCACTTCCGCCGGAATCGGAACAGCTATTGACCTGATTACGGTCGCAGAGTGCTGCCGCAGCAGGCCGGCTGTGTCAGCCATTATGATGGTATCTTGGTATCATTTTCAACATCAATCACTATCACTATCACTACATAGTATAAAACAAAGTCGCTTTCTCTGTCCCTATATCCCTATGTATGCTTATATCTTCAAAACTACACAACGGATTTTGATGCGGTTTTTTTAATAGATAGAGTGATTCAAGAGGAAGGTTTTTATGTATAATTCTACGCAGACGAAGTCGTGGGCAGAAGCTAGTTGTAGGTACATAAAACACAAGAAAAAGATGAATACAGGACAACACACATGCACAAAGGCGAACTTATCCCTAAAAAGGATCTCTTCCAGTTAACCTTTATTAGTTATCCATTATGATAGTATCTTGGTATCATCTTCAACATCAATCACTACATAGTATAAAACAAAGTCGCTTTCCACTGTCGGTCTGTCTGTCCCTATGTATGCTTAGATCTTTAAAACTACGCAACGGATTTTGATGCGGTTTGTTTTAATAGATAGAGTGATTCAAGAGGAAGGTTTTTATGTATACCTTAAAGTAGTCAAGGAATCCTTTGGTCTATGAAAATGAAAATGAAAATTTATTTTTGCAAATTGGCCGCCAAGGGCTCTTTTACATGTCTTTTTGAAACCATCAGCGCATTCGGAAAGACCATCATTGCCAAGAAGAATGCGCCGCACTATAAGTATGTATAAACTTGAATTTATATTTATGGCCTGGACCGCTTCGCAATATCGGCGCCATCTTAAAGGGATCGCTTTATGTATCGGGGAATAAGCACCAACCCTTTGCAACCCAAACCACGGCAGCCGATATAGAACCTTGTGCGAGTCACATTAAACCCAAATTTGATCGACAGCGTCTACTGCGTCAGTGACCGCTGCCACGCTAGGTTACTTTGAGCTTTATGCCGGTGCCGTTAGGGTGAGAATTGGTCGCGTGCGCTCGGATCGGAAGGAACAGGGTTCGCAAGCTGGTTAATTGAAATTCCTGTGAACGGAAATTAAAGTATTTTATGACATAATTTATAATTATAAAGTCGAGTTTTTAATTTATTGGAATTTAAGGTTTTACTATCAAAATTAAATTAATTCTTGATTTTTTATGTTTACTTTTACGGTTTTACCGTTAGAAGTTTAATTTCTAAACGACACTGCACGCAACAAAAATCCGAACAGTAAAGCTATATGGCCGGGAATCGAACCCGGATCTTCGTCATTCCGTGACCCGTGCTATAACCCCTACACCACCCTGCCTGATTTCGTGAACGGATTTTGATGCGGTTTTTTTAATAGATGGAGTGATTCAAGAGGAAGGTTTTTATGTAGGTATAATTCTACGCAGACGAAGTCGCGAGCAGAAGCTAGTAGGTATAAAATAAAGTCGCTTTCTCTGTCCCTATGTCCCTATGTATGCTTATATCTTCAAAACTACACAACGGATTTTGATGCGGTTTTTTTTTATAGATAGAGTGATTCAAGAGGAAGGTTTTTATGTATAATTCTACGCAGAAGTCGCGGGCAGAAGCTAGTACATAATGTTTCCCCGCAGCGCTGGCAGCTCGCAGCCACAGCCGTCAGCCCGCCGTCAAACTTATTGTTGGTAGCAGCTCATTAATCAAGTTACGACGGCCGGAGGAAGCCGCCTTGCCTGCAGCGGGAGCCCGGTTATAACACAACATAATATACAGTACTAGCTGTTGCCCGCGACTTCGTCTGCGAAGAATTCATTTATATATTACTAGCTGTTGCCCGCAACTTCGTCTGCATATAATTCGTTTATCGCTATCCCGCGGGAGATACGCAATTTTCCGGGATAAAAAGTAGCCTATGTGTTATTCCAGACGATAATCTATCTATGTTCCAAATTTCATCCAGATCTGTCCAGCCGTTCTGCCGTGAAAGAGTAACAAACATCCAAACATACTCACAAACTTTCACATTTATAATATTAGTAGGATAAAAGACTAAACCAGAGCCAAACACCAACAAAAGTGGAAAGCTTTGGCAGGTCTAAACTCAAAGCGTTTCATAGGAAATGTCAACTCAGGTCAGGTCTTGTTTCCTTATGCTCTGTCTACCCCGAAGGGATAAAGACTTGATTAATGTCTGTATATCAAAATAAATGAATCTAATGAAACGAAAACTTGTTGTCATTTCTTTTTTGTATCTGTCTCTTTATATTTGTACAATAAAGCATTCACTTACTTGTACAAATGTCTTTACATCTTGCACCCAAAGAATAATTTCCATACAACCCAAAAACAGCGAAACTAAACGCTGTCCTACATTCGCAACAAAACGCACGCCTATTTCCACATTTCTGCAAACAAAACGCTGCCCCACATCGCTATTTTCCATCATGGCGATTCCCGCTCCAATTGACAGCTGTTTTTTTTTCAATCATAATGAACCGGGGCCTTTGTCTGTGGCTACAAACAGCCACAAAGGTTTGCGATTGCAGTCTTGTCTCTGGTGGTTGGAGAAATGAAGTGCTTTGACCAGAAGTTGTGATTGTGTCGAATCGAAAAAGATTGGTTGAAAATAGTTTCGACTGACGAGAGAAAAGGAATAAATTGCAGCTAAAACGTCAAAATGAAGAGAAAATTTTTATTTAACTTGCAATAATGCATGTAATGTTAGTATGTTTGGGTGAAATTTTGCGACTCAATTTTGAAGCAGATATCTTCAACCGAGTGAGCTAAAATTGTGCATACAGTAAGACGGATGGCAATACAATAATGGGGTACTTCCCATTAGTCCTATGGAACTATGAAGTCCTAAAACTGTTGCAATATTTTTTTCCCAGCAGTTACATACTAGAACTGTTGAAAAAAAAATTTTTAGTTCCATAGAATAGTTGTTCTTGACCTAAATTTCAATTAAAAATAAAAACTGTAAACTCAAATGATCTTTAGAACTTAATTTAATGTGATTAGAGAACAATTAAATAAAATAAAAAAATTTATTTATTTATTTAATCTCATAATTAACACAACAGTAAATTACAGTTCTATGACGTCACAGTTCCATAAAACAAATGAGAGGTACCCCAATAATGAGGTTTTAGCTGTCATTTTTAGTATGGTCTGACAGCGACCGAACCTAAACTGAATCGGAATTGAATCGCATAAAGACGACATGGTAAGCCCCGGTCAGGAGGAGGGGTAACACCATTTGCTCAAAATGTTTATTTACCTGTAGCGAAAATCACTAACATAGTATAAAATACAGTCGCTTTCTCTGTCCCTACGTCCCCATGTCCCTATGTCCCTGTGTATGCTTATTTATGGCTTATATCTTCAAAACTACACCACGGATTTTGATGCGGTTTTTTTTAATAGATAGAGTGATTCAAGTCAAGAGGAGGGTTTTTTATGTATAATTCTATGCAAACGAAGTCGCGGGCAGAAGCAAGTAATAAATATAATGATTTTGTGAAAATGATCTAACCATTCCACCATCTTGACGATTTCTTTGAGAAAATACGATAGTAAAATTGTATGAAAATCCATTTCCTTAACTTGACCCCTTTATACCTACTGCCCCCGCCGTCGTGGTTCACGGAACACCTTCCGACCGCGGAAATGGGGGCGGCGGGCTGCTCCTGCAATTTCCGCCAGCCAACACACGGGGCTTCCGGGCCGGCCGGAGATACCCGCGTTTTTCGGATTCACAAAGATTTCGCGGCCAGTGATCGGGAAACAACTGCTTCCTTGTGCGTCATTAACACGTGTATCTAATTACAAGATTGAATGGGGCCATTTTTTATTACTTTAGACTATTTTTTTTTTACGGATTTTGTTTTTTTTTTTTCGGTTTTTCTACTCAGAATCACGAGCACTATCGATTCTGATGGGAAAAAAATAACGTCCCAAAATTGCACGTATATTGCAGTATTTTTTGTTGTTTTTATTGTATTTAGATATGTACGCTCTATTGTGGCTTTCACTAACATTTTAAACTCACACTTTGTCGGTCACTCGTTAAATGCTCCTCTCATCTACTCGGTTAACTGGTAGAGATCTCTTATATGCATAAGTTCGCCTTTGTGCATTTACTAATTTTATTTTTTTGTGAAGCGTATCTGTTTCTTTTTATTTGTACAATAAAGCATTTACTTACTTACTTACAATCTGTTGGTTACTTACAATATTCTGAGAGACTAATTTTAAGAGACCTGTGTGTTGTAGGTTTCTAAAGACTTTGTCTGTCAGCCTACTTTACCTACTTGGCAAGACTTAAATAAAATAAATAAATATCTTCGGACAAATTACACCAATTGACCCAGCCCCAAACTAAGCAAAGCTTGTACTATGGGTACCAGGCAACGGATAAACATACTTATATAATGTAGATAAATACATACTTAAATACATACAACATCCATGACTCGGGCACAAACATTCGTATTCATCATACAACTGTCTGCCCCTACCGGGATTCGAACCCAGGACCAGGACCTCTAGCTTCATAGTCAGGGTCACTAACCACTAGGCTATAGGCTACTTTGGAGTCAGCTGTGCTTAGTCCCCTGCCGTACAGCCAATTAGGTTGTTGGACCAGCTAATTACGTAAATCGTCGCCGTCTAGACTCCAGACTTGCGGGGGCAGGTGCCATTAAGCATCCTAATTCCTCTCGCGGCCAAATCTGTTGCATAGTCCGCTTACAGCAAAAGTTAAACCCATTTGTGATAGTGCAAAGTGTTCTCTGGTCTCATACTCTAAAAAAAGAAATTGGAAGTCGCACTAGGCTTTCTTTTACACATAGATTTTTACCATTTTCAATTCTTTTGCACTTCACACACACAAATCACGTCTTTATCCCCTGCGGGGATAGAGCCTAAGGTGACACGACATAACGGCCACGTTTAGCAAGACCGTATAGGTGGAAAATGGAATCAAAATAGTGATGGGTTGCTAGCCTCATCGCCTATAACATGATTCCAATGATTTTCTATTCCCTCGATGGGCTATTACCATCTGCTCGGGAAGAGAGCCAACTGGTCCATTCTATGTTTTTTCTTTCCTCCCAGACCAGGGTGGAAGATTGCACTTCACTACTTAGTATAAAACAAAGTCGCTTTTCACTGCCTGTCCCTTCCCTATGTATACTTAGATCTTAAAAACTACGCAACGGATTTTGATGCGATTTTTTAATAGAAAGATTGATTCAAGAGGAAGGTTTATATGTTTAATACATGCATAATATAGTAGAGAAGCACTAGTTACATCCGTGCGAAGCCGGGGCGGGTCGCTAATCATAAAATATAATTAACAAAACACACCTTGATACTCCGCTCACGTGCAACACAGCCAAGCCTGTGCGAAATATATAATAATATGTTTTTACATGCAAGCCCACCCCTCTACTGCCACATAAACCATACATAAATGACAAAACTTAACCATCCATTTTTTTTCTTTACTCCCAGACCAGCATGGAAGAGAACCGTAAGGGATAAAGACGTGATTTATGTATGTATGTATATGTATGTATTATTTAAGGAGACATGTCTGGTATTCTTTGACCAGTGAATAGTTTCGACCAGTAAATAGTGTCATGCTCAGGACGCCGGCGCGGGCGCGGGCTGCGCTCGCTGCTCTTGTTAGGGCTTGTGAACTTATACTTAAGTACAACTTAAGCTCGAAAGCGCCTCAAAAGTTCAATAGCACTGCTTAAAAGCTCTGTTTCGTCACGGTATGGTTAACTTATGGGTACAGGCGAGGCCACAAATTAAAAGTTTTTAATACATACACTAGCGACCCGCTCCGGCTTCGCACCGGTGCAATTAGTGTTTCTTTACTATGTTATTATACATATAAACCATATGACATTTTTGTTCATTATTCTATAGACTCGAGACCCCCTATTCATAAACGCTCTGCAGGCTTCTGCTAACTTAGCAATCGTTTGTACTTATCTGTCACTGAGACATTAACCTTCCACAGATAGGGACAAACGACTGTGGGACCGAGCGCGACGACAGCGCCACGTGATAATCGGCCATTATGGACAATATTGTCACCGCTGTCAAACAAGAAGTAAGTAAATATTGTGAAAAATATTAATGAAATCTTGTGTTATTTTACTATATTACACAATTTTGGACAACGGTAGTCAGTAACATTATTGCCAATAATATTAAAATTGTTGTTTTCAGTGAAATTTTAGAGGTTAGGTAACTTACTTTTTTTTTCTTCCGGCAAATATCCACTTATTTCTTTGGTCTCGTTTCCACCATGGTCTTGGAAATTGGTAAAATTTACAGTCGCTATTCTTCTTGGTGTTATTACAATTCACAACAACACATCTTACCAGGACCATATTTTTATCTCAAAAAAGATTAGAAAATGTTTACTGCAATATGGATTTGACAGCTCAAGTCAGCGACAAAAATGACAATTTTAGCCGTAGCGAGCGCTGTGATCGTTTAGGCTACCCCCTCCACCCGCTTTGCACTCTCCCAATAGAGCGTTTATGAATAAGGGGTATGACTTTTAAAATGTTAAAAACAAATGAAAAACAGTCCAGCAATCCGATTTATGGTCAGAAAATCGCGCCTGCAATGTAATTCGGCCGTCAACAAGGCCCTTCGTGTTCTGTTACTTAGAATACAATGACGACATTTACGACAATATTTGAGAAGATTTTTTTTTGGATTTTCAGTCGTGGTTGACAAAATGTTCCACACATTTGTCGATGTTTAGAGGTTCAGTTTGTTGAGGCGTGGAGAGTAAGACAGCCGACGAAATAACTGGCACTCATTCTATCTTAGCTCTCTCGTCGGCGCATCCGCAATAATAAGTGTTGCAGGTGTCCTCGGATGCTCGCTCACCATTGTTGGCCCGCTAGCTCGTTTCCATCCTTGTAATAACCCGTGGCGGCGCCTGTACCGCATTGTGTGAGGAATGTCGCTCCAAACTTTTGTGTCAACTCGTCAGCGGTGACAAATGTCAACTTGTCACCATTGAGGTGACCTCTGCATACAGTGTGTTAATTTCATACATGCATATATTTTAACAACTTATAATATAAGTAAGTAAGTAAATGCTTTAATGCACAAATATAAAGAAACAGAGACAAATCACAAAAAGATACATTAAATATACGTATTTGACCCACGAGTATACGCGAGAGCTGTCAATTGCTGAAAACGGATTGCTTGCTCGTTTGCCTTCCTATTGATATAAAAAAAAAAAAAAAAACGGAATGCGCACAAAATGATCGGCAATGCCGACTAGTCGGGTACTCCACCGAGGCAACTGCAGGCCTGTGGGGGAGGCCTACGTCCAACAGTGGTCGTCCCTACGGCTGATATGATGATGATAATGATTCCACGCCATAAAACAATTTTACGACAGTTTTTATGCGAAGAATAAGCACAATTTTCTTAAAAATACACCCCACTACCCCCCTTCATTACGCTTGCAAATTAAGCATTAACCCCCTTTCAATAAGTCACCCAAATATTGACCTAAAACCCACTAGCGTAAGGTAATAAATCGCTCGCGTCAAACGCATAATGCAAGTCTATCAATAACTTTTTAAAAACAGATCGGGGTGTTAAAAACGAAATCAACTTTATAACGTCGTAATAAGGTCAGTTTTGAATCGATTGGTTTTGGTAAAGGGAGGGCGATTGATTTTAAAGTGACAAGGTGTCAGGGAGGCTGAAAATGGATCCGCCGAATAAATTATTCTATTTACTTAAGTGTTGAGTTACAGTTTTTTACCCAGAGCCAAGGGAAGTTGTTGTTTGGCTATCATCATGTTTCTAGCCACTGCTATAAGAATTGAACGCAAAACATACTTAAAACCTTCAGACCCTGAGGTTCAGAGCATCAATAAAAACCGTTTGTCTGCAAATCGGTTTACGGACAGCCGGGGAAATTACGGGCACAAGAGGCATTTCATCTCAGTCCTCTAGGTTGGCAACGCATCTGCAATCCCTCCGGGGTTGCGGGTGTCTATGGGCAGTGGTGATCACTTACCACCAGGACCCACTTGCTCGTTTGCCTTCCTATTCACATAAAAAAAGGACCAGAATCTGCCAGGATAACATTAACCGACGTCCAGGGTGCACCGGACCAAGCACTGCTCTTCCCTTCGCCAATGACAAAGTAACAAAAATAAATTTAAAATGTCTAGTGACAAAATGTCGGCAACGTTGTACGGTAATGGTCAAAGACCCCCTCGCCCCGTCGGGCCAACGGTCAATGATATCCCTCAGAAACTGCCAGGAAATAAGCCGATGCCCAGGGTGCACCGGACCAAGCACTGCTCTTCCTGCGGACGGAACCAACGACCGCAGCTCTTGGCCACACGCGGAGGCAACCGGACTCGAACCCCGTGCTCCGAGCTCCTGCGTCTTGAGACATTCTTTATTCCAACCTCGGGCAAGCACTATTTCATACACATCCTCAATCCCCACCAAGACGCGACTGCCAAACAACCCACAGTCAACAAAAAACGCAACAAACCAAATTTAACTTCACCTCCTTTTAATAAAGTCTACATTCAACTGACTGCAATAACCACTGGTAATTTCTGTTAGACTAAATTGGACGCCAAGGGAAAGTGTTAGAGTGGATAATCGTGTAAAAGAAAAGTTATTTTAACAGGACGATACTGTTTTGCTTCCGCGCGGTCGCGTTGGTTTTGAAGATTACCTGCAACAAGAATAAAGTCAGTTAGTTCTTAATTAAAATTTGAAGACCGGATAGCCTAGTGGTTAGTAACCCTGACTATGAAGCTAGAGGTCCTGGGTTCGAATCCCGGTAGGGGCAGACAGTTGTATGATGAATACGAATGTTTGTGCCCGAGTCATGGATGTTGTATGTATTTAAGTATTTATTTCTCTACATTATATAAGTATGTTTATCCGTTGCCTGGTACCCATAGTACAAGCTTTGCTTAGTTTGGGGCTGGGTCAATTGGTGTAATTTGTCCCAAGATATTTATTTCTTTATTTATTTAAAATATAAGTACCTACCTACTTAATTAAAGTTCCTATGAATGTACCCTTCCATGCAGTAGGCTTATTGTCTTCTTCTTCTTATTTGTGGCGTATCAAGTCGTTATAGCGACGACAACTTTGCCAAAGTCAAAGTAACAAAAATATAATTCTAAATTTCTGTCAGGAAATCATTAGCCGATGCCCAGGGTGCATCGGACCAAGCACTGCTCTACCCCCCGGACCACCTATACGCCCAAAATCATGCTTAACGTAGCCTAGGTCTTACCTTAGGCTCTGTCTTCCCCGTAAGGGATAAAGACGTGATTTATGTATGTAAGTTAAATAATAATAATAATAACAGTGCACTTGCTTCACTCAGGCCCCCTCAAAGACGCGGATGACGCGGGGCCCTCGGGGGGGCGCGAGCGCCGGTCGATGTGCGCCCCTGAACCAGTAGCCCATTTCCACAGTTACCCTATGCATGCCGGCCAAGGTTGATCTCTTTCTCAGAACGGAGGGTTCCGTCCTAAATCAAACGATACTAATACAAGGTATTTTAAATCAATCCGGTATGCTTCAGCAGGTATGTACATACGAGTTCAGTAGGCTTATTACCTAACTCGCTCGCAATCGCCATAGAGTTCATTTTGACAGTTCATGTATGGGCTGACAATTGGCATCGGAATCAGCTAGCTGTCACATTCATACAAGAACTGTCAAAATGAACACGATGGCGATTGCGAGCGAGTTAGGTGATAAGCCTACTGCACCCGGCCATGAAGATTGCACTTCGGTCTTCGGATTCGATAACTATTTAGCAGAAAAGGAACAGAGAAGTAGGAGGAAAGTAAAAATCAAAGCAGCTGACATTGCAATTATAATGAGACAGACAAGTACATAGACAGTGACTTAAGAAACACGTATAAGCAACTTCAAATCATAGAATAAAAGACAATATCAGAAATATAAAATAACTATTTACAACGCCAACAACTGGCGTCTCGTAAGTTAGAGCAAGACAATGATAGACGTTCCGTAGAAAATTGACTAACATTTTTTGAGATAGAACTATAGGTGCCTGAGCGGCGGTGATCACTTAACGTCAGGCGGACCGCATGCCCGTTTGTCGGCTTCACTACATAGTATAAAACAAAGTCGCTTTCCGCTGTCTGTCACTATGTATGCTTATATCTTTAAAACTACGCAACGGATTTTGATGCGGTTTTTTAATAGATAGAGTGATCCATGAGAAAGGTTAATATGTATAATACATGCATAATATAGTAGAGAAACACTGAATGCATCTGTGCGAAGTCGGGGCGGGTCACTAGTTGATTATTTTAATATTTATTTAACGTTTATTATTTAAAAAAAGGTGCGAGTGGGTTAACTACAAAATATTCCGGCTGCAAAAGTACCAAGTTCAACGACCTCCAGTAAACAATATAGTAAGTAATACTGATGCTGCCCCAATTTCTTATTTATTGAAACCCGTTTCGCCAAACGTCGATTTCCGCAAACTGAGATAAATAAACACGGAAAACGGACTATCCGCTATTGAACAAGATCAACGAGTTATTTGATTGTTTACTTTGCGAAAAACAGATTCGACGAAATTCTAGATCGAACTGCAGAGTTGATCGAGGGTAATGCGTGGGTACAGTCAGCCAGCCAAACGGAACCAAAGGCCACTTTAGAACCTTTTCACAATCAACGCCGGAGTACTTTGCTTTGACACAGACAGAAACAAATAACAAGCCGATCAATACACATTATAAAAAAATGACAAGTTTCATACTTTGCAGGTACTTGCATTGTTACCAATTTTTAATTCAATCCGACCAATATAAATGAATAACTCACATATGACCCTCAATAACATACACACACACAAATCACGTCTATATCCCTTATGGGGTAGACAAAGCCTAAGGTAACAACACCTTAAAGCCACGTTTAGTATGACTAAGGGCGTATAGGTGGAAAGGGAAATCGAAATAGTGACGGGTTGCTAGCCGCATCGCCTATAACATGATTCCTAAGACTTTCGCCCATTCCCTGGATGGGCTTTTACAACTGGTGAATCTCAATAACATGGCTTAGTTAAATAAAAGTTTGTATTCGTAATGAAGCATAAGTAATTAAAAGTTCAAAGAAACCTGCCCACCCGACCCCACATTCGCCCACGGAACCCCACTAGTGGGCCCTCCACATGCACTTGTTATCCACCTTTATTAGAATGTTTGACTTCTGCGAGGGGTCCGCGACTTGTAATGCGTTTTGTTCACTCTGTAGACGCAGCTTCTGCTTGTAACAGTTGTGACAAACATGCAAAGAAAAAACATAGAATGTACCAGTTGCTCTTCCCGCGCAGATGATAAAAACCCATCGATGGGTGAAAGTTATAGGAATCAAGTTATAGCCGATGCTAGTAACCCATCACTACTTTGATTCAACTTTCCGCCTATACGCCCACAGTGTCTTGCTAAACGTGCTAGGTCTTGTTACTTTAGGCTCTGTCTACCCCGTAAGGGATAAAGACGTGGCACACGGCATTGAAAAATTGATCAAATTGAATAGATGACTCTATTCCCGCCAGCGCGGAATATGACCCCCGGGAATGCCCCCGGCGGGCATTAGCATCGATTTTGCATCAAACTCATAAAAACACTAATTGATGCCCGCGGCCGCGCTCGTGTGGCGCGTGTACAGCATCAAACAAACTGGGTACAGTCACCATAAATATACGGTACAGTCAAGTGTAATATTATGTATCTAGTCAAAGTTTCAAAAATAAGTATCATATGCTCTTACAGCAGCGTAATAAGGTCGTGGGACATATTTTTGACAAGGTCATATCGATACTTATTTTTGTACTTAACCGTACCTAGACATCAAAAACATCTATTTTTATTTTTTTTTATATAAATAGGAAGGCAAACGAGCAAGTGGGTCACCTGATGGTAAGTGATCACCACTGCCCATAGACACCCGCAACCCCGGAGGAATTGCAGATGCGTTGCCAACCTAGAGGACTAAGATGAAATGCCTCTTGTGCCCGTAATTTCCCCGGCTGTCTTACTCTCCACACCGGAACACAGCAGTGCAAGCACTGCTACTTAGCGGCAGGATTAGCGAGTAAGATGGATGGTTGGATCTATACACCTTAATGCCACAAACAATAAGGTGACACATATATTTGACATGACGGTTGTACCGATATATATGCCCTCCGACAACCTAACAAAGAAACAGGGCAACACTATATATAGACCGACCACTTAAATGAGTCCTCGCCCGCGCGGTGCAGGGGCGCGGGGTGGGACGACAAAGAGGATCGAAAGGTGCGGGCGGGTAGAGCGCCTGCCGCCCGCACCTCTCTCGGCCCCCGCGGTCGTCCTACTGTCTAAAAATTTTTTTTTTATATGAATAGGAAGGCAAACGAGCAAGTGGGTCACCTGAAGGTAAGTGATCACCACTGCCCATAGACACCCGCAACCCCGGAGGGATTGCAGATGCGTTGCCAACCTAGAGGACTATGATGAAATGCCTCTTGTGCCCGTAATTTCCCCGGCTGTCTTACTCTCCACACCGGAACACAGCAGTGCAAGCACTGCTACTTAGCGGCAGGAAAATGAATTCGAAAAGCTTTAGCAGGTATCTAGTTGAGTTATAATTGCACACTAATTAATGATTTTCAGGGATTTTTATACATACCCCTTACGGGATAGACAGAGCCTAAGTTAACACTAAAGGCCACGTTTAGCATGATTGTGGCCGTATAGGTGGAAATGACAATCAAAAATAGCGCTGGATTGCTAAACGCTTCGCCTGTAACATGATTCCTAAGATTTTTGCCCGTTCCCTCGATGGGCTTTTTCGAACTGCGCGGGATGAGAAGCTGCTGGTACGTTCTATGTTTTATGTATAACCCACATGGCGACCATGGCGTGTCAGTCATTAGAGTCATAATTCGTAAACTATTCGAGTCACAAAACCACTAGATTATAACGAAGCAGCCCAAATAACGCCCACAACTAACATACGGTCCACTTAGTGCTATCGCGCGATCTGACTGTTTTAATAACGCCGGACAAGACATTGACGGTTTTTGTCGAGGCTCGAACAGCGCGTAGAGCATTAAACCGACTGGAGACGACAACATCATTCTAACAAAAAAAACTATTCCAAAACAAACTAATACGCACTAAAAAGAAAAAAATAATTGCATATTACTTCTACAACTTAATAATCAACTTACTTTTTCTACTTATCAATATGTAGGTACGATCTATCTAATGGTGTTACAATTATTGGTATTCCTGGAGTCGCACTTGCCGATCCGCGGTCTCCAGTCGGGAACCTTTGGGCCCCAAACGATCTGGCTTATTACCTAACTCGCAATCGCCCTCGTGTTTATTTTGACAGTTCTTGTATGAATGTGACAGCTAGCTGATTCCGATGCCAATTGTCAGCCCATACATGACATGTCAAAATGAACACGATGACGATTGCGAGCGAGTTAGATAATAAGACTACTGTTCTCCGTGCTATATGGCCTGCTATTGCCACTTCAACGAGCTACTTCGCTTGGCTGTCGGTAACCCTTGTTCTAAGTTCTTGTAATTGTTGTTGATTAGTATAAACAAGAATTTCGCCTCCGCTAGCTCGGTACTCTAAGCGCGGGGTCGTCGAACTCTTGACAAAGGGCATAACAAGTTCGCAGTAACTTCGTGTCGGAGGACTCCCGAGTATTGTCCAAGTTTCAGGTGAACCCGGAGACTTATTTGATAACGGAATTTGCCGTCGACTCACTGACATCCCTACTAATACTGTAAATGTAAATGCGAAAGTTACTGTCTGTTACGATTTCACGCCTAAACCACGGAACCGATTTTAATGAAATTTGGTATAAACCGACCGCTTAAATGAGTCCTCGCGGGCGCACTACCCGCCCGCACCTCTCTCTCACCCATATAGATACATAAATCACGTCTTTATCCCTTACGGGGTAGACAGAGCCTAAGGTAACAAGACCTAAAAGCCACGTTTAGCATGATTCTGGGCGTATAAATGGAAAGGGGAATCAATATGAAAACTTGACTGGAAAAAATCCCTTAAAAGGATCGCTTAAGAGATCGCTATTAAGCGATAAGACCGCCTATTGTCTACTTTGTTCTTTGTTTCTGTATTGTTTTGTACTGATTTGTGGTGTTCAATAAAGAGTATTTGTTGTTGTTGTAAAAGGAAAAGTCCGCCCATGTGCATTATTGTGCATGTTTGTCAATTGTATTTGTTTTATGTTTACTTTGCACAATAAAGGTGCGACCACACCAGTGCGTAACAGATGTTGACTGTGCCTTTACGCAACGAAATGTATGGAAAAACGGTGAGAAAACGTGACGCTTACACGTCACGCGTATACGCAGCGGTGTGGTCGCTCCTTAAAGAATTTACTTACACACATATACATCATCACTCACTACATAGTATAAAATAAAGTCGCTTTATCTGTCCCTATGTCCCTATGTATGCTTATATCTTCAAAACTACATAACGGAATTTGATAGAGTGATTCAAGAGGAAGGTTTTTATGTATAATTCTACGCAGACGAAGTCGCGGGCAGAAGCTAGTACAATATAAACAGAATATTTTGACAATATCTCTCAGCTTTTCTTTATTCCGAAAAAGTTCTGGAAAGCTAGAATACGAATGTTAGCTTACCGCCGGCGCGCGCGGCGTTAAGCTAGCGCGGGGTCTGGCTCTCTTTGATTGCTTTTCCTAATTTAAACTTTTACGAACACATGACTTGGTAAAGAGGGAATTTAAAATTTGTAAGTTAATCGCCAATTGCGACTGTGTTGAATACATACATACACAAATCACGTCTTTATCCGTTACGGGGTAAGGTAACAAGACCTACAGGCCACGTTTAGCAAGATGGCGTATAGGTGGAAAAAGGAATCAAAATAGTGATGGTTGCTAGCCGCATAGCCTATAACATAATTCCTAAGAATACGCCCATTCCCTCGATGGGCTTTTACCATCTGCGCGGGACGAGAAGCAACTGGTACATTCTATGTTTTTCCTTTGCTCCCAGACCAGCATGGAAGTGTTGTGTTGAATAAAAACGGAAAAATAACTGTATACCTGGCAGTGGCGTGGCGTCAAGTAAATCAGAAGGCAAGCCGAAGGGAATTTAACTGGCCTTTTTCTCTAATTCTGCACAATAAAGTGCCTAACTGCCTTAAAATAGGCAGCCCGGTGGGGGTCGAGTTTTATGGACGCCACGCCACTGATACTTGGTAATGCCATGGTAGCCTAGTGGTTTGAGCTCTGTGGCCTCTTAAGTAGAGGGTCGTGGATTCGAGCCCGGGCACTCGCCTCTGAGTTGTTCGGAATTACATTTCAAATTTACTGCTTTTCGGTGAAGGAAAACATCGTGAGGAAACCTGAAGACATCTGAGAAACAATTCAATGGTGTATGTGAAGTTCCCAATCCGCTGTAGGCCTGCGTGGGAATTATAGCCCAAGCCCTCTTGATTTGAGAGGAGGCCTTTACTCAGCAGTGGGACACAATAGGCTCATAATAAATAATAACATTCCCATTCCTTTTAGTTTATAGCGTCTATTTCTATACTCTCTAGTTTCAATTCCACAAGCGATAAACAACTAGCAAACACGCTGTAACCTTTCAAGTTTTCAACTCTACTCCATTAACTTAAAGCACCATTTGGCACACCAGCTGCTACCTAAGATATATTAGAGCGAAATTGACCACACTCTCAACCTTACGCCAAAGCACTAAGCGCTATAAAACTGTTAAACCAACAAACTGTCACGTTCTTAAGTGCACTAAATACTCGTAAAGCTGTTAAGCTATTTTCCCTGCAAACGCTTCTCTGAATCTTAAGATCGTACCAGTAAAGGCTATGTTAGAATGGCGGAGATATTCCCTGCGGTTCTGTGTTTAATTATGGTGTTTATGGGGTAGGGAATAGGGTAGTAAGTTGCGTGAGCGGTGTACGTGCGAAGAGGCTACAATACAATACAATACAAATACTCTTTATTGAACACCACAAATCAGTACAAAACAATACAGAAACAAAGAACAAAGTAGACAATAGGCGGTCTTATCGCTTAATAGCGATCTCTTCCAGACAACCAATGCAAGAAATAAGTTGGAGACAGTTTAAGTAGGTGGCGGAAACAAATAGACAGGATAAACGCAGGGATAATAAAAACAACAATATCAACATAAATATAATACATAGCTAAGTAAATAAAATAAAATAATACATACATATATACATAACATAATACTTAAGATAAAATAGATGTGAGAAGCAATGAACAATAAGAAGGCCATACAACAGATAAGGATTTGATCAGAAGCAAAGAGAATATATGAGGTACTAAAGACAGGGAGTGGATTAAATTAGTGATACCTAAATAGTGAGATTTTAGTTGGTTTTTAAAAATAGGAAGACTTTTAATCGTCGTAGGTCCACAGGAAGGGAATTCCACAGGCGGATAGAGGTCATAGTAAAGGAGTCATGATAGAACTTAGAGGAAGAAGAAGGAACAGCAAGGAGGAGATTTTGCGCAGACCGGAGAGAAGTCAGAAATTTAAAACGCTCTTGGAGATAATGGGGAGTAGTAGGATTGAAAAGAATACTGTACAGGCTACTGAGGCTACTGAGGCTTGAGGGACAGATTGGGGAAGTTCAGGTTGATTTGGTTGTTAAAGTCTAGGCGCGGGGAGCGCGGGGCGATGTGTGTCGTTGGAACGACGGTTTTTTTTTAGATTATAGAAGTCTCTTAAAATTGTCCCGGGATAAATCAGCTGGTGCTTCGGTTAGGTTGCCTGAACACTCCTACCTTGTACATATTCAGTGCCATGGCGTCAAGTATATCAGAAGGCAAGCCGAAGGTTAACTGGCCTTTTCCTCTAATTCTGCACAATAAAGTGCCCAACTGCCTTAAAATAGGCAAGCGGGAATCGAGTTCTATGGACGCCACGCCACTGCTGTTTAGTAATTTCCATGTCCTTTTTCTGGTCTGGGAGCAAAGAAAAAACATAGAATGTACCAGTTGCTTCTCTTCCCGCGCAGATGGTAAAAGCCCATCGAGGGAATGGACGGAAATCTTAGGAAACATGCGATAGGCGATGCGGCTAGCAACCCATCACTATCTTGATTCCCCTGTCCATCCATACACCCACAATAACGCTAAACGTGGTCTTTAGGTCTTGTTACCTTAGGCGCTGTCTACCCCGTAAGGGATAAAGACGTGATTTATGTATGTAATTATGAAAATGATGTTAAAAATGAGCGGGTAAAGTTTTCTGAATATTATTTACTTTCACATTAACGCATTCGCTGCCAGCTGGCAAACCCGAGACTTCTTTAGGCGCACGCACATGCGCGTTCAAATGCCTGTAACATTATGACTGCAGCACTCGGCGAATGTCACGAAAACGCAGATATGCGTCCGTAGCAATGAATGCGTTAACTAAGACAGCGCATCTACCACGAGAGCGCGCGAGAGCTGTCACGCAGAGTTGAACTACCTGTCTTTTTCTAACAGTTCGTTCAAGAAGATGGGCTTATATCACGCATTCTCGAGCGTCGCCGCGCGGCAAACAGGATTGCGCCAACCCTGTACTACCCGTCTCTTTCTAGAACGAACAGTAAGAAAAAGATAGGCAATCCATCTCGCGCGACGCGACTTGCGCGCTCTCGTGCAGACGGCTCGAGAACTAAATATTTGCTGACCATTATAGCCCCTATTTCCCCTGAGACACTGCAACCCTTGAACAATCAAAACCCGACCGCATCCTCAACACAGTAAAGTCGGCTTTAGTTCGAAGTCGAACTCGTTAAGCGAATGTCAATGTGAAAGGTCGTTAGTTGCAATGGAATCGCGTGGCATCCAAAATAGGAGCTTAAAGCGTACGTATATGGTCGGATTTCGACGAGTGTGTGGCAAGAGGAAAATAGGGGAGGTGAGGGTAGTTTGACAATTATATTAGGACGCATTGTCCTGTCTGTGGGACACACAAAGGTGATCCGCGTCTTTTATGCCTTTATTTATGACGGTAATTTGGAAGTTATGTTTGTTTGTTTAATTGCCCCGAGCCACGTATCTTGTGGAATTAGAATGTACATGTTTTTGTTTTAACGTTTGTTATATTCTGGCTTCGGGGTCGTTGAACTGACTAGTCTTAACTCTACAGAATCACGGTAATTCGTTAACGCGACCTAAATGCTGTATTTTTAGTGTTTCCGCGCTTGTCTGGGAGTAAAGAAAAAACATAGAATGTACCCAGTTGCTTCCCTTCCTGCGCCAATCTAGGGAAAGGGCAAAACTCTTAATAAGGGATAAGTCCGCCTTTGTGCATGTATCTCAGTGTTTGTCAATTGTATTTGTCTTGTTTATTTTGCACAATAAAGAGTTTACATACATACATACATACAAACTCTTAGGAATCATGTTATAGGCGATGCGGTTAGCAAAGCAACCCATCCCTATATTTATTTTCCTTTCCACCTATATATACCTACAATCATGCTAAACGTGACCGTAGGTCACCTTAGGCTGTGTCTGCCACGTAAGGGATAAAGACGTAATTTGTGTGTATGTGTGTGTGTATCACCCATGGACAGCCGAAGAATGGTAGCAGATGCGTTGTCTAGGCTGAGATTGTCATAATCCCGGATGTGTGCGGAACACTCGTAATATGTCCCGGACACCCGGGGTCCAATTAAACTGCGCCGGAGTCTTTGGGGGTAATTGCCCGCCGCGGGGGCAGCGGCGCATAGAGCATGCAACGTGTTAGAGTAGAAACGTCATACGGTTATGATAGTTAGTTTAGTTGCTGTGCGGCATCACTACATAGTATAAAATAAAGTCGCTTTCTCTGTCCCTATGTATGCTTATATCTTCAAAACTACACAACGGATTTTGATGCGGTTTTTTTAATAGATAGAGTGATTCAAGAGGAAGGTTTTTATGTATGATTCTACGCAGACGAAGTCGCGGGCAGAAGCTAGTAGTAAATAAAATTCGATAAATAAAAAAAGAGGTAAATACATAAAGACACACATAAATCACGTTTTTATCCCTTACGGGGTAGACGGAGCCCAGGGCAACAAGACTTAAAGGCCTCAACAGTAAATATACATAGTCAAAATCCTAATTCCATAAATAGGTTTGTTCCATGTAAAAGATAAAGGAAAAACAATATGGAAAAATTTGCGTTAGTATGGTATACGTACGCGCGGGAACTATAGCCCAAGCCCTCTCACTCTGAGAGGAGGCTTGTGCCCAGCAGTGGGACGTATATAGGTTGAAGATGATGATTTTGGTATATGTCGAAAAAGACAGACGTGTTGCCACAACAGCCCTTATTACCACTCTAATTGGGTATTTCCTCTATGCTGCGAGGGCTGCGGGGGCTGGCCGGGCCATTGAGTCCACTGTCCGGCGCCCTAAGCCTCCAGCGGTGCCCAAACTTGCTTTGAACTTTCGCCCCTTAAAATTTTAGAAAAAAAAAAAGTTTTATTAAATCAGGCGTTACTTTGCGGAGGTCCATTTCAACGAACAAAAAATTTACCTTGCTACTCCGCTATTCACGTACAAGATATTAACCAAGCCTGTGTGAAAAAAAAAGTAACAATTTCACGTGATCCGAATTTTTCTACCCGTTACTAACTGTCACGTGACCTTTTTGTTACTATGCGAATTTTTGTCGCTAAGCGTTATCTGTTTGAATGATGTGTCTGTACGACACAATTACAAACTCCCGTGGAACATCTACTGCTCACCAGGGACGAGAGGAGGCACTACATAGTATAAAACAAACATCAGGGGCCTTGCCATGACGTCTTAATGCGATTAAATTCCGACTCAGTTCAAGTTTTACCTATCATTTTTGGTATGGAACTGAATAGGAATTGCATCGCATTAAGACGTCATAGCAAGGCCCCTGAGCTGTAGTTCTGTAGGCAATTTTTCCATTCAAATGGTGCCTTCGAGTTTCTTGCCTTCAAACCAGCCCACAGGTTGAGCGCCGGCGACTGCATAATGTTTGCGTCTAGACTCCCCGCTTATCTGTTGATAGCGCGACGAGGACAGAGATAGCGCTTACTCGCTCTAGCTGGATACTTCAGTCGCTTATCTAACGCTTACTAGTAATACTGAAATATCAGTGCAAGTGCAATGCACTGCAGTGTACAGTCGGCATTAGAAGTTTTTTTTTTATGTTAGAGAGGCCAGACAAACGAACTAGTGGGTCACCTGATGGTAAATGATCACCACTGTCCATAGACACCCGCGGCGCTTTACGCAATGCCAGTTGACAGTCGCTCAAAATAATTTACACGTGACTCTATCGTTCTTAGCTCTATCGCCAACAGTGGCGTGGCGTCAAGTATATCAGAAGGCAAGCCGAAGAGAATTTAACTAGCCTTTTCCTCTAATTCTGCACAATAAAGTGCCTTAAAATAGGCAAGCCGGTGGGAATCGAGTTCTATGGACGCCAGCAGTGGCGTAACTATAACGTCTGGGGCCCGCGGCAAATTAGTCAGTCCTTCCTCAATATAAACAAGTGCATCAGCGTCCCTTCTGTGCTCTAAACCGAGCCAGTCCGGGGCCCCGTAGAGCTAGGGGCCCGTGGCATTTTGCCACCCTTGCCACCCTATAGTTACGCCACTGCACGCCACTGCTGTTTAGTAATTTCCATGTCCTTTTTCTGGTCTGGGAGAAAAGAAGAAACATAGAATTTACCAGTTGCTTCTCTTCCCGCGCAGATGGTAAAAGCACATCGAAGGAATGGGCGAAAATCTTAGGAATCATGTTATACGCGATGCGGCTAGCAACCCATCTCTATTTTAATTTACCTTCCCACCTATACGCTGGCCTTTAGGCTGGATTTAAGCATGTGTGTTCGATTGTATGTATGTATGTATGTATAACTCTTTATTGTACATAAAACACAAGATTTCTTAACATTGATTGATTGATTGTTTTCCTAACAAGAACTTAATACGAGTATGGGCCAGTACAGACGGACTGCAATCCGACTGCAACGTAACTGCCGACTGCCCGTACATTTTCTATTACAGTTCCCATTCAGTACAACTGCACGCTAACTGCGATCGAAATGTATGGGCTGTCGGCAGTTGGCAGTTACGTTGCAGTCGGAATGCAGTCTGTCTGTACTGGCTTTTAGTTTAGGGTTGTAAATGTGTTTTAATTTTAAAAAATGTCTTTCTGCCAAGTTTGTTGCGCAGCATTTTGTTGGCAATGATGGTCCTGATTGCAAAATAAAGTTTTGTTTTTAAAGGACCACAACCACGACCAATGTTGACCAGACAGAGCTGTTCGCGCCGCAAATATTCGAATATTTAATAACTTTTCCAAACGCTGCACGTGACGGCGGCTGCGTCATTCGATTTGGCTGCATCCATTTTTTTTAGGCTCGTCCAGCCAACGTCAAAAGTATGTGTATGTATGTATAACTCTTTATTGTACATAAAACACAAGAAAAAGATGAATACAGGACAACACACACGCACAAAGGCAAACTTATCCCTAAAAGCTGCTAACCTGTAGCTGTTAAGTAACTGCTTTATTACGTACCGGCGCCAAAATGGTAAGAATGAAAACCTTGCGTCTGCCTATAAGGTTGGCAGAGATATCTTTCGAAACGGTCGCTGGCTCAGGGTTACGCTGAGTTGTTAGACACGGATTCATAAATATGGATAGATAGATAGAAGATATGGATTCATGAACTTTTACGTAAATAAAGTAATAAATAGATAGAACCCGAATTATGTGTAACTAAAAAAAATCATAAACTAATTTCATCGTTTACAATAGAGGGAAAACGAAATTGTTCAAAAACAACAGGCTGGCATATCAAAGTGCGAAGTGCTGGAGGACTTGACAGAAACTTTTTTGAATCCTAAACTATCATGAAATTTTTTCACGGCAGCGTCCAATCTCTAACCCAACCAGCTGCTGCAATATTCTGGAGCTTATTCTTTTCTTAAAAGAAAGAAAGAAGAAGTTTATTTATGACAAACACAATTGGTTTAAGGAAACAAACAACAATTTAAAAAAATCTACAGTTAAATAGTTTGTCACAAAATAGTCCAACTTATTTCTATTATTGGTTGTCTGGAAGAGATCGCTATTAAGCGATAAGACCGCCTATTGTCTACTTTGTTCTTTGTTTCTGTATTGTTTTGTACTGATTTGTGGTGTTAAATAAAGAGTATTTGTATTGTATTGTATTGTATTGTAGTCCCAACCCCAACTCAGCGTTTGCTGGCCTAACTTTAGATAAAGGGCCGGTAACACGCGCTTAACACCCTATGTTATGTGTGTCTATGGGCAGCGGTGATTACTTTCCATCAGGAGACCCTATCATGTAAAAAAAACAATTCTTAGACCTCATATTACATTAATCCATAACTAAGCAGCACTCTGAGCATTTGCCAGCCCTTTAAGCGCGTAATGGCGGTCGCGACCTCCATTCCCCACCCTTTGCCCTCGCGGCCAATAGAAATAATTCAAATAGGTACAAAAAGACGTATCCCAAATCTGAAAGGATCGCGAAAGGACAACATGGGAAGGGCCCGTCAAATCGGCGCTCGTCACTTACTGGCGTCTTATTTGAGTCGACCGTGTCTCCGGTCCGCCGGCTGATTTGATGTGCTGGCTTCCGAGATCGAGATACGAGAAGCTTAGGTATATATTACTGGCTTTTGCCCGCGACTTCGTCCGCGCAGATAACGTCAGAGTGACGACATAATTGTAATAAAAAGTATCCTATGTTACTTATTATTACCTCCAAGAACATGTGTACAAAATTTCATGATGATCTGTTGAGTAGTTTTCGCGTGATGCCGTAACAAACAAACTTACATTCGCATTTATAATATTGTTGCCTGCGACTCCGTCCGCGCAGAATTCGCTATCCTGCCAGAACTAACCTGTTTTCTGGGATAAAAACTATCACATGTCCGTTCGTGGGACTTGAAACTTACTGTTTTTTTTTTTTTTTTATATATGAATAGGAAGGCAAACGAACAAGTGGGTCACCTGATGGTAAGTGATCACCACTGCCCATAGACACCAAATACCACTGTATACCAAATTTCAACTAATTATGTATGTTAAATGTAACTTTTTTTTTTTTTTTTTTTTTTTTTTTTTATATGAATAGGAAGGCAAACGAGCAAGTGGGTCACCTGATGGTAAGTGATCACCACTGCCCATAGACACCCGCAACCCCGGAGGAATCGTAGATGCGTTGCCAACCTAGAGGACTAAGATGAAATGTCTCTTGTGCCCGTAATTTCCCCGGCTGTCTTACTCTCCACACCGGAACACAGCAGTGCAAGCACTACTACTTAGCGGCAGGATTAGCGAGTAAGATGGTGGTAGCGATCCGGACGGACCTTGCACAAGGCCCTACCACCCGCGGCAATATAAGGTGTCAGCACGCCAATTTTACTTAATTAGACGCTTAAGTTGTTGTGTACTAAGCTGCATATGTTATAGTTTTGTAACTATTCCACGGGAACTCTTTAATTTTCCGGGATTAAAAGTAAGTATTTAAAATATTGGCCAGGGATACCAGGGAACGGGTAAAAATGCGACTGTAAAAAAATGCGACACTGAAAAATCGTGTGGAAATAAGCTTCATTAAAATAACAGACTTGGAAAAATTGCAGTCGTGAAAAAAACGAACAAAAAATTTGCTACAAAGAAACAATGATTTTGGGAAAATAATCTAACAAGCCCACGAAGTTATGCAAAAAAGCCGCGCTCGCGTGGAGTATTTTTTACATTTATATTTGTAACTATACTGTAACATAATATTCAACTCGGGCGCGGCTATACAGTATTTAATCAATACGTGTTATCAAACATTTTGATGTGAAAAATCTCAGTTTCGTATACACGGCACTTGACACTCATATGTCACTTCAGTTGGACGCTTCGCCAGATAAGATTGTTCGGTATCAGATACGATCTCGTTGTCATGTCAAAATGCTGGCATTTATCAAAATAGCAAACATGCAAACTTTCTTCCATGCTGGTCTGGGAGTAAAGAAAAAACATAGGATGTACCAGTTGCTTCTCTTCCCTCGCATATGGTAAAAGCCCATCGAGGGATTGGGCGAAAATCTTAGAGATCATGTTATATAGGCGATGTGGCTAAGCAACCCATCACTGTTTTGATTCCCCTTTCCATCCATACGCCCACAATCATGCTAGAAGTGGTCTATAGGTCTTGTTACCTTAGGCTCTGTCTACCCCGTAAGGGATAAAGACGTGTGTTAACGCTTCCGGCTGGCGCCACCAACAAGCCTGCCTACGAGTATACTACTTCCGCACTAACTTAAAAACATAATACTTAAACTAGCAATTGATTAAGCAATGACCTAACATTTATAATTTGATTAAAACATTATTATTCTTTTCTGATTTAACTGATTTAGTTAGTGTTTATGATACTTTAATAGTTGTTAGTTTTAATTTGATTACTGTGGTACTAGCTCCTTTGTTCTCGTTGTCATAAATACGGCGGTAGATCCATTTGACGATTATTCTTAAGACGGTACTCACTGAAAGCGGCCGCTATGCCCTATGGGTCAATAAACGTGTGAAAGTTACCAAAGTGAATTATTATTTCATTAAAACCTTTGGAAAGGTTTAACACGTGATTTATGTACGTATGTATGTATTTGTATGCATGCAAACTTGGCTGACTGTATACAGTTTATTCGCAACCGACTCGGAGCTATGGATCGTTATGGATCGCTATTGCGTATGCGGATGACTCAAGTAGTACGGATCTCATCTCTTATTCTGTTACGATGAGAAACTTCGCAACGCGGATTAGCTCGTTGAATAACTTTAAAGTTCAAAAGTTTCAGCTGTAACGAGCTTAAATGTTGTTTCGATGCCACGTTTATTTTAAAAGTTACCCTTCGAACGCGCATCCAAAACCGCCAAAACTTTACCTGCAACAAAATACATTTATTAGTCAATAGTCAATATGGCATGTATGAAGAGATTGATGTATGTAGATTAAACAAAAGATCTTAGCAAGTGGAACAAAGTTGTCTGTGCCTACCCTATGCGAAAAGAAATTTATAATTAACATATTTATTGTCTCAAAAGTACGTTAAGAACAAAACGAAAAGGTTACATGACCCGAGAATTTCATAAAACCAGAGAATAATGGAGTAACATTGTTTTTACAACTTTGTTGCGAAATTTAATGTTCATGTGCGTATCCTTCTCCTTCCTTTTCCTTCCACCTTTCCATCCTTTTGATAATTTTACCCAGCAACAACAGGTGTATGCAGGTATTCTCACGATGTTTTCCTTCACCGAAACGCAAGACAAGCAGGCAAAAAGCAAGACAAGTGAGATTTTTTCATGTAACTCAAAGGCTCGAGAGGCCATAGCTCAAACCAATAAGCTATAACGGCTTGCTTTAATAATAATAATATATTTATAACGACCCAATAAAAATAAACTAATTACTACTAATATTATCAATGTGCAAGTAACTCTGTACGTCTGTCTACCTATTACTTTTATTAAGTACTAAGACTACATATTTGCGCATAACAATGACTGCTTGCCTTTCTTTGTAAACTATTCCTTTCTGTGTCAGGTTAACTGGAAGAAATCCCTTCTTAGGGATAAGATCGCCTTTGTACTATTTTCTGTGTATTTCTGTATTTTTTTTAATTTTTATGTGCAATAAAGAGTTTACATACATACATACTTTTTCACGCTTTAATTGCTATTAGAGTTGTTTGGTTTACAGATAGTTTTAGCCCCGGGGAAGGACATAGGATAGTTCCAATTCAATGAATTCTGTGCAGACGGAGTCGCTGGCAACAGCTAGCCCTTCATTACCTAATCTAGTTTTCAATGAACCCGACTCGCACTTGGCCCGTTTTTTCCAATAATCCGTATAATGTTATGATCTTGGCGGCGCGCCAGCCAGTCGCGCGCGGGCCGCCGCGCGGCGCGGTCGCCTGCTGCATAAAGCGAAGGGATTTGAATAAAACTGGCGACGAGGATGCGTCGTATGCAAATGCGGCTTTTAAGAAATTGGACCGGTCAATTTAATGTTCTATTTGGAGCACAAAGACGAATAAAGATGGGAGAAACAGAAAGTATCAGAAGGCTAATAAAATATATTTTACTTAAGAATGAATCACACAAGTTTATAGCTACCATCAACTACATGAATTAGAGGAAAAGCTAAATGCCCTTCGGCTTGCCTTCTGATATACTGCCACGCCACTGGTACCGATGTAACAAAATTTAGAAAAAAAGAAAAGACGGGCGAAGGCGCGAGCAATAGCTAGTTGTGTGGAACAGCGACGCAGACAAGCTATCTAGAATTTACTCATAAAGAAAGAAAGAAGACATTTATTCCTTTTTGCAAAACACACAAATATAAGAGAACTAGCCTTCCGTCCGCAGCTTCGCCCGCGATAAATTAATTTTCCCGTAGGAAATGGTATTTTCCCGCGGTAAAAAGTAGCCTATGTCACTCAGTGATAATGTAGCTTTCTAACGGCAAAAGAATTTTTGAAATCGGTCCAGTAGTTTCGGAGCCTATTCAATGCAAACAAACAAACAAACAAACAATCAAATTTTTCCTCTTTATAATATTAAGTATAGATAGCAAAAATAAAAACAAGAAAAAAACACAGCCATTAAAAATAGATGCTCTGCGTTGTGTCTTCGCAAAAGTGAAACGGTCGCTGGCTCAGCATTACGCTGAGGCGTTAGACTGCAGCACTGATTTTCAGCCAGAACCGTCATAACTTTTATCATTCAACAAAATCCACACACAACCCGCTAAAAATCAATCAAAATCAAAACCGCGCAGAGAATCGCCTATCAACATGCAATCTCGCGTCAGCACTATCTGCCCCCTGCGCCGTAATTCACAGGTCTGGGGGGGTGTAGGGAGCCTCGGGGAGGGGGGGATAAGGCTTAATCTGCGTGATTTACGGGCAGGGAGGGTTTAGATGTATTGATAATGCGTCAATTGGTGCGTTGATGCTAATTTATTGCAACTGGCTGTTGCCCGCAACTCCGTCTGCGCAGAATTCGCTTTGTTTACGCCACAATTGATCCCAAGAAATAAAACTACAACTTTAACTGAACTGATTGATATAATGATGCTAAAGCATATAGTCACGTAGTACGTGTAGGAAGGATAAATGAAGATGACCGTCTTCTGTCGTGCCTATGAATTAAGAAAAATCTCAACCGCGCGATGCAGGATGGGGACTGAACTTGAGAGTGACATCTATCGGAAAACATTTAAACTAAAATTACATACACTAGCACTATCTGTTGAGAGATTTCAAGTAACTTAAAGTAATAACAAACTTATATAATTTATAAATGTGCGACACGGTTAAACTCGCTTATCACTATCCCGTAGCAACTATGCAATATACCTTTATGCCACAAACAATAGTCGGTGACACATATATTTGACATGATGGCTGTATCGATTGTGTGCCCTCGACTGTACGTGGAAGATATTCGAAAAAAAGTTGGCTATGCGTAGAATCGATAAAAGAACACGTTCCAACAGTTTTTAGAGCTTTTGTCTGTTTGTCTGGCGTGATTTGGGTATGTGTATTTATGTAGAACTAGCTTCGGCCCGCGACTTTGTCTGCGTAGAATTATACATAAAAACCTTCCTCTTGAATCACTCTACCTATTAAAAAAACCGCATCAAAATCCGTTGTGTAGTTTTGAAGCATACATAGGGACATAGGGACAGAGAAAGCGACTTTATATTATACTATGTAGTGATGATGATGATGATGTAGGTTGGTAGCAGAGTAGCAAGGTAAATATTTGTTTTATTTTGTTTGTAGGGGTTTGCATGTGTAACAGTTGTGTTCATTAAACTTTGATAATGATCCCGTGGTTGTGTGGTGTAAGGGATAATTAAGTTTGTGGGATTTATATGTGTTTTATTGGCAGCAGTGAAGGGAGGGATTGCATGAAAAACATATATATTTCACACAGGCTTTGTTATCTTGTACGTGAGTAGCGGAGTAGCAAGGTAAATTTTTTGTTCATTAAAATGGATCTCTGCAAAGTAACGCCTGGTTCAATAATAGTAGATTGATAAACAAGGGTTGTAAGTGATCAATTACACCCAAGATATTTAGGCACACGAGCGAGCAAAGCGAGCGAGGGTGCTTATAGTTCGCGGGTGTAATTGATCATTTACACTCGAGTTGAACACTACTTTTCATCACAAATGCGAGGACAATCCAAATCGTCACTTGAACTCGTCATTATTGTTAAAAAAAATACGCAATTTGTAATAGAGCGGAAGAAAATTTACCGCGCCAAACCGTCTTTTGTTTTTTTTTAATGGTCTCGCGCTCTTTGGCTTTGGCACATTCAGCCAGCACTGGGCAGCAGCATTATGCCAGCATGGAGGTTTGGAGGTAGGTATTACGCATTACAATCTCCTTGTTTACCAGTTCGTGAATACAAAGGAGCACCATTCGATTTTTAAATTTACTTACATCCCTTCATTTCAAGTTAAATGCAACCTACTTTCAGAGCTTAAGTGATGAAAATATTTGTTGTTCCTTGCCAGGGTCCTACCCGCAAGAATCATGGCAAACGCTCCAAAGCGTTTATTTACTACACACTTTCCAGTTTTTACTCGCAGTAAGTAAACAGTAGCTTTAAGGCTCGGGAAAGCGTCCGTTTCAAAGCGGGGCTTCCGATAAGCCCCGACGCGGGAATCCCGGGAACAGGTGCAGGCTGCCCCGGGAAATTGAACGCAGTGCAGTGACACGGAACGAAGAGTGCAGAGTGCCCGGATACACCGTAAATATCTCAGCAAATATGGTTAGTGGAATAGTAGCAAATTCCATCTATACGCCCTTAATCATGCAAAACGTGGCCTTGAGGTTTTGTTGCTTTAGGCTCTGTCTAAGACGTGATATATGTATGTACCTATGTACTAGCTGACCCGGCGAACTTTGTTCCGCCTTAAATTTGAAAAATTCCAGTGGTTTGGGCTGTGCTATCCCGCGGGAACTATGCAATTTTCCGGGATAAAAACTATCCTATGTCCTTTCCCGGGACTCAAACTATCTGTATACCAAATTTCAACTAAATCGGCCCAGCGGTTTAAGCGTGAAAAGGTAACAGACAGACAGACAGACAGACAGACAGAGTTACTTTCGCATTTATAATATTAGTAAGAAATAGTAAGAAATAAGGAATGGTAAGGATGTATGGGATAGTAGCGCAAGAGGCCTGTGATGGTTTATTTAGATTGTTATGAAAATAGGTAGGAAAAGAAACGAGCTGGGGGGTTACCACAATCGCTTAACACGCGCCAAGTTCTATTCAGCATAAGGGATCCAACTCTAAATATAACTTGGCACCATGCTAGTAAGTAAATGCTTTATTGGTACAAATATGAAACAGAAACAAATCACAAACAAAAAACATTAAATAGAGAAGAAAAATAAGGGATCTCTACCATAATTACACATAAACGGATCACTCACGTATAAAAAATCGAGTGATGCTCGACATGTTTCGGACTATTTCGTAGTCCTTTTTCCAAGAGCGCTCGCCCCGGCGGCAGCGACACGAACACTGCGCGCCAGCGCTCTGCTCGCGCGGCTGTTCGACGCAACTGACAGCGGCGCACAACTACCCTCGTTTTCATCGTCATTTCTCTACCACCAGTTAACCTTTAACCTTTGAGTAAATGAGAGGAGCATTAAGCTAGGGAAAGACAAAGAGTGAGTTTAAAATATCCATATAGTGAAAGCCACAATAGAGCGTAGGTACTCGTACATCTTAAAATACAACAAACAATTCATAAATAAACTATTAAATATCATTACACACATACAATATTTAAGGAGATGGTGCTAGTTTGGGAGTAAAGAAAAAAGTTGCTTCTCTTCCCGTGCAGATGGTAAAAGCCTTAGGAAGAAATTGGCGAAAACCTTAGGAAGCAATAGGCGATGCGGCTAGTAACCCACCGGCATTCTGATTCCCTTTTTTACAGCATGGAAGTGTGTTAAAACATCAACAAATATCCATAAAACATACCACTTCCTAACTCTATCAATACTTGTTCCAGTATTATTTAGGTGTCGAATAGAGGCATTATGTTGTGCACTATTGTGTAGTAAAACTTTATTCTGTGAGGAAGGCGCGGCGTGGCCCACAACGGTTGCGCCAGCATGCGCACGCGCACGCGCGTCGCCGCGACACGACACGACATCCATCACGTCACGACGGTCACAGTTGGGTTGACGACAAATTACTTTATGAAATTTCTAAACACTGATAATTACATACACACACAAATCACATCTTTATCCCTTACGGGGTAGACAGAGCCTAAGGTAACAGATCCCTACAGGCCACATTTAGCAAGATTGTGGGCGAATAGGTGAAAAATGAAATCAAAATAGTGATGGGGTTGCTAGCCTCATCGCCTATAACATGATTCCTATGATTTTCGCCCATTCCCTCGATGGGCTTTTACCATCTGCGCGGGTAGAAAAGCAACTGGTATATTCTATGTTTTCCTTTGCTCCCAAACCAGCATGGAAGATTAGAACAGAAAAATCCGAAAAGTAAAGCTATGGCCGGGATCGAACCCGGATCCTCATGATTCCGTGTAATACCGCTACACCACCATAGCAGGTGGGTATATAAGCCTTCGAATTTTCCGGCTAATCGTTGAGCCGCCGCATTGCAAAACGGCTAGCCGTAATGTAATACGGCGGATCACTACAATCCGCCTGCTACAATGACATACCAGTAGGTATCACGATAATACTGATCGTCTAATCCGTGCTAATAATGCAGCCGCGGCATGCGCATACGCAGGTGCGCTAATACAAACAGCATTGTCTGTCTGTCCGGCATTGTACTCTGTTATGGGAGATTTTACAACAACATTTTATAAGTCTACGATGACTGGAGTCTGGCTTGAAAGTTGAGTATGGGATCGCGCGGGAAATTACAAAAAGGGATATACATACATACATACATATATAAATCACGTCTCTCTCTCTTACGGCGTAGACAGAGCCTAAGGTGACAAGACCCCAAAGGCCACGCTTAGCATGATTGTGGGCGTATAGGTGGAAAGGGGAATCAAAATAGTGATGGGTAGCTAGCCGCATCGCCTATATGATTCCTATGCCCAATCCCTCCATGGGCTTTTATTTTTTTTAAAGGGATATAGTTGTGATTTGTGGATGTGCGTATGTATAAGGTTGGAATAGTGTTTTTTTTTTCTTTTTTATATAAGAGGAGGCAAACGAGCAGACGGGTCAACTGATGGAAAGCAATCACCATCGCCCAGGGACACCTGCAAGACTTGGGGAATCACAGGTGCGTTGCCGGAAAAGTGTGTTATTTAGTTAGTGTTATTTAAGATTCCTGTATAATTTTTTATCGTAGTTTTGGATGTAAAATTAAGTCACCATTTTGACGCCGTACACTTAGAACATCCCCCAATGTGTGGGAACGTTTGACGAGCACAATGAAGAAATTCTGAAACACATTTACAGTGGTTCAATGAAACGAACCCAACTTGCTGTAATATTCCTGAGCCAGAATAATACAGAGACCTTGTAAGTTTTTAACCTTTTCTACGCCAACGAGACATATCAGCACCGAAGGTTCAACGCCAACGACCTATATATAATTCGCAAAAGCAACCTTCGTTCAATTGGGTTTAGGTTCAACTTAAGGCATCGCATTAAAGAAGTCTGGCGTATGGGTGACGTCTCTTGTATTGTACGTGGCGGCGAAAAGGTTAAAATACGTGACCTTTTGAGGACAGTTTATCCGATTCTTTCTAGCAATATTTACCCACTGCACTGCAGGCTTAAACGTTTAATAAACAGTTTTCACGTCCATTTAATATACATAAATAAGAAATAAATTGGCAAAACATGACAACGTTTAATCGGGCACGTCCCGCCGCCGTTGTCGAACAATATTCTTTTATTTTTACGGCTAATTATCAGTATCTTAAAAGATATGCAAATAAGGCACGACGCCATTATGCAGGTATTTGGACACTCGTGGGTCTTGGGTTAATAAGGGTTCTGTGGCGGCCCCTGCTTCAACTCGACAAGATTGTGGGCGTATAGGTGAAAAATGAAATCTAAATAGTGATGGGTTGCTAGACTCATCGCCTATAACATGATTCCTATGATTTTCGCCTTTACCCTCGATGGGCTTTTAACAATCTGCGCGGGAAGAGAAGCAACTGGTATATTTTATGTTATTTCTCTGCTCCCAGACCAGCAAAGGGGTATTAAATATGATTTTTTTTACAGAAACTGTTTCTAATTCTATTTCATTGCATGCAAGCCCTTCCTTTCCTGCCTCTGCATTAATTTACTGTTAACGCTGTTTAAGGACACCGAGTACTATATCATGATAAGGGTAGATAAGGATAAATATGCCTTCATCAAACAAGGAACCCTTCTCAAGGTTTATGTGTGTGGCCTTACCGACGCCAGCCTTGCAGCAGTGCGATCCTGCTCGCACTTATGGTCATTCAGAAGAGTGTAAGAGGGACGGTATGGTTACCCTCTGCATATCAGACGTGTTAACTTATCTGTATGCACCGTGTAAATAATGTCTAGACTGAGTTAGAAAAGATTGGGATTAATGTCTCAGTTTTTAGCCAGTTAGTTTCCCTAGGTGTAGGCGTCTACATATACGCCACTAGTTTTGTTTGTTTGTGTCCTGTCACGGTCGCCATGTGGCGGAGCGTGTAATAAGAGAAAGAACCGTCTTTGCTGGATACTCGTTTAATTCTAAATCAACTTACCTACTACACATTGTCGCGAGGGCACTGCGATTTTTTATAAAGAGAATTTATTTGTGGAGCTATGAAGCCTACATGTTTGAGCCGTTTGGGGTAGAAACCATGGATCCGTGGGGGCCAAGAGCGGACAGGTTATATGGGTCGTTGACCAAGCTGAATGAAGCTTCGGGTGACCAGAGGGCTGGTTTTTAGCGCAAAGGGTAAGCATTGCCGTACAACGCGGTAATGCTGCCAGCCTTCTGGGCGCCATGCCGCCGGGCAGCAATTTAGGGCAACTGTTTTATTCATACATATCGTCACGCCTCTTTCCCACAGCGGTAGGCAGAGACTATGCTTCGTTCCACTTGCTACAATCCTGACATATTTCTTTCGCTTCATCCACAGTCATCAATCTCTTCGTACATGTTCGTCAGTTTCGACCTTTTTCCAAAACGTCTCCTATTTGGTCTCGGAACGTCCGTCTAGGCCTTCCCCTCCTTACTTTACCATTCACACTCCCCATATAGATCTGTTTATTTATAGTTTTATCATAATTAGGTATATTACTAACATAGACTTAAGTGACGTATTATGTAACTAACAAAATTCTCATGTATTTGTTCTTCATTAAATAACTTAATTTATTCATAAATGTAAATATAACTAAGAACAAAGTTTATTATAAATCTAAGTAGCGTTCAATTAAGTCATCGTTCCTAATCAGCTTTTTAGGCGGTAAGTAGCGAGTTTACTAGAGGTATAATGTTATTTTCTTCTCAACTCCCGCCTTACGTCCCACAGCGGAGCACATGCCTCCTTTCATTATAAGAGAGCTCGCAGCTCGGCCTAAATATTCGACTCTAGATACTCGTCTTTCATATCCAGCACGATTTTCGACCACTTTCAAGTAGAATTACCTTGACGTTCTTTCAAAAATCAGACGCCTGTGAAAGCCACACCTAAAGATGGGTACTGACCTAATTAAATATTGTCATTAAATAACTCAACTAATGGACGCCTCCCCCCCCCCCCCCCCCCCCCGCGGGGGCAGCTCTTAATTAGTGACGCAGCAGTTTCGCGGACAGTGACTGCGCCGGATCATTAATTATTATTTCTAATATCGTTGTGAGCGGTGTTTTAACAGCTCACAGACCACCTAGCAATAGACATGTAATACAAGGCGGCATTTTCTGGATCCTATGAGCGTAATTTGCGCCTATAACTTCGAACACAAACGCGCGCTCATTCAGACCTTTCAGTAGCGACCAGGAAACAGACCCGTAAGCAGCGAGTTACTGTGACCTAAAAACTACAATACTAAAAATACAAAAAATGCCAGTTTGCGCTGTAAGATGGTGTGGAGCGACAGTCGCAAAAATAATTACAAGAAGGATAATATCACGTTTCATCGGTTAGTACAAAGTTACGATAATACGTTAATAACAAAAATCACGGAGTTCTATTAACACTGGTCGCTAATAAGTACCAAGTCTATGTATGTCCTTGTTTAGCACGCTTTGCGTCGCGTTACATCTCTTTCTTGCATTCAACGGCACTTGTAAGTAGAGATGCGACCAAACCGTATCGATATAACTCACACGTTTCGGAAGCTTTTTAAAGGCCAGATATGGCAGATTTTTAGAATATTCGAAAGGTGGAGCATGCACACTGGCGCCGTAACGCGTTAAGTTACGCAGCGGTTTCCGGTTACCTTCCGATAAGAAGTTATCACTTCAAAATCTAACCGGCCAGTAACTTATCGATATACAATATCGACATACCCTCATCTCTTTTTTCTTTCTCCGTGACGTCACCCCTGCCGCCCGCTTACCTCGCGTTCCGCCAATGCCGGCAGAAATGTTTGCTTAGAAATTCGTAAAGATTGCAAGTCTCTGGGGGTAGGTAGTCTATGTAACAGCTCGATGAACTACGAGTACACACTAACCCCCTTATTCGTAAACGCTCTATAGGCTTCTGCTAACTTAGCAATCGTTTGTCCTTATCTGTGAAAGATAAATGTCAAAGTGACAGATAAGGAGAAACGATTGCTAAGTTAGCAGAAGCCTACAGAGCGTTTATGAGGGGGTAAGCCTCTAGACAGGGAAAAGGCCGTGGTGGCCCAGTAGTTTGAACTATGGCCTCCCAACCAGAGGGCAGTGGGTTCTAATCACGGGCTCACACCTCTGAGGTTCCGGATTTTGTGTGTGAAATTCCATTGCATTTTGTTGAGGCGCTTTCAAATGAGTCAAAATACTAAAAAGGAGGCAAGTTCTTATTTTGAGGCAGAGGTTTTAAGCCGCGGTTTTGGTGCATATTAAAATACTGGGTGGTTCTTTATCGCGCTATAAAAAGTTTATTTGCCTCGATGCTTCGTTTGTACATACAGCCGTTGGCTCCGGGTAGACTGAACTAGAATATCTCAAAACTCAAACTCAAAAAATATAATTTAACCTTATGAAAATACTAGCAGCGGGTCACTTAAATATATATGTAAAGTAAAAAAAGTAAAAGTCTTTATGTATAATAAGCAAAACGTTACAACGTGTTTGTTCGGCAGCCTCCGCACTAGACTCAGGGCCTGCGTCGCGGAGACTAGAGACAGTTATAACAATAAGGGACTAACATAAAAATCCGAAATAATTTGTGTTCGTGTGTATGTGTGTGTTAGCTTGAACTTGGCTTGATACGCTACCGCGTGTCTAGATGTTTGAGTGCAAAAGTTAGTATATCGAATAATTAAGTTTATTAGGTTATCGGGTCGCAGTGGCGCCCCCTCGCAGCTCAACATCAAACAAACAAACGCCCGAACAGTTACCGTATTGACTTTAAAATTTAACACTCGTCAAAGTTGGACACGGCGAATGACACTTTATTCCTTCGAAACATGGGCGCGTTTTCGTTAAAAATGCTGCAAAATTTACTTAGCCAAGTCCTAATACGGTATATTATGGTTTAAGCTTTGTGTGCGGGAGATAAAGATGGGTTTACGTCGGCTGTGAGTGTGCTGAGTCGGCAGCTTCGACCATGAAGTAAGTCTTGTCTTGTTTGCTTTGACTTTTGTGCGAAATCCTGTTTTCTTTATGTCTTTTGATTCAACCGACGCTTGCTTGTAGACTACAAGCTCATGGTAAAAAAAACATGTGAAATGAACCAGCGTGAATGAAGCACCCGTCGTAAGCGTTCATTCCATCGACACCATGTTGATGAATGGCAGTCTTCGACGGTGCGGTTTAATCGGTCTTTTTTGCCACGAACTTGCAAAATCTGGAACGAGCTTCCCGCTGGGGTCTTCCCATCGAGTTACGACCTGGGTGCCTTTAAGAGGCGAGTGTACAATTTTCTGCAGGGCCGAGAACGCACTGGCATCGCGTAAAGCGCTGCGGGTGTCTATGGACAGTGGTGATCATTTACCATCAGATGACCCAATGGTTCGTTTGTCTGGCCTCTCTAACATAAAAAAAAAAGCTTAGAAGGCTGTTACTATATCATAAAATAACTCTGAACGCTATGCCTTATATCCTACTAATATTATAAACGTAAAAGTTTTTAAGTATGGATGGATAGATGGATGGATGTTTGTTACTTTTTTACGCCAGAACGGCAGGACAGATCTGAATGAAATTTGGAACATAGATAGATTATAGTGTGGAATAACACATAGGCTTCCTGCGGGATAGCGATAAACGAATTCTTTGCAGTCGAAGTTGCGGGCAACAGCTAGTTTGTACAATAAAGCATTCACTTAATTACTTACTTAAGGCTAGAAAGTTCGTCGGATACGGTTGTAACTTTATGTATACACAGAAACTGAGTTAAGTAAACTTAGTAAAGCATTGAGTTGAGATCTTGTAACAAGCCTGAAGTACTGAGTAGTCCAAATATAAATGACCTAGCTTTTGCCCGCGGCTTCGCTCGCCTTAAGTATAGTATGCATGCAAAGTCTCAGCCCGATCGGTTTAAAATTAACGAAGTTTCATACAAACTTTCATCCCCTATTTTATCCCCTTGGGGGTAGAATTGATCAAAATCCTTTCTTAGCGGATGCCTACGTCATAACATCTACCTGCATGCCAAATTTCAGCCCGATCCGTCCAGTGGTTTGGGCTGTGCGTTGATAGATCACTATGTCAGTCAGTCAGTCAGTCAGTCAATCACCTTTGAGTTATATATATTTAGACTAGCGGTCGCCCGCGACTTCGTCCGCGCAGAAGTAATTATTGTATCTCGGGCGGCGTCACTTTTCTAGAGGCTTCCAACAATTACTTCCATGCTGGTCCGGGAGCAAAGGAAAAACATAGAATGCACAGTTGCTTCTCGTCCCGCGCAGATGGTAAAAGCCCGAGGGAATGGGCCAAAATCATAGCAAACATGTTATAGCCGACCTAGCAACCCATCACTATTTTGATACCTCTTTTCATATATACTTACGCTCACAATCATGCTAAGCGTGGCTTTTAGGTTTTGCTATGTCAGACTCTGTCTACCCCGTAAGGGATAAAGACGTGATTTGTGTGCGCGCGCGTGTGTGTGTGTGTAATTACAAAACCATTTCGGGCCACTTTTGATACCTATACTCGTAACTTGAAATCTATGTACCTATCCGATGTTCAAGGTCACAAAATACAGCTGTCTCGGCGCCCAATATCATTTCTTTGCTTTCGGTGTCGAGACTCTATGTCCTTGGGGTAAGGGTGCGTTGGAGCTACACAAAGAGCTCAGCAAGAGATTGAGAGAGGCAACAGGCGACCCTCGCGCCGGCAGCCTTCTCGCGCAAAGAATCGCAACCGCAGTTCAGCGCGGGAATGCTGCCTGCGTGAGGCACCCTGCCAAGAGGCCCACCTCTCTTGAATGATTAATTTTAAAGTTTATTTTGTTCTTTTAATTTAATAGTAGTTTTAGTTTTGTATTTACATTTTAAGTATCTGTTTTTTCATTCAGTTTATCAACAATAAACTTAGCTTTTACCTGTATCGGATTTATAATTGAAACTGGTTAACGTCTGGCCGCGGCACAGCAACATGGTTATACTGAATCATCGATAATCGACGCTCACTCGTTACCGCCATTGTTGGGAACAATAGATCATTAACGTGATATTTTTTCGTTGTGATTATGATTCAACTTTTACATCATGTAGTCTAGCTTATACCTACGTCCACGTCTGCAAGCACAAGCAGGATGAGCGAATAAGAAGCTGGTACCGATACGGACGGAGCTGTCCAAGGCATGCAAAAGAACTCGAGTACAACCCCCCACACAAGTACGCAATTTCTTGATCGTTGCCTTACATTTGGGAAAGAGCTGATACTCGTCAAACTGCCATACTGATACACACACACACACAACACACACACACACACACACACACACACACACACACACACACACACACACACACACACACACACACACACACACAACCATACACACAGCAAGAATATTCCCAGAAAATTGGCTGAAATTTGCACGAGGCTTTATGATGAGTCCCCTTAAAGAAAGTTTTCAAAGGGAATAAAAAAAATACTTATTATGGATAGGTGCTGTGCAAGACTACACAACCTTTTTAGATAGTTTTTTACCTTTTTTAATTGTTTATGGTTTTAAAATGATTTTGATTGTTTCCACCGAAAACCAGTGCCTATTATTTTGCTCCCAAATTGTTACTTTAATACAAATAATTATAAAAATAATTGTACTAAATAGTTAATTATACATCTTATTATGGTTTCATTAGATAATCAGCGGAAACCAGTAATAATGATATCCTGTGGACACATAACGTGTTCCCATAAATCACTACATAGTATAAAATAAAGTCGCTTTCTCTGTCCCAATGTCCCTATGTCCCTATGTATGCTTATATCTTCAAAAGTACACAACGGATTTTGATGCGGTTTTGTTTTAATAGATAGAGTGATTCAAGAGGATGGTTTTTATGTATAACTAGCTGTTGCCCGTAACTTCGTCTGCATAGAATTCGTTTATCGCTATCCCGCAGGAATTACGCAACTTTCCGGGATAAAGAGTAGCCTAATGTATTATTCCAGACTATAATCTATCTATGTTACAAATTTCATCTAGATCTGTCCAACCGTTCTCGCGTGAAAGAGTAACATCCAAACATAGGTACTCACAAACTTTCACATTTATAATATTAGTAGGATTCTACGCAGACGAAGTCGCGGGCAGAAGCTAGTAATTAATAAATTTAAATTTCTGCGAGCACTCCACTGGAAAATTGGTAACTCTTCAACTTGCTAATTCAGACTATCGAGTTTGTTCAATACCGTTAGTGCTTTTCGTGACGCTCTGCAATCTAAACCAACTTCAAAATAGGTGATTAAACTTCCCCCACAATTAATTATAAAGTGTCAGCGACGCGCTGCCATTAAGTAATTAATTACAGATTGACATTGTGTCAAGTCACGCTGTCACTCGCATGCGGGTCGAGGGGGGGGGCCTAGCATGTCAGTCCACGAGTGTTGGACGAGTTGGTAACAAAACATGATTACTATTCATAATAGAAAGTGAAAGCAAAATATGCTTATTTTTAAGCATATTTTGCTCTCGATTCTCAGATATTTAGTACTCAAATTTTTCTTTGTAAATTTTCTTTTTTTAAACTTGACGGGTGTGCATAACATTTGGAACGGAGATAGCTGGTACCCTGTATTAACACATAGGCTTTTATCCCGGAAAGTTGCTTAGTTCCCGCGGGATAGTGATAAACATGTCAATTGCTTATTCTACGCTAGCAGGAGCTAGCTAGGTGTATAATATGTGATGCAATTTTTGGTGAAACTACTTGCTGGACGAATCTTTTTTAGTCGCGTAACCTAGACTGGTTTTAGGTTAGGTTAGGTTTATTTAATAACTAGCTTCTGCCCGCGACTTCGCGTAGAATTCGATTTAAGAACTCATGTTGGTAGTTTATATTCTGCAATAATTTACGTTGCGACTCTAGGCAGCTACGACCTTTGACATGTTTATCACTATCCCGCGGGAACTATGCAACTTTCCGGGTCGTAGCTACCTACTAGCTCCTGCTAGCGTAGAATAAGCAATTGACACGTTTGTCGCTATCCCGCAGGAACTAAGCAACTTTCCGGGATAAAAGCCTATGTGTTACCTAGGATACGTTTCAAACTTAAATGTAAATAAGAGCTTCAGCGAGAACACATCCAATTATCGCCCACAAAGAAATAACTTGACTTCAAATTGTTTTCTTAACATAACTAACTACAGACAAACAAGATAAAATCGGAATAAAACCGCGGCAAGTCCGTAGCAACATCGTAGCGGTTCTACGGCGTAGCGGGTGCATTGACCTCGTTGCGAGATAAGAATGCGAACGAAAGGAAACGAGTTCACTATTCTGCGTAATTTGTTTAAGGTGTGTACTCATCTGCGAACTGTTCCACGTTACAGCAGGTAACAACGCTAGTGTGTACGTGGCACGCAAGCCTTTTTTTTTATTCTCTGCCATTTGGGGGGGCGCCGTGGGAGCATGAGGGTGTCACCGCATGCGCCCACCGGCCGCCCCAGCCTATACGCCGGGGCTCCTGCGCCAAGAGGGGGGGGGGGAATACCTGCCCCCCCCCCCTCGTGGGCCTCTGCAGCCTAGCGAGGGATCCCCACCCCCCGCCAGCAGGCACCACTAGGGGAGGGCAGCAGCAAATTGCCGCCGCCTCCTCCCCGTCCGTCTGCGCCGGAGCGGGGGCGCGAGGGGGTCGTTCTCGCGCTCCCACTCCCTCTCCTCTTGCGAGATGACTTCCTCGCAGAAGGAGACCATGTGGCACGCGAGCCTGTCGCGAGCAGAACACCACTCCAGGGTATTTGGTAACTGTTACGCGCATGTTATGCTTCTATGCTGGTCTGGGAGTAAAGAAAAAACATAGAGTGTACCAGTTGCTTCTCTTCCCGCGCACGTAAGTCCATCGAGGGAATGGGCAAAAATCTTAGGATCGGTAGGCGACGCGGCTAGCAACCCATCACTATTTTGATTCCCCTTTCCACCTGTACACCCACAATCATGCTAAACGTGGCCTTTAGATCTTGTTACGTTAGGCTCTGTCTACCCCGTGCGTCGCGGTGACACCTAGTGCTCCCGTTCGCTCACAGTCCACGGCAAGGAGGGAACTTTTGGACGGTAGGGGTTTTTAGACGGTAGGCCTCTCCCCACTTTCCATAGGGAAGGCAGCGGCGAGTTGGAGAAAAAAAAACTCTACCCCGTAAGGGATAAAGACGTGTTGATGTGTGGGAGCGCTGCTGGGACAGTAACCGGCGGCTCCAACCAAGGGGAACTGGGCTGAATGATCGCCACAGCGGATCCACAGCCCGCCTGACCCAGCCAGGCGTCCCCACCCAACATCAACCTAATATATGTTACGTTGCAATTAGTACAATTCTTCGCACCGCGGCTGGCTGGTCGCCAGCGGATGGTTTGGGCTGTTGCGGTAATTACAGACGAACATGCATATGCTGAAGAGCCAAAAGGGGTGTACATTTTAATCTAAAGCCGCTGCTTAGAATTATTTCGACTTTTGCGAATCCACTAATCCTACTAATCCCTACTAATGTTATGAATGCGAAGGTAGCTCTGTCTGTCTGTCACGCTTCCACGTCTAAACCGCTGAATCAATATTAATGAAATTTTAAATAGACATAGTTTCAGTTCCGGGGATGGACGTAAGATAGTTTTTAACCCGGAAAATTGTATAGTTCCCGCGGGAGCGCTATGAGCGAATTCTGTGCGGACGGAGTTGCGGGCAACTGAACAGCTAGTCTATAATTAATGAACAAAAACATAATTTGTTTAGATCGTCTGGTGCTCGTGTGCTCGCATTCGCGGGCCTGGAGCTATTTGCGTCTCCAGAATCCAATTTGGTAAGAATTCGTGTAATATCTTAACTTTGTCTCGCGACGTATGTAATAACACGTTATTGCGTGGCATGGCCCTGTAACACAGGCCTGCGCTGCCATTGGTGAAAGAACGTACCGCCGAACATGGTATGCTGACTTTCAAGCTTTCAGGGCCACGGCTTTTGAAAGATCACTCGAAAGTATAGTGAGAAAGTGTCGAGGCCGGGTCCAATTTAAAAAACCATTTACCAAAAATTTATCAAAGCATGCGGTTTTTCACAGATTAGCCAAGATGACGTTCATACAGACAGCTTGGAACTCATGTAAAAGACAGTAAAGTAAAAAGTTTCTTTTATTCAATTTCATAGATACGTAAGGCCCAGAACTGACGGCGCAACCTCTAGTTACTTTAGAGTATATTTATATGGCGCGACCAGTTTGAAACCGGTTTGAAACGCATTGCAAAACAGTTGCGTTGAAACCGGCGTGCAGGAAACTTGTTTGCGTTTCATCGCTTTGGCGTCGTTTTCGGTACAACAAAATGGCCAACGACGAAAATAAAAACACCGAAATGATTGTGAGTTTGCGGCGTGTGGAAAACGATTGAAACTGGTTTCAAACTTATAATTTCAGGGATTCGTCGTTGCAGTTGCGTTGCGCCTCTGGAACTATAAAACTTTGTATGTAATACAGAAATAATTAACAAAACAATCACAGGTTACCAAACTAAGCTGTGCCTGTATAAAGTGACAATCGTATGCGCAGACCAGTCTTAGTAGTCACCTGTTAAAATTGTCTTATACCTTTTCATTTTGCTGACTGCCGGTAGGTACCGCGAAGGGTGCCATGTGTTGTATCAGAAACAATTCAAGCGAATAATGTGACGAATGTACGAACAATAAAATAAAATCAGGGAGAATAGGTCGGTGGCTATATTTACTTGGGCATAGCGTAAAAGAATATCATAGAAATAGTACTGTGAATGACTGACGGACAACTCACGGCCTGGTGCCCGATTTTCGAAAGCATATCACTCGACATTGCATACACATACACAAATCACGTCTTTATCCCTTACAGGGCAGACAGAGCCTAAGGTAACAAGACCGGTGGGCCACGTTTAGCACGACTGGGCGTAGAGGTGGAAAGTGGAATCAAAACAGTGATGGGTTGTTAGCCGCATCGCCCATAACATGATTCCTAAGACTTCCGCCCATTCCCTCGATGGGCCTTTATCATCTGCGCGGGAAGAGAAGCAACTGGTAAATTCTATGTATTTTCTTTACTCCCAGACCAGCATGGAAGAAATACATTACAAGCTTTATATCATAGGAATCATGTTATAGGCGATGCAGCTAGCAACCAATCACTATTTTGATTCCCCTTTCCACCTATACGCCCACAATCATGATAAACGTGACCTTTAGGTCTTGTTCACTTAGACTCTGGCTACCCCTTAAGGGATATAGACATGATATATATGTGCATGTGTGTATAGGATGCCAGCCAATTTCGATTCTCGCAAGCAGGCGACGCCGCGGTCGTAAGCTGGTCAACCCATAAAATTCCCATCCCATGTCTCTATCACCGCCGCTATAACTGATACATAGTAAAGCTACCTCATAAAACTACAATATTTACAAACAGCTTCTAAACTACCCCATAAAACGCAGCCATCGCATCCTCAACCTTACCCCAACGACATACAACACAAGTTACAACATCCGTGTCCCGACCAATTATAAGTCGTTATTAATTTGTTAGGTCGTTAAAAAACTTTTTTTTAAACAGAGGGGAGCGCCGCAGCGTATATTAAACCGTATGGGACGTTAACAGGGGTGTTTTTTGCTTGTGTGTGTTGTTTAGGGGTCGGTAATTGTTTATGCTTCTAAGTTGAATGGAGAGACACTCGAGACATCAAAGAGGTTGTGTTGGGTTTTAAACATTACTCATTTGGCTCTATTTGCACTACAAATAAGTATAACTAGCTTCTGCCCGCGACTTCGTCCGCGTAGAAGCAATTGACATGTTTGTTTATCGATTTCCCGCGGGATTATGCGATTTTACGGGATAAAAAGTAGCCTAACCTAGCCGGTGATTTTCTCAACAGATTAGTTAAGTTTACATCAAAATCCGTGTAGTCGTTTTCACGTGATGCGCTCGCAAATATACAGACAAACAGAGTCAAACATCAATATCTTCTTACATGCGTCGGTTTCGGGTACTCCTGACCCGACCTTTTCTCAAAATCAAAACGTCGTGGAAAGGGGAATCAAAATAGTGATGGGTAGCTAGCAGACTAGCTTTGCCTTTAACCTGGGCGAACGGCACAAGGCGTGTGCTCTGAACTCTGACGTGGGCAATGATGCAGAACGGATGCGGTCGCCTGAGAGTAGTCTGAGACGCGCGGGACACTGCCGACTTCATCGTAGTCTATACTCAACGTAACGAAGTATAAGGTAGACACACATGTATAAATTACGTCTTTATCCCTTCCGAGATAGACAGAGCCTAAGGTAACAAGAACTACAGGCCACGTTTAGCAAGATTGTGAGCGTATAGGTGGAAAATGGAATCAAAATAGTGCTGAGCATAACATGATTCCTATGATTTTCGCCAATTCCCTCGAAGATATCATCTGTGCGGGAAGAGAAGCAACTGGTAAATTCTGTTTTTTTCATTTGCTCCCAGACCAGCGTAGAAGACCAAAAATAATAACATTCATTCATTTTTTGGCATTGAAGTATGTCAATATAGGATAGTGGATTTCAAAACCGGATTCGCTGCGATACAGTATGTAAATATCTCCATACCATAGCCGTCAAATTTATTTATTTATCAGTTATTTCAAAGCCGATCTTATTTCAAAGTCTTACATATTTATATGTCTAAATGTCTTACATATTTATGGTCATATGTCTAAAATCGTTTCAAACTTCCACCATCATCATCTCCAGCAGATACGTCCCACTGCTGGGCACAGATCTCCACTCAGAACGAGAGGGTTTGGGCTACAGTTCCCACGCACCACACACCACTGGATTGCCTCGCAGAGTGCGGGTTTACAATGTTTTCCTACACCGATAAGCTCACGGTAAATTTCTAGTAATTTTGCACATAAATTTCGAAAAGTCAGAGGTTCCCGGGATTCGAACCCACGCTCTGCTTGAGAGGCCACTGATCAAACCACTAGACTACCACGCCTTTTTTCCTCCACCAAAATCCGCTTAAATTGACTCCTTTAATATTCACATGTTTAGTATTCCCGAGGATTTATCGGCAGTGGATAAATAGCAAGCAAAACGAGCATAAAGTAAAACGTCTACTTCGACGCCTGTAATTACGCCCAAGGCGAGCAGCGCGGGCGCAGACTATTTGCTTTACTTGTGCACCTGTCGTAACTACTTGTACAATAGTTTATTACTTTTAGCTTGCAACTAAGTGTATTTTGTCTTCAAATGATCAACGAAATGTCCCTTTTTTATGGTCGGCCAAGTAAGCATTGCCAATTTTTAGGTTAATTTCTCTTAATAAATCTTAGTCTTCGTTTTCGACACAAACAAGCAAGTGGGTCACCTGAAGGTAAGTGAGCACCACAACCCGTGCATTCGAACAGATTGATTCATGACCCACCGTAGAACGTTCTCACATTAAACATGATGTATTCATGAACAATACAATAAAAATTACATAAATGAAATTAATACAAATTAAACTATTAAATTAAAAACTAAACTAAAACTAATCTTAAAATAAAATAATTATAAAAGAAGGGGCCCCCGTGGCATAGTTCCACAGACACTGGCAGCATTCCCCCTTTGGACAGCGATACTAATACGCTATGCCATGTTCAATATGATATTTACTGAGCGCGCGCCGTGTCTATAAAGATATCTCGGCGCGCCTTATAGAGGCCTCCCGTGACCAGAGGGCTGGCCAATATTTCGCTCAGCGAATAAGCATTGCCATACAACGTGGCAATGCTGCCAGCCTTCTGGGCACCCTCCCCATTGGCGGCGATTTGGGAGAAATTTTTTATCTTTAATAATAGTTTTAGGTAGGTTTAAGTTATTTTTAAGTTTTGAGTGTTCTTTATTGTTTTCTTTTGCTGTTTTAAAAATACGTTCTACATTGGGTCTGGCTGGGATCAATTTCTTCGATGACACCCGCAGATTTTGATTTTTATTTTTTTATTTTAGTGTCATGTAAACTTGTAACATTAATTAGCAATGTTGCTAAAGCCGTGTTACCCTCGACGCTATCCAGCCTCGCTTGCTCGGGCGGATATAAACGAGTCGGTTAAAACGTCCGTCGCGTCATAAGGGAATGTTTAAATTAGAATCATACTAAAAGGGCGTTTAGTTACCGACTATCAATCTAATTGTAACTAAACTTACTTCGGAAACGCCATTCTTTCCGTTTGAAGTTGCTTTCTATTTTGGTTGTTCAATTACGGTCTAATGGAACCGCGTGACGAACGGGCAGATGTTTCACTGCGGAGTTGCGTAACATTTATAAATGCCTTATTTAGAATTGTCTGCACTTATAGAAAACTATTCGAAAAGCCGCCTAAAGTAACAAGACCTAAAGGCCACGTTTAGCATGATTGTGGGCGTGTAATTGGAAAGGACAATCAAAATAGTTCGGTTGCTAGCCGCATCGCCTACAACATGATTCCTATTTTCGTCAATTCCCTCGACGGGCTTTTACCATCTGCGCGGGAAGAGAAGCTACTGATACATTCTATCTTTTTCCTATGCTCCCAGACCAAGAATTTGCGTAGAAGACCAAAAATAATAAACTGAATTAATTCAAAAAAATCTACTGCTTTTATCTTTAGGTATCTTTGCTTTCTAAAGATTTATAGTATTTTTGAAATCACAGATGACGCTACCTAGTTATTTATTAGTTATATTTTTCGGCTGGCAACTTCAGCGCTCAGGATGTTCCAATTACGCGGTAGAGTGACCATCCCAAAAATCTAGTGACAATAATTATCACAATAACATCGTTTCTTAGAAGCACGTTAATTTTGTTTTATAACTAAAATCATTAGTCCTAAATTCGCTCCGTTTTGATTGACATTTATTTTACTAGCCACATTACGGAAACATATATTAACTGGGACATCTTCCTCGTATGCGACATCTACATCATCACCAGCATCATTCCTCCGGTCCATCTGTCCCATAACTCAGAGTACAAGAACCAGATGTCCCGAATCACGACAAACATTCATCAGCGCGATAACTCGAATGAAAAATGACGTGTGAAACCATGCCGTCACGCATTTATCATTTCAAACGACCCGTTTGAATTTAAATGGGAATTTGGAGTGTAATTTTGTACGGCTATAGCTGTAAAAATCAGTGGGTTAGCAACACGAGGACATTTTACATGTGTGAAATGGCAACACTGGTCGAAGACAACCGTTGATTGGTCGATTGGCCTAATGTTGCTAGTTAAGATTTTAAAAATAATAACCTAACCTAAATTTCATTTTTGATACAAGCTTTTAGCGCTGAATGTTTGTATTGCCATGTGTCTTGCATAATGTGTACTAAATTTCAAGTCAATCGGACCAACAGTTCAAAGGTTCCCTTCTGCGGAGCGAGGCCCCCAGAATTCTTCCAGATTATTGTATTGTCATCTGACTTACACAAGCATGCACAATTTCAGCGCAATCGGTGAAGGTTATTCGGTATAGCATTCGGGAAACGGGATACAGGCTGTTTATAGCGTCTAGCGGTCGACGGCTTTGGCGTGAAAAGCAATTAAGGCTTCTGACATGCAGGATGCACATTCTGGTTTAATCTACCCCTTGCTCCGTGTATTGAAATAGGTTGCTTTGCGAAGTCTGGTTGCACTTGTGCGTACAAGTTTTGGTTTGGACCAAAAACAGCCGAACCTTCCGGCGGCGCCGAAACTTACATCGTACTTAATGTAACGTTTTCACTTTTTAGGCCAATTTAATTTAAGACCCAGTCACTATGTTGAAATTTCAACCCGAGAAACGTGAAACATAGAACATTGTAATATTGGTCCAGTAAGTTGGATTAGGTATTCATGTTTTTCATACATTCAGACTTTTATTTCACATTTATAAGAGATTCGGTTTCATAAGTCATTTAATCGGCTGAACTATAATCACAATTTGTTTCATAGTTAGACACTAGTTTGCACATGCCAAGGCCAATCCGTAGTTCAAACGGGTTCACTTTGTCATTCCTGGAACTCGGTCTTGACTTTTTATTTGGTTTGACGGTAGAGCCGAAGAAAGAAGCTGCGACTCTCACGCATGTTTTTGGCAAGCTCAGGCCGCCTTAGCCACTATTGTACTTTATCGAAGCATTATCCAATATATTGTCTTTAATAATTACAAGCTTCTACCCACGACTGCGTCCTTCCTCTTGAATCACTCGCCTCACTCAGGCAGACAGACATACAGACAGCGGAAAACGACTTTGTTTTATACTATGTAGGTATTGATATTGATGACGTAGGCAGAATGGCCGAAAGCCATGGCCCTTGTTTTGGCGCATGAATTATAAAATCTCATCTCACAATTAGGTATCTAGTTTAGTTTTAGATACCATTTACTTACTGTTTTCTTGTAACGCAATTTCATTTAGGAAGAATATGATATGTTCCTCTTGTGTTCTGTCACCTCTATCCATTTGATGTGAACTGCCGCTGTGAAATTGGCGGGCGCTCCCTGGGCAGCGAGACGCCTAATACGGGTTATGTTTAGACGGGCAGGATTAAGATCGGCTCGCAGACCATGACGCATAGATCATGCATACTCGTAGTACAGTCAACTTCAAGTTAATATACAGTCGAAGTGCTCAAAACCTTTGGCCTCATCTTCACCTTCCGCCAAGTGAGATAGAGGTCAATCACTGGTCAGTTTGTAGTAAAAAAAAAAATGACCTACACACGATTAAGGTAATAAGAGGGTGTGTAGATCATGTTGAGCTCTTAACTGTTGAGATCTTAGTGTTGCCAGCTGAGTAAATGCAACGGAAATTCGGCGATTTTTTGCATTGGGAACACCGGTGGCGTAAATAATGTCTAGAGCTCATGGAAAGTTGATCCCTCGATATAAAGAAGTGCACCAGTGTTCCGGTAAGGCCCAGCCAGTAGGCCCCGTAGAATTAAGAAGGTCCGTGTCATTTTGCCTTTCCTGCAACCCTATTATTATGTTGAGGAATACTTGTACCTAGCCGTCAAGGTAATGAAATAATTAATGACCACCAAGACGTACACGTACCTATTTTAGTCATGGCAAAGCGAATAGGTTCGTATTTTTGTTTATTGTATATTTTCCGTAGAAATGTTGCATGTCGAAAGTCATCTACTCCAAGACGTCGGATAAACTATATTTAATTTGATACTAGTTGTTGCTCGCGACCTGGATAAAAAGACTACGAGTTATTCCCGATTATTTATCAATCTCTGCGCCAAATTTCATCCAGATCTATCCAGCTGTTGTGGCGTGTAACAAACACCCATACATCCTCTTAAACTTGCGCATTTATAATATTAAAAGTATGAAGTTCACGAAGATTGGAAGACAGTATTGCTCGCATTCAAAAAGGTTGATTTTTAAGAACTTATTTTCAGCTCACACGTGCAGGCTTGGAATTTCTCGAGAATCGGCCTCGTGCTAAGCATTAGTCCTGGCCCGGCTTCCCACCTCCATTAGGTTTGTCATGTCATCACACCACGCTAATCGCGCTAATGAAGCTAACAGCTTGCATCGACCATCTGTTTGGATAATCCATTCGATATCTGTGTGAGAAAAATCATTATACCTTTCTAATCTTACGAATGTTCTTGCGATTTTTACATTTCGAAATGAAATTATTCATCTAGCTAACTGACTAGCCTACCTAGTTCAAACCTTTAAAACTTTTATAATCAAATCACTGAAAGGATTGTGTTGAAATATAGCAGACAGACAGATAAATGACGTAGGCATCTATTAAGAGGGAGTTGCCAATTTTATTTCTTTACCTTTAGGTATCTTTTTAAATTATTACGTTTTAATTTTGGAATAAATAAACAACATCTAAACCTGAGATATGTTGGTTTGATAATAAAAATAAGAAGCACTTTATAAAAATAAACGACAAAGTGAGGGACAAACAAGCACAGGAAGAACCCCTTCCTAACAATACCGAGGAAGCGGCTCACGCGACTAAAAAACTTATTAAACTAAAGCAGAGTTCGTGATCAAAAACAACTGTCAAAAGCAAAAATTGAATTATTGTTTGAAAACAACAAATGTGAGGTCGCCCGAGCAGATTATAGCGATTACCTATACGAACAAATCAGCCTTTGAAGATACCAGATACCATCTAACTGAATATTGCTTGAACAACGGGGTATTTTGGATCGTATATTCCATAGAATATGGTGTCGATTTGATGGTTCCGTGAGGAGTAAACGACGCTACGAATTCTCGTATAGAAATCCTTAATGCGAGTAAAAGGATATATTTGAATGTTGGGGCTGGGCCCAAAATAAACGCAGAAGCGAAGCGACTGCGGCGATAACAATAGTTACCATTGATAATCCTTTATTTGTTGTTTTGAATATGACTTTCTTTTCCTTGAGTAGAAGCCTCGACTCTTGTAAAAGTGAGTTTTATCATGTGGTAGGGGGAAACCGAGCATGACATGAAAACCCAATTCGTCTTCTTGTATGTTTTTCGTTCCACCTCATGTTGCTTTAATATTAACAAGAATTAAGCAGTCAAATCTCTGTATTTGACCCTCACACAGTCCAGACTACTACTAAATAGTCTATTACCTTTCCACATTCCCGCTGAGACAGGGGACCTATTCTCAAATTCAAAGTTGGTATCAATCACGCCCTCTCTCTTACTCTCCCATTCGACACTATTAGTGCGAATGGAGCACGATACGAACTTCGAATTTCTAACTTCGGAGGTCTTAAACTCCTTCGCCGCCACTCTACAAATGGAGCGACGGGCTTTATACGCCACGGGATAAACAAACGACAAACTAAGTTGACTTATAATTTAATTGTAGAAGGATCACTCTTAAGTTGAAAGTTGGTCATTATATCGAAAGTATATTGATGACATTAGAGTGTGATCCTTGGCATTGGCGGTCACGACTGGGCAACTAGGGCGGTTAAGAGGTTAAAAAGCCAGAACGAATAAAGTTAACAGACTAACGTCTATGAATTACACTCGCGACGCCGCTATCACAGCACCGCATCAGCATCGTCGCCAGATTTATCGTCCGACCTGCCGTTTGTTTGCCGGAACTATTTCGAGGGTAGAGTTTAATCCCGTCGTGACGGCACATAATTGAACGTGGCTTAGTTAAGATTTAGAATCTTTGTTTCCGGCCGTTGGTATAATTTAAAGGTCAAATCCTGTTCGAAGGACCAATTATTGATAATCATAAAAGTTCTGGAAATTTCAGTTGCTACTATTATGAATAATAAAGTAAGCACAAGTACATACATACATGCATTTTATAATATTAGAAAACATTTACTAAGTGTAAGTTGCGCCATGTTACTGTAACGATAACATTACCTATAACAGACGACTTTCTATGAACTGCACTGACGAGCAAAAATAACAGGTCACTCTCCATAAAAAAATACAGTCAGCCATGTACATAAAGGTACGTGTAAATATATTTTGGTTAGCATCCGTCCTTATTTTACCGCTAAATGGACAAATAAAAAGCCTAAGCTGTATGTACTACGATACAATACAATCGATAATGTAAGTAGACTAATTTAATGTGTATTTTCGCTAATACTAGCATCAAAGTTACTTCATGAATAGATCAGCCAAAACGAGCACAGCCGTACCATCCTTTTCTTGAAGCGACTCGCGTTACTTCAGAGCCTCCTATAACTTCGTTGTGGGTAAAAAAAAATTAAATTTAAGTAATCTAGAGAAACTATAGCAAAATTTTCCAACAAATTGTATACTTACAAGATGTTTCAGAACGATTCCGTAATATTCAATGAGTGACCATGCCATAGCGTAGCCAGTTTTTATTTTATTTTAATTCTACATTGTTATAAATGGGCTGGCCAAATGTATTAATCCTTTTAGAGTAATGGCAACACTTGAGTAGACGATATATTGCGATAGTAATCGTACCCTATTATCAATAAACTTATCATAACAAACAAACAACATAAATATCGAATACGGTGCCTCACCTCAAATTACACCGATGAACAAAACAACGGGTCACTTTCCATTTACGCCTTCGTCCAAGTGGTTCTTTATTATTGCTAATTGTCATATTTGGATGCTGTTTTGCAATACTGAGTCAACCCACTGTCATTTTGCAATACAATGTCAACTCTAAAATATCTTTTCTAAGGGTTGACATTGTATTACAGAATGAATCAGGGTTAACACACTATTGTAAAACAGGGTCCATTTATCATATCACGTACATGCACTTAAGTCGCTTTACAACATTATTTAGACTACTATTTTGCTGCTACAGCCTACGACCCTTCTGCAAATTTACAATCCTTCCGACCTTTTATGAATCTTCAAAGGAAAACGAACGCAGCTGATTGGCTCCAGATCCGTTTATGACAGAAGATCTCCAATTACTAATTGCAACGAATCTAATATTCGCAACTCAACTAATTCGAGGGTTGCGCCACAGCTTACACCACTGCAGCTGGTGCACAAGCAACATTGTCCAGAAATATACATAAAAGGGTACTTACTATTTTTCATACTTTGTTGCCATTATCAAAAGGCATGTCCATTCTCATTTTCTTATAGTTGTATGTGGCGAGGGATCTAGATCAGACCAAAATAATAGTAAACAGTAACATATAGTCAACTGACTGAATAGGACTTGGTTATCCCAGTTCACGATATGGTTGTCACTAATTATTTTTCACTAAGAGGATGAATGCGGGGATCTATGCCGTCCCCTACTTCTGCTGTTATATTTTCAATGCCGCTGTGCAAGACTGCACAACCATTTTAGATAGTTTTTGTACCTTTTTTAATTGTTTATGGCTTTTAAGATGATTCTGATGGATTAGACTTTTGTTTCCACCGAAAACCAGTGCCTGTTATTTTGCTCCCAAATAACCGCTATTGGTTTTTTACTATAAGGAGCGTCTTCGCTGAGAGCATTCGGCGTCAAATATTCAAGTGTTGTGGATGTTACAAAGCTTACATTAATTGCTCGTTTACAAATGCTCGGGTAAGAATGTTCTGAGCGAAGATGCTCCAAAGTAGCGTCGGAAATGTTGACTGACATCAGCGTTTAAATTCTAAACGGAACATCTGTAACATCATCTGCGACAGCCAACTGGTTTTGACGATCTAAAGGGGTAACCCGAGATTAGTTAATTGAAAGTAAAGGGTGGGCTTAAATCGGTCCCGAGCCGATTATAATATGAGAAGTGCGTCCCGAAGGAATTTTAATATTAAAAAAGGATTTTGAGAACAGATTACCTGTCAATTTCCTCTTTACTACTTAGTTATACGTTTTTGGGTAATCCTATAAAACGCATTGCCGTTTTAACAGATACAAAATGTATCTAATTCACCCACCTTACTCTAAACATAATTCATTCTGACTATCTTTAGGTAGATAATTAAATTTAATATTATTACACAGATGTTTGCCCTTGGCGATCTAAGCTAAGCTTTCAACGGCGTGCGCCGGTCGGTTGTAAATCCTCCCCCTCGCATCCTTTCAATCCGGGACAAAGAAAGTTCATTAAATGCGCTCAATGTGACGAGACTCGAACCCCGAGGATGCTCCTTTGGTTATAAAGTTTAGTAGTGCCGCAGGGCAGCATGCTTGGTCCTCAATTCTTAACGACATTTAGTTTTTTTTCAACCCCAGTACATAAAGAAGGGTTCTGCGTTTTTTCGGTTCTTTTATTAGTGTTTGCCAGTCTTTATTAAATTAAAAACCGCTAAATCTATGTAAATGTCTACACAAAAAGGATAATCACATCCGAATGAAACTCAACTATCTGTTTGAAGCGAACAAAGGCCAGCTCCCCTCCTCAATTTCAACAAGAAACATCAAACCTTAACTCTTAGACAATTCATTAAGCCTCACTTAATTAAACATAGCGCGCCCAAAGTGCAAAAATATTCACCCCCTGATGAAAAAAAATGTGTCCCCAAATCCGTTGTAACAAATAAAGTGTAAAAAAAGTCATCCCCATTCGTTTGACGTGCTTAATTAAAATGGGTAGCAGGTTTGGCGCTGGACAAAAGACCGTTCGTTAAATCTTTTTTCGGAGGATTTACCGGCTAATTAGCACGGGTTATTGAATAAAGTTGTAATGAGGGCAGGAAGTTTTGGGATTTCGGAATGTTTTGATTTGAGGCAGAGTTTTCGAGTATTATTGGCTCTACAATTATTTCTATTGATTGCGTCCATGCTTGTAGGCAGACTCATTATTAAAACTTTAGCGGCAAACAATTCGTATAACATTTACGAGAGCTTTTATTAAAGAACCCGTCCATATTTGTTTACAGGTACAGGTATGAAGTGGTTGGTTAGTTATTTATCAATTTGTACGTAATTAAAAAGTTTAGATAGAGCCTGAATTAACGTTACATAGAGAACGTTGAAATCCACCATTGCTTTCAAGTTTCCACAACAAAATACCCCACTTCCCCACCAAAATAAAATAACACAAAAGTCTTTATTTCATCAAAATAGTCTACAATAGTCGGGAGAAGCAGGATTTCAGGGCCAGGAACAAGGTAAGGATCTTGAAAACCGGGTATGTTGGACGCCTGAAAAATAAAGGAAAAGTTGTGAACAGGATACTGATAAAACATGGAGATCACGATATTCTAATGATTAAACATTAAGATGGTAATTGCTACCTATTTTTTTTTAAATTAATATTTGTAATTATTCTCTATCTTTTCTATTATTGATATTGCAGGAAGTTTTCTTTGTGAATAATCGTTACAAAATTTAGACGTCACGTAACGTTACGACCTTGAAGTTCGTTTCCTGTCATTTCGCTCACACTAATCGTATAGTACTAGATTGAGAGGGACGGTATGATAAGAAATACGAATTTGGGAGTAGCCCTCGGATTTATATTGCATTTTCACATTCAACAGGTAAATGATTGTTAAAGTAAAAAGTTCATCGACACACATACACGTTTTTTCATTGTTTTGTTTCATTTTTTATTTATATTGAAATGAACTTCAGCCCGGCTAGCACGAGAGCGCAGGAAAGTCGTGTTGCGCGCGAGATTAGCTACCCATCTCTTTCTAGTACGTAGAGTAAGAAAAAGACGCTATCTCGCGCATTACGCAACTCTTGTGCGTTCTCGAGCTAGACGTGCAGCTACTTATGTATATGCAAGACTAGATAGACTCGCGGCTTCACCTCCTTTGAGGACTTCTCCGAATATATACAACGTTTCTATTAAAAAATCTGGTTATTTGACCAAAATATTTTCTGTTTATATATTTACATTGTTTTTTTCCTATTACCATCATCAGCTCAAATCTCAGACCCTTGATATTTCGCGTGATATTCCGCCATGCGCCACAACCGCTACGTGAAGTGTCTATAAATCAGAATCACATAAAAATTCAGATCAGCTTCCAAAGAAATAAAACGTAATATCGAATGGCTACCGACCGAGTCCTGACTTGACCCCCCAGAGTGTATTAAAAAGGTACGGTCAAGCTGGAGTCGAGTCGAGCGAAGGACTATAAATATAATACGTGGTCAAATATAATTAGTTACCTATGATAATGGGACTAAGTTTACGACATTTCAGGGGCGTGCAGTGGGTTCTGACAGAGGGTAGGCATATTGACAACAAAACCCGTATTGGTACGAAGCGTGGCGGGCACATTTACGTACCTATGCTTACAAGCACTGCTTATATGCCTGTAAGGGATGAACGCGTCTGCGACATTTATATGGAATAATAAAGAATCATCAAATACAATCGACACCGCATTGACATTAACGATCAAATTGAGAATTTGTCGTTCTTTGAAGTCGATTTAAAGCTGGCTTTCCCACATAAATCCGCAAATAAAGTAACCACATGTTTCTTTCTCATATTGTATCATCCACAACGTGCTAATCATAGAATGGAACATTCGCGTCCCCTAAAGCCTACAACTCCCGTCCACCACGTCCGTAACCAATAAAATACATATAAAATATCCACGGACGGATGACAGTAAGCAGACCATTCCCTGACCCGGCGAAATACAATTTTCCCGGAACGTGACCGAGCCGTCTATAAGGAACTAAGTGGACGGCTGTCAGTTTTAATTTTCCTCACCAGGGGCGCCGGGGATAATTCCTTTATAGGTGAGCCAATCTGAGTCTTTATTTGAGGCGATTCGGAGAAAAATTGGGAACGTTTGTGAAGTAAATTAAAAGAACTTTTTGCTGACATGTCAGATGGATTCGCGCGCGGACTTTGGCGTATTAACAGGCTTTTGTTTAACTTGTATTGTTCGTAAGTAAATAATAATATTAAGCGGTACATGTTTTGAGCTTTAATGACAATGTAACAATCAAGTAATGTCAAAAGATGGTTAGCTACATTAAAACTAATTTTTTGCATAAAGTGATTCGAAAAATAACTAACGAAACAGTCAAGTGGATCCAGACGATAAAAAAATAACCCAAAAGTGCAAGCACGAGTACTACTGCTACTTAAGAATAGCGAAGAGCCATAACACGTTCGAATCGCTACCACGTTTTCTTCGCCACTCATGTCGCTAATTAGCCGTGTTTGCGTGTTTTCATGTCTGTGTTTTTTTTCTTTTCTTGTTTTTTTTCCTATAAAATGTCTTCTTTCGTTCTTTCTGTTTGCTCTGTTCTGGTCCAGCATGGAAATTAAGACAACATCTGTGATTCTACACAACATTCTTAATTATGCACCTAGCGTCAACTTAGTAGAAAGGTACAATAGAAATCACACTTGCCCGTTCGCCTTCGTAAAAACAACTTTCCGTTTCCCCAATCAACCCTATGATGGATTCAGGAAACTTCAATGCATAACATAAGAATACAAATCGCGCACCAGCTTCGGCTTGCTGGAAAATATAAATCTGTTCACATCTCACACCCCATTCGAGAGCTTACGCAAATCACCGGCCTACGTTACAATACTCCCCCTCTTGCCCTGTGCCAGCAAATACGACAGTGAATTAGATATACATGTGATGACGTTAATGTTGAAACGGTGTATTCAGGAAACACATATTTAAAGCAATCAGAAAAGAAAAGTATACGTTAAGATGAACCTCTCCGTAGCCAATTAAAAAATATATATTTTTAGCCTTTTTTATAAGCGGTCAAATTCTAACTGTGTTTTAGTGTGGTTGATGTTGTGCCGCATTTAAAACATTTGCTAATATGACACGTCAACCATACCAAAACACAGAATTCGACAGCATCTTCTATTAGCAAAATTTAAAATGCGGTCGTCAACGTAAATTCATAAGCCTTCATAGGCGCTTTCAGGATCACTGTCGATCCCAATAGCAATCATGTCATAACGAAGTTACATTTAAATTAAAATTAAAGCGGTCGAGCGAGACATACTAGGGAAGTTTACTATAAGGTCCCTCGTCGCCTCAACTTATGATAAGGAGAATATTTTCCAAGCAAATTCATCACGATCACGATGGGTTCTCCAAAACTTCCATTGCAGCTTGTACAGTCGCCATCAGATATATCGGAGCGGGCGAGGTCCTCAAATATTTCGGAGCAGCAGTAAATTTCAATAAATTCGTTACACTAGATAAGGTTAATAACATCAGAACACGCAATTCGTCATAAATATAAGAGCAGCGACTTTTCAATAAATTCGGAACGTTCAATGAGGTAAAAATATCAGGAAGCACAGATCGTCAAAAATTTCGACGCAGTCAGACTGATCATTAACATCGGAACATTTATGGAAAATAAACCTTACTTCTGTAATATACAGTTTAAATTACAGTGAATTATGCATGCAAACGAGTACTAAATATAGGTGACATCTTTCATTTTTGTATGACGTATTAGCCATATTTTTGTTTTGTTAGGAATTCGAATCTACTCCTCTACAAAATGATAATGGTAGGGGAGCCGACGCTGCTAAATCGGGATTTACTCAAGCGTCATAGAGACCTATTGAGTTGCGAAGCTTAGATGATAAAAAGAAAAAAATGTTATATAATATACAGGGTGTTTGGTAGCTAGATACAAAGCTTTAAGGGGATGATAGCCGAGGTATTTTTGAACATTTTTAGCCATATATGTCTTAGCCGAAATTTGATATTTTTTTTTTAAATGGAAGACTTAGAAATTTTAGGAAAATACCCAGAATTTGATAGTCACGAGTCAATATTGCCCCAATGAGCGTTAATTTGGAAACAAAATCTTTTATTTCGGATAGTTTAATGTGTATTGGACCAAATGAAATAATTTTTAAGTGTCTTTCTTGCCAGAAAAACAAAATGGAGGCATTCGAAATTACTAAAAATGTCTTAGGTTGGAACAGAGTAATTTTTCTGTGCCATAAAAAAAAAATCAAAAAAATCCTTGAAATGTTCAAACATTATTAGAAACATGCCTGTTTATTGTTCTTTCTTTTAAGGTATCACTCATTCACATTGCTCGCTAAATCTGAGATAAAAAGTAAAAACCAAACTCAGGGAGCGCTCGCTAAGAATGCACTAGTCTTGAAATTTTACTAGTAAATTTAGTGACATAAACAAAGATAAAATTAATGTAAAAAAAAAATTGTAAAATTAATTAATTCAGTATTCAAATCACAAGAAACCGAAGATTAATGATTTAATTTTAATCTTTTTTTCATGTAATTTACTAGTTAAGTACCTTTAACGTGAAATTCCAAGACTAGTACATTCTCTAAGCGAGCGCTCCCTGAGTTTGGTTTTTACTTTTTATCTCAGATTTAGCGAGCAATGTGAATGAGTGATACCTTAAAAGAAAGAACAATAAACAGGCATGTTTCTAAAAATGTTTGAACATTCCAAGGATTTTTTTTAATTTTTTTTTATGGCGCAGAAAAATTACTCTGTTCCAACCTAAGACATTTTTAGTAATTTCGAATGCCTCCATTTTGTTTTTCTGGCAAGAAAGACACTTAAAAATTATTTCATTTGGTCCAATACACATTAAACTATCCGAAATAAAAGATTTTGTTTCCAAATTAACGCTCATTGGGGCAATATTGACTCGTGACTATCAAATTCTGGGTATTTTCCTAAAATTTCTAAGTCTTCCATTTAAAAAAAAAATATCAAATTTCGGCTAAGACATATATGGCTAAAAATGTTCAAAAATACCTCGGCTATCATCCCCTTAAAGCTTTGTATCTAGCTACCAAACACCCTGTATACCTTTTCATTGGAGGGGGAGCGGCTATAGATTTTCAAAATTGTAAAAATAACTGTTGCATGGACATACTCCAGCGTGTCAGATATTGCTGGCATCCATTTCCTACGTATTTTTAAATATGTACGTATGTTAATCTGATTGTTTCAGTGATGGGGGTGGTCGTATATAAGGTTTGAAAATGAAAAAAAAAAATTTACTCGAGCGCGTCAGATTTTCTAAGGGGATGTTAAGTGAACTTAAACAAAGCTCTTATATAATAATCTGACGATTTGGATGTGACGCAAACTCGTGGCCATTATTAGAATATGCAAAAAAAATCGCCATTTTGACATACTCAAGCGCGTCAGATTAATATATATAGGGTCACCTTTATGCCCTAAATGAGCTGACTCATAATCTGACGATTATCTGGAGGGATCCGTCTAATCTGACAATTAATTTTATTCTTTATTTTTTGAAAATATTGAACTTAATTAGTTGAAAAGCTCAGGAAATAGCTTATTTATTTATATTTATTTATTTAGTCAATAAAAAAAATAAAAAAAAATTACAGCATTACAGTCGAAACCAATGCGCTATAAAATTCAAAAAACATAATAAATGTTATTTAGGCGACGAAACGTTGTGGCTCCGCTGCGTCGTCATCTCCGGTGTTGGTCTTATATCTTAATAGTCTTTGCTATCATATTTAGAATAATATCTACTCGACTAATACTTGAGATAGCTGCCCTTAGGTATCTGGTGATTTACTTGAAGCGTGTAAATATAATTATATTGTAAAATTCTTAATTTAATAATTTTTGTACAATGTGGCCAGTTATTGGAGGGTGGCCAGTAATTGGGATTGTCTATTTTTTTACAATGTATAGTAAATCGAAAACCATTTCGAGATAAATGCTTTTTAAATCGTTTTCTGTATTTACTTTATTTTATTTTGCTATAATGAATTTATTACATGAAAAATAAGCAATGACCTTCATTTGACATTCCCAGACATGATGTAGACGGTCCAAAATGTACTTTATTTGCAAAGGTTACAAATTCTATGCTATTTACGCGTGTATTATACTACGGAGTTCAATTTGGACCCGCAATCTGACATTTCATTCATCTTATGACAGATGACAAGCAAATGGGCAATCTTGTTACTGTCATTCTTGTTTTTTCCACTGTTTTACTTTCATATTGTTGTATTATAGTTTAGATTTAGAAGCACTTTCGGTAGATAATTAGGCAAAAGTGTAACCGGACAGCGATGTGCTTCGCTCACATGAAAGATTTTCCGCTAAATATTTTAATGGAGAGCGAAAATATTACGTTTCTCGGTTTACTTTCGCCTACTGAGTTTACTGTCTTATTTCCGGGTCCTGTTTTGTCTCGATCATACCTGGTATGTGTTTATGGACCTTTCTGCTTCGCGCAGAATGTTATGGTATGTGTAACGATTGTGAAAATATAAAATTCATAGGAGAAGATCGCGTAAATCTTCCTGTGTTATTGTTGAATCATGTTGACATTGATACTAATGACAGTTTGCCAACTTCACCACAGATAGAAAAGACGTTAATGGCGGCGCTTCACATACGTTTTATGATCAATTTATCCAATAAGCAGATGTGTGGCACCGGCAATGGAAACTCTGACGTCATCAACCAAAATACTTTCAATAATTAATAGTGAAAAAAATACCGAGTTATATGAGAAAATATTGAAATTGGTTTCTTATAATTGACTATTCTGCACAAAAAAAATATAAAAAGGATAGGTATTTTTTTTTAGACAATCCCAATTGACGATTTACCCTACTCCTACTCTTGTCAAAATCGTGTTTGACAACTTTAAATGTGAGATTGATAAGGAACTGTATATTACAGAAGTAAGGTTTATTTTCCATAAATGTTCCGATATTTTTGACGATCTGTGCTTCCTGATATTTTTACCTCATTGAACGTTCCGAATTTATTGAAAAGTCGCTGCTCTTATATTTATGACGAATTGCGTGTTCTGATGTTATTAACCTTATCTAGTGTAACGAATTTATTGAAATTTACTGCTGCTCCGAAATATTTGAGGACCTCGCCCGCTCCGATATATCTGATGGCGACTGTAGTAGTTGTAGTACTTGCATCTCATTGACGAATAACTGCGAACTAATCCACACCTTTGGATAATTTGCCAACGAATTCGGTGTAATCTGTTAGAACAGGGCTCGACACCGGCGAAGCGATTTATGAGCATAGTCGCTCGTTAGATGGCGCGCGCGGCGGACGTGAGGTTGCTTCATTATTTAGACATTCTCGTACCTACGTGTGCTCTAGAATATTCGGTGATAGACGGTTTCCCCACAAGCATAAAGAAAAGAAGCGAAATGGGAAAATTTGCAAAAATCTGCTGTCATATTTAGAGCTCTTATGTCACTACTAATAATATATGGTGCAGCCAGTAAGAAGGTGAAAATCCTGACTGACAGACTCATCAACGTCGGGTCCGAGCCCTCGGATCAAGAAGCTGCAATTCTGCATAACTTTAACTAAGAAAGAATAAGGACGGATTATGCTAAATTTCCATAGGATAAACAGCTAAGCAACAAGTTGCAACATGTTGCAGATATGATTTCCTAATCCTCATAAAAAGATACCAACGAACTGAGAATTTCCTTTTTGGAGTCAGTCAAAATCAAGAAAAAAACTACAATAAGCATTATTCTTAGCTAGAAATAAAAACGCTACACCACATCGGCAATAAGTGAAACCCCTCTGAATACGACTTTCAAAGCCAGATTGACGCGTCTGCGCCTGCGATCTGTGACAGTCTGACTTACCTTGCAAATGAGAGCTTTACCTAATGTAGAGCTATAACCAAAGCTCTCTGCCTCGCAGTGATATAGTGCTTACAGAGTCTCAAGGGACATTAGTTTAGTTGGCGCTTTTAATAAAAATCTGCAACTTAGAACTCTAAAAGGTCAACTGCGCTGCAGTTTTGAAAACAGTTTTAGGGTTCCATGCAATAAAGCCTTTTCACCGGTTTTAACTGTGGCGTTTCAATCAGAAGGTTGTGGGTTCGAGTTTTTCGGAATCAATGTGTGAAATTTCCATGACCTTTTTGGTGAGGGAAAACATCATCATCATCATCGTCTGTATTTCCGGACAGATACAACCTAGGGCTCTTCAAGGCTACAGTGAATAGGCTATTACCGAACCAGTGAGTTACACCTTTGGCCTCATCTGCACCTTCCAGGCTTCCACCAAGTGAGATAGAGGTCAATCACTGGTCAGTTCGTAGGTAGTAAAAAAAAAAAAAAAGAAAAAGAAAAATCCAAACTGGGCCCACGTGGGAACTATAGCCAAAGCCCTCTCATTCTGAGAGGCATTCGCCCCACAGACAGACGTGTTTATGCTGGAGATGACGAGCTAGCGTATGGCTCCGTATTAATCTGTACAGTCAGTGTCACAGAATCCTAGGCCACTGCTGAACCTGTTTACGGTGGTATCCACTAGGCTTTTTGGATCCCCCAATTCAAAAAAATATGAGTATAAGGACGAGATCCAAATAGAGGAGCCTGGTGGACACCAGGTTTTTCACAACTTCGGAGTACTTTAACACTGACAGACAAAGAACAAGCCGTAACCTTATTGTTATAAGGTTACAGTGGTGGGTCAAGTTATACCTTGGGAGATTCCATTTGGTTGACCGGGCTCTGTATCTTATGGACCGTAAGAGGTCGCTATAACAAAAAATAATCTAAAAAAAATCGAGTTTCTTCCAGCGTTTTTCTGCATTTTACTGTGGCACAGAATCCTTGCGTGCAACCCCACTCGCACTTGGCTGCTTTTTAGTAATGTAAAGCTTTTACCAACAGCATTCCCACTGGAACTAGCTAATGAATACTCCTCTGCATGAGGTTTCTATTTTTTGCAGAACACATCTAATTTTCTGGGAAACAACATTAGTAATTATGGCTGTACAATGAAAGAAAGAAGGCATTTATTCCTTTTTGCAAGACACACAAATATAAGAGCATACACACAATTTTATAGAACAAACAAAAACCACAGACATGAAAAATAGATCATCTGTATATGTTTGTGGATGTTTGTTTGGCACAAAGATAGACTATAGCCTGGAACAAAGGCCCTCTATCCCAGAAAATTGCGTAGTTTCTGCGGGATAGCGAAAACAAATTCTGTACAGACGAAGTCTCGAGCAACAGCTAGTAATTTAATACATCATTTCGTTGACGGTATTTGCATTTAAATTGAATAATTGCCGTGACACTGGATGGCCTTATTCCGAACCCAAACCTACCAAAATCCATTGAAGTTCGCTATAGCTAACATTAAATCCCGCCCACGCCTCTATCCGGAGTATCGAGACCGCAACGAGTATGCCCTATAACGGGTAGAGTTACATATTCGAATAACGTTTATCAGGTATTTTATGGGGCACGTTTGCAGTTTGTTAATGTGGATCCGAGGAGTTAGGGAAATGGGCCGTTTGGATAATACAGAGATGGGTGGGTTGACCTAAAAATACCTTTTTTGGTAGAAATTTGAGCGAGCTCTCTAGCGACGGTATCGTGTATGAATAGGATACGATGCGAGCGTGGCTGTTTTGCAAGATTTGACCTCACTATATCGCAGAGTATCAAAGTAATATAATCCATTTATTTTGACATTGACCTCCGCAAAGTAACGCCTGAAACTATGCACTGTATTTAATATTTTTCTTCGCGCAACACTTTTATGGAATCATTACCAACTACATAATTTTAAAACGATGTCTTCCGCCGCCGTTATCTGTTCGCGACAAACTCAAAAAGTACAAGGGCCTTACCACGACGTCTTAATGCGATACAATTCCGATTCAGTTTAGGTTCGCTCGCTGTGAAATCAATCTGAATTGAGTCGCATTAAGACGCGGTAAGACCCTTGGACGAATTATCATTCGATTTTCGACAATAGATAGAGTGATACGTGAGGTTTAGTTACACAATTTCTCAATGATTTTTTTGTAATTTGGTTGAAATATGACAAAATTATGGCAGCGCCGTGTCTACATCCACATTGCAATGCACACGAGCGAAGCCGGGGCGGATCGCCAGTAAATATTAAATTGAAGGGTATTTGCTAGGAATGGATGCGCCATCCATCTTCGCTTGTCATCAGGCGTGCTAGCACTCAAACGCATGCCTATTACGCATAGAAAAGGCTATCCCAAACAAAACAGGCCCTTTCTGACTCATCTTTCTTACCTAACTTCCTTTTCTCGCTCAATAATAGAAAAATCGATTAATTAAATCACCCCTTGATTAAAAAGCTTTCAGATTTTCTTTTGGGTAGTTAATCTTCCGTGGGTTCGAAGTTACAACTTTGTGTTTTTGCCACAAAAGAAATAAAAACAGACGTCAATTATCTCGTTAGAACATTTTGTATCTGTAACGACAACGATATCTACTTTTTACAATCGCAGGTCTTCCATGCTGGTCTGGGAGTAAAGAAAAAACATAGAGTGTACCAGTTGCTTCTGTTCGCAGATGATAGCCCATCGAGATAACGGACGAAAATCATAGGAATCAGTTATATGCTCAGCACTATTTTGATTCCATTTTCCACCTATACGCCCACAATCTTGCTAAATGTGGCCTGTAGGTACCTGTTACCTTGGGCTCTGTCTACCCCGTAAGGGATAAAGACGTGATTTGTGTGTGTGTGTGTGAGTGTGTGTGTACAATCGCAGTTATTTTCCAGGTTGGGTGTCAAAAGAAAAGGCAACCACGTCCTTGAGACGAGACGGTTGTGCCCGGTGTTAATGATGTACTCACAGATGGGGCCGTAAAGCGTGTCCGCCGCAGCAGTGAGGCGTCGCCTCAAATGAATTGTTTGCCATGTTGTTGAATGGCAGTCTTCGAGGAAACCCATTAAGAAATTAGAAAGAGGTAGTAGTGGAGAGCAAGTAGTCTTCGATCAGCAGGGGCCATGATTGGCTAAACAATATTTACAAAGGTGATGGCAGGACCATTAAGTTTAGACGCATCAAAACGGGTGGCAGCTCTTGACAGAGACAAGTGGCAGAGAGGGGAGGATTTACCAAGCAATGGAACATAAGGCAAGGTTAAGAAATAAGAAGATAATTGAAGTAATTCTAAACGTTTAAGTCTTGTTTTTTTTCATGAGATTAAAAACAAAGAGCCATTAGTCACGTTAAGCCTCCATCAGGTGTAATTGTTGATATTTGCATATTCCTCCGGGTATTTAATTAAAACGGTGAATTATAAGGGCTATTTAATTAAGGACAATAGAAATACGAAACAATTAGCCCAAGGAAATGACTTCATTCAAATATTATTTTAAAGATACAGACTTTCAAAAGCCCTCTTTTGCTAATTACGACCGTATAGCCTAGTGGTTAGAGAATCTGACTATGATGCTTGAGGTCCTGGGTTCAATCGCCGGGACAGCTATGAAATATCCCTTACGGGATAGACAGAGTCTAACCCCCTTATTCATAAACGCTCTATAGGCTTCTGCTAACTTAGCAATCGTTTGTCCTTATCTGTGAAAGGTAAATGTCAAAGTGACAGATAAGGACAAACGATTGCTAAGTTAGCAGAAGCCTATAGAGCGTTTATGAATAAGGGGGTAAGATAACAAAACCTTAAGGCCACGTTTAGCATGATTGTTGGCGTATAGGTGGAAAGGGCAATCAAAATAGTGCTGGGTTAGAATATAAAAAAGCATGGAAAGGGTAGGGTAGGCCCTTAAAAAATCCTGATAAACATTTATAGAGTTATTTAGTTCAACTAACGCAACCGCCACCTGGAATATTCTGGAACAGTTTAAAGAGACCTTGTTTATGCGTTGGCGGCGAATGCTCCATCCCAGTCTTAACTTTTCAGTATGCATTACAGTCGCTTTGCATCGCGAAAGCGTCGTTGAGATGTGGAGAATATTAAATGGAATTTCTCAAGTCTCGTTTTATTTTTAAAACGCGAACGCCGAGTGCTAAAACTCCGCGCTGCCACGCTCGAGAAATGTTGGCAAAAAAGGAATTTTTAAACTTTAAAAAGGTGAAGTGACTGGTGAATTCAAGGTAGAAGATCGGAGTATCAATTACGATTTTTGAGATCACAAGAGACTAGTCCAAGCGAACATAGTTTCACAAATAAGAAGTCTGTCATTCCCTCAGAACTATTTTGATTCCCTTTCCAGCAATACGCCCTTAATCATGCTAAACGTGGCCTTAGGGTTTTGTTACCTTAGGCTCTGTCTACCTCGTAAGGGATAAAGACGTGATATATGTATTTCTTAAGTCTAACTTATCTGAGATCCAATAAAAAAGTGGTCTAAATCCACTTTTCGTTTATTTGGTAAAGCACACAGATACAGGAACTCCCGTCATTCCTTTCTTTGCTATTTACTATAATTACTGTCTTAATTAGCCTAGCTTTTTGCAAACGTCTGGTAGAAGCCGCCTGCGCATACTTGTCAATGTCAATACAAGTACTAGCTGTCACCCAGATCCAATGACAAGAGCACAGTATAAAACAGTAAGTAAACAAAGTCTCAACCTTGACACTGGCAAAGTTGTCCCATTGGACAGAAGCCATCTACTTTGGAAAAAAAAAAGTAAACAAAGCAGGGCACTCATCTGCAAGCTGGGAGCCAATTTTCCAGAAAGCTTTGAACATTATTTTATGTCATTTCATGTCAAAACAACTCATGAAATTTAAAAAATATTACAATTTAAAAATTTAATAAAAATGCAGCAGTTGTATAAAACAAATGTTTTTCAATCAGTAAGTAGAAGTACTTAAATCTCTAAACGACAATGAAAATTAGAACACAGAAAAATCCGAAAAGTAAAGCTATGGCCGGGAATCGAACCCGGATCCTCGTCATTGCGTGACGCGTGCCATACCTTTACACCACCCATAGCAGGTGGGTAAGCCTTCGAATTTTTCTCTGGTACTAGCTGTCACGTAACCTTGTTACTATGCGAATTTTTGTCGCTAAGCGTCATCTGTTTGAATGATGTGTTACAGACACAATAACAAATTACAAATTTAGTCATTAATTTGAGAGTGAAAGGGACGGTACGATACGAACTTCCAAAATCGTTCGGACTAGCCCCCCTGGCCGTAGATGCTGCGCCTGCGCATACTGCTACTGAACCGTCTTACTGGATTTTTACTGTGACAAGAGCCTCATTCCGATTTCAGATGCATAGATTAAGGTATAATTACTTCGACAAGCGATATGCGACCGATAGCGGAAGGAACGGGATTTCTCTGAAGTAGCAACTATGAGAACCACTTTATAGGCGATGCGGCTAGCAACCCATCACTATTTTGATTCCCCTTTCCACCTATACACCCACAATCATGCTAAACGTGGCCTTTAAGTCGTGTTACCCTAGGCTGTCAACCCCGTAAGGGATAAAGACGTGATTGTCACTCTCCACATCGGAACACAGCAGTGCAGGCATTGCTGCTTGGCGGCAGGATTAACGAGTAAGACGGGGTAGCGATCCGATGTCCTACCACCGGCAAATACGTTAAGTCAAATAATTAAGAAACAGTAAAAATCCTACTATCCTACTAATATTATAAACGCGAAAGTTTGTAAATATGGATGGATGTTTGTTACTATTTCACGTAAAAACTACAGACTGTATTTGGATAAAATTTGGAACGGAGATAGCTAATACCCTAGATTAACATATAGGCTATTTTTTATCCCGGAAAATTGCATAGTTCCCGCGGAATAACATTTTTTTTGCAGACGAAGTCACAGGCAGCAGCTAGTAGGTAACATAAATAAAACGAGGGTAGTTGTGTCGAACAGCCGCGCGAGCAGAGCGCTGGCGCGCAGTGTTCGTGTCGCTGCCGCCGGGGCGAGCGCTCTTGGAAAAAGGACTACGAAATAGTCCGAAACATGTCGAGCATCACTCGACTTTTTATACGTGAGTTATCCGTTTATGTGTAATGATGAACATAAATCACATTGTAACAAAACTGAAGAGTTCGCAACATAATAATAAACTAAGATATAATCTAGAAGCCCTGCGACAAGTCTGGTTTGCAAATAGAGGGAGTGTCGCCAACAGTAGCGACTGTGACAGAGATAGCAACATCGCGACAGCAGATAGCATCGGGATGTAATTAAGTGCCGCTTTGAACAGCCCCGGCAATAGACAGACGACGCATAGTAAAACTATTCAATAATTATCGTAACTCTTGTTATGTATCATGCCAATACATATGAACGCTTAGATCTTTTCTCCTTTGTTCCACTTGCTACGATCCTGACATACCTCTTTCAATTAGTGACACATTAGGAATTCCTTAGCCTTAATCTTAGAAGCTGGCAACATCTGCAATCCTAACATGGTACATACTTAGTACATAGTACCCTAGTTAAGATGTAAGCATTGTTAATTAAAAAAAAAAAACCTAACATTTGCAGTGCCCTTGTTTGAGTTTAGAGTTTCCTCTATAGTGTTGAGGGTGCGGGGTCATCGCTTGCTTACCTTGGAGCATAAAAAATCCTACTAATCACTACATAGTATAAAACAAAGTCGCTTTTCTGTCCCCAAATCCGTATGTATGCTTAAATCTTTAAAACTATGCAACGGATTTTGATGCGGTTTTATTAATAGATAGAGTGAATCAAGAGGAAGGTTTATATGTATAATACATGCATAACATACCGTGCGAAGCCGAAGCGGGTCGCTAGTCCTACTATAAATGCGAAAATTTCGATAAAACGATTTCACGGCAGAACGGTTGGACAGATTTGGATCATATTGAAAACAGTGGTAGCTTAGATGTAGTCGAAAATTGCAGTTCCCGTGAGATAGCGATAAATGAACTCTTAGCAGACTATTTCGCGGGCGATAGATATACAAACACATATGTACAAACAAAGTGTCCGTATCCCCAGCCCACAGTATATCAGTTTTCAGTATGTTATGCAGCGCCCCCGGGCACATTCGTCACGACGCCGCCGCGGCTGGCAACTCCATTTTTTACCCAATTCAATGATGCCCCGGAAGTGGGTGCCTTCAGGATTTCTTGTGGCCAATTTTCGAGGGACCCGTACAATTTCAGAGGTTTATAAATAGTATTTTCTCATACATTGTCGTAAATTCTAAGTAACAGAACACGAACGGCCTAGTTGACGGCCGAATTACATTGGAGGCGCGATTTTCTGACCATAAATAGGATTGCTGGACTGTTTTTCATTTGTTTTTAACTTTTTGATAAGTCTAAGACACTGTGGAATAATGAACAACAATGTCATACAGCCAAGTCGATGGCCGAGGAGTGCGTTTTGTTCGAGTCTAACGTTTTTATCAATGTCTCAAATAGCTTACGGTGACAGATGACATAAAAAAAACTTAAGAAAAAAAGGTGGGAACGTGAAAACCACCTAAGTTGCGAGGAAGTTTAGTGCAAAATGTATTTATTTTCTTTTCCTCTCAATGTTTGAGAAACAAAAAAACAATGGAAGAGCAATTTCTGGATTCGTAACTAAAAAATTCTATGTTTTTTCTTTACTCCCAGAACAGCATGGATGCTGGCTTTTATCCCATTTTTATTTGGGGTCAGCCTGTAGGTCAGCCCTCCTAGTATTCCTGCACCACATCAAACGTGGGTTGTCTCCGTTGCCATATTGGTGATCTTTAGGCCGTTCTTCATGGTTTGTGTCCAGGTCATAGGTGGCCTCAGCCTCGCTTTCCCTCCTCCATGGCTACTCGTTTCGTCATGTGGTCATCCTCATCGTCATGTAGTGCTGTACGTATATATCACATCATCATCATAGTCCGAAAAACTCGCATCAAATAAACCTCAAGAATGTTCTCGAAGCAATATTTTCCCATCAGCAGCACGGACCCCCACTCGTCTGCAACCAGCGCACGTCCGCACCCAATAATAACTGGAGAATAAATTGTTTACGCACTCGCGAGTAGCGGACGCAAAGGCGCGCGGCGCACGTGTGTAGTCTTTATCTCTTACGGGGTAGACAGAGCCTAAAGTAACATACACTTTTTTCTTTACAAAAATAAATAGTGCTAATAATTCTGGTCCAGAAAAACCCAAAATGTCATCATTTTGGAAAAAAAAGTCAAGGGTACATGTTTTTTTTTGAAAATGCCCAAAGACGTGATTTATACATACGATTTATACACACATAATACATACGATAACCATGGGTTGCTAGTATGTATAATATCTCATCCAAGAGTGCAAACAAAGCTGCATCATTCACGACGTCACGCGATTGTGATTGCGACCGTGCACGTTTGCCGCCATCGCCAGGCCGCAGCATTCAGCTTCCAGCAGTCTAGATTGGACGTGAATAAATAAAGCTGACACCAGCACAGTTGTATTATTTACGGGAAAGTCCAGAATCTAGATTATACCAGCGCCCTAAATCCATGAAAGGTTAAAGGTCGCGCGAAAGCCGTTAATATTCCACACTTTATAATAAAACCAGCTGCTGCCCGCGACTTCGTCTGCAATAGATTAGTTTTTCGCTATCCCGCGGGAACTGTGCAATTTTCCGGGATAAAAAAAGCCTATGTGTTAATCTAGGGTACCTATCAGCCATCTCCGTTCGAAATTTAAACCAAATCCATTCCGTAGTTTTTACACGAAAGAGTAACAAACATCCATCCATTAATATTATTAGTAGGATTTTGTGTTATTAGCAAAAGAAGTACGTATGTCAGAATCATAGCCACGTGGATCAAAGTAGTCTGGCTACCCCTATGGGAAAGAGGCGTGACTGCATGTATGTACTAGCTGTTGCCCGCGACTCCGTCTACAATGAATTCGCTTATCGCTATCCCGCGGGAACTATGCGATTTTCCGGGATAAAAATATCCTTTGTCCTTTCCCGGGACTGTAACTATCACTATACCAAGTTTCAATTTCCGGAGTAGCAGAACGACCAAAAACCAAAGCGTCCAAAAATCAGAGGGGAAAAAGCTGTCCACACGTCTTTATCCCTTACGGGGTAGACAGAACCTAAGGTAACATAACATGTACCTACAGGCCACATTTAGTCAGATTGTGGGCGTGGAAAATGGAATCAAAATAGTGATGGGTTGCTAGCCTCATCGCCTATAAAATGATTCCTATGATTTTCGCCCATTCCCTCGATGGGCTTTTACCATCTGCGCGGGTAAAGAAGCAACTGGTACATTCTATGTTTTTTACCCAAATAAGCAACTAGCTTATTATAAGTACCTATATCCCACTAATATTATAAATGCAAACGTTTGTGACGATGTGAGTGAGTAAGTGTGGATGTTTGTTCCTTCTTCACGCAGAAACGACTGAACGGATTTGGATACAATTTGGAACGAAGATAGTTAATACCCTAGATTCAAACATAGGCTACTTATTGACATGTTTATATATGTCAATTGCTGACTACGCGGATGAAGTCGTAGGCACAAGCTAGTTCATTAAGTTGACACTTGACGTTTATAGTGATGCGACCAACTATCGATAGTTTAATTATCGAGTTACGAGACGCCAGCGCAAGACAATGCGTTATCCAGAACTTAAAACAAACGCTATTGTTCTAGGCTCGGGTTCCCATGCATCCTGTTATAGGTCATCTACATAGGTTACCGGAGATGGATAAGCTAAGTTGTTAGAAGTTACAGTTACAGCTAGTTACAATACAATAACTCTATTGAACACCACATATAACAAACAAAACAGAAAAAAGTTATACAGAATATTACAAGGTAATAATAGGCGGCCTTATCGCTACAGCTCTACCAGGCAACCATAATGGACTGGAGAACAGAACAGATCTGAGCAGGTGGTGCAATGTAGAATATATATTACTATAGTTACTAAGTACTGAAAATATTATATATACATGTAACACACGTTTATAATAAATGGAGATATAAATTAGACACAAACACACATACCTAAAAAAGCCAGGTACAAGATTCATGCACAAGATGACAGATAGTGCTCCTTCAACATAGATTTAAATATGGGTAAAGATTTGGCGCCCCTTATGATTATAGGCAAGGAATTCCACAACCGTAAAGCCAAAACGAAGTTACAGTTACAGTTATAGTTATAGTTATCATAGTCCTCTCATTCTGAGAGGAGCCCTGTGCCCAGCAAGTGTGACGTATATACGCTGGAGGTGAAGATGATAGTAAACCACGTGACATGGTAAAATTGGAGAATGGGTCTTGGAACTTAGGTGTTTATAGTATTAGTAGGATATTCTACATCGACGACACATTCCTCATTCTAAAAAAAAAAGATCAAATGCGATCGTTCAAAAAAGCCGGATTACCCATTCTTCAGGCCATAAATAATACCAGAGATAACAGGGTTTTTGGGGATGTCCGGGAACGATATGAAAGGCCGAAAGCGAATCTGTCGAGAGCCCGGGCTGATATGGCCGTAACGTCTATGAATAACGGTTGAACGCAAAAATGCAAATGATACGTAAAAACTTGGTAATTTGGTGTAATAAAATTACGGTCAAGCGACGGACACTTTGAGAAAGAGTTCCGCACTAACTCAACATATAAACGCTTCATTTTTACACACTCAAAAGGGTCACGATTTTAGATGTCTATTTATGAAAATAAAACAACGTTAAACCAATGGCGATGGACGAAAGACTTTGGAATCCTGGCAAGGTCGCCATGTATGGTTGGAGGCTTGGGAGAGTTGTGATTGAAACAAAGGTTGCTTTTAGACTGACTATATTGGTGAATAAACGCATTATATAAGCAAACACAGGTTACATGAGTACATAGGTTATATGTGTATATCTTACCACTACAATGTTATAGGCGGGCAGCTTTCTTGCACAAAGACTCGCAATTGCGATACAACGCGGGAATGCTGCCTGCGTGATGGGGACCCTACCTAAGGGTCCAAATTTATTTTAATTTTAAACATAAGTTTTATTTTACCAAGTTATTTTAAGGTAGCCTAACAGCCTAAGTTTATATAACATTGATTGTCAAAATTAAATACGTTAGTAACGGTAGTAAATTATAACGTTACTTGATAACATTACCCAATATCACTATTTTGAATTCCCTTTCCACCTATACGCCCTTAATCATGCTAAACGTGGCTAAGGTTTTGTTACCTTAGGCTCTGTCTACACCGTAAGGGATAAAGACGTGATGTATGAATGTATGTTAAACCAATTTGAACCTCAAGCCAACCTTACACACCTTATCACGGTAGCAAAATTTATTTTTCAAGTCACGAAATATTGATATATCGCAGCGAATACGGTTGTTTTGAACCACGATCTTATATTGGCATACCAGTATCACAATAATATTGACCAGTGTAAAAACCCACTTCATCTCACCTTTCGTTTCATTTTTTAACACTTGAAATAGTAAATTTCTAAATGTCAGTGAAAATTAGAACACAGAAAAGTCCGAAAAGTAAAGCTGTGGCCGGCTATGTCTTGAAATAGTGTGGGTACTGGTAATGTAATGTATGAAAATTGAAATTAGTAACATATCAAACAGGGATCCCTGGCTCGTAATAGGGCCCCAGCTCACGGAAACGCCCGAACGTAACCGCCTTTATGGACTTTTTACTGCTGAAATTAAAATAACTCCACTTCCGATGATCGTTAATAGAGGTGCGTGTCAGGGGGAAGGATCAAAGTGTGGGCCACCGCTTTTATGGTGAAAACATTGAAATATAACGATATTTTCAGTAACTTAACGTCAGTAAGGCTGCATTTAACTCGTTACATACATACATAAATCACGGGGTAGACAGAGCTAAAGGCCACGTTTAGCATGATAGTGGGCGTATAGGTGGAAAGGAGAATCAGAATAGTGACGGGTAGCTGGCCGCATCGCATATATGATTCCTTACATTTCCGCCCACTCCCTCGATGGCGTTTTACCATCAGCGCGGGAAGAGAAGCAACCGGTACATTCTATGTTTTTTCTTTACTCCCAAACCCGCTTGGAAGTTAGTTTGTTACGTGCTAAGCTAAAGCTGAATGTGACTTGCATCCACCAAACTACATAGAATACGTTAGATCGTTTATTTACCCGATACAACGAGTGATCGGCTAAGCTTTGAAAAATAACGTTTCTTATTGGTTGATATCATACATATCTCTGGTGGAAGAAAAAGGGACAAGCTCTTTTCAAGTGGCCAAAAATGACTATTAGATTCCAACGTAGTCAAAAACACTCACAAATAAGTTCAAATGACGCAAGCCAAGTTCAACTTAGAGTTGGGAAAACATCGATAAAGGCACCGACTTCTAGTTCGCAGCCATATAATTGTTGTATGCCAGGAATTCTTTAAACCTTGGCGCCGCAGTCGAAAGTGTCACGACATTACCGGCCCGCATCTTATTAAGGAACCAGTCTGCGTCCAATCCGCAATACTGCACTAAACAGGCTTTAGTGCATCGCATACCTATGAGAGCCGACGTTGGTCCAAAGTTCGTGTTTCAAAATAAAAACTACAGCTAAGCCAGCCAGTGGCGTAACAGGATGGCAGGGGTGGCAAAATGCCTAGCTCTTCGGGGCCCCGAACTGAGTTGGTGGCACAGAAGGGACGCTGATGCACTTCTTTATATTGAGGAAGGAGCCCCATCTCACGAATTTGCCACGGGCCCCAGACGTTATAGTTACGCCACTGCCAGCAAAATACTGTACGAATTACTGACGAATCTCCGCTACCACTGGAGTTAGAATCCGAAAACTCCATGTTCAAAATACAATACTAATATTCTTTTTCATAACTGCAATCAGTCGCCAGACTTTTATCAGCAGTGTTGAGTGGATGCAAATGCAAAACCTTTTGCATATTATAAATAAAGAGTTTTTTACTTTACTAAATATTTTTGATGATTTTGACGTACACTTAACAAAAAAATTATGAAAAATTACATCAAAATCTCTCGTTATGTTTTTAGTTATCGTTGAAGTAACAGTCCAACTCATGCTTAGAAACACCTAAATAACTATGATTTACATCGTAACGTGTCATAGAAAACCGTTAGAAAATGTAGAAAAATGTCAACAAAAAGTCTGCTATCGAAGTAACATCACTTTGTAACTTAAACAAAGGGCTACCAGTGCTATCACGTAACCGGGGTCTTTAAATTTGTCCCACTTCGACGCCAGGGGCCGTTCGGGATTTAGAACTTCGCCAATCGATACAAAGTTACAAACGGGTCGACCTCACTAGCCTAATCTGGGCTGTCCGGGATCACCCCCTCGTAAGTACTTTCCAGAGGACAGAGGACAGTCCTAGCCAAACAAACTAAGGCAGTCCGACGTTCGATATTGGACTTCTCACACATTTTATGTGAACGATTCTACGTCAAATTGTAATAGGCATCAAAGACGCGCGATTCTGTATACGAAATAGCTAAATCAGGGGCCAGATGACCTTTCCGATTCAGTTTAGGTTCACTCGATGTCAGATCCATACTAAATATTACAGCTAAAACCTGTAAGCCTATTGTCAATGAAATTTTTGGTAATATAGCTCCATCGATACTATCGATGATTCCGCCAATGTCGAGGTTGAAGAAGACACTATTTGTTTTTAATCAGCCGTTGTTCGGTAGCTTCGTCGTGCGGTAAAGCTTATTGTCTAACTCGCTCGCAATCGCCATCGTGTTCATTTTGACAGTTCATGTATGGGCTGACAATTGGCATCGGAATCAGCTAGCTGTCACATTCATACACGAACTGTCAAAATGAACACGATGGCGATTGCGAGCAAGTTAAGTTACATAATAATTTTAATTTCCCTTTATTTTATTTTTATTTTCCTTTTTCGAAAATTTTGCTTATGTTTTATTCAAATTAAGTATTAATTAAATTTAGTATATCTGTTTCGCGTCCTTACGCGTCCGTCACATTCAGCTAGGAGGCTGAATTACTCAAATGTGCTATGTTAAATGTGAACACTGTTTTGTCAATGATATAAACTCTCTGTGATTTGTTTATGAGCCATGTATGACTGTTTGTGTTCCTATAAATAAATAAATAAATAAATAAATAAATAAGCCTATTGAATTGAGGCCCTAGTATTCACTTTCGGGTCTAACTAAAACATTTGGTCTAAAACCCAAAACTTCGAATACGGGTTGAGTATTTAAACATTTAGGAAACTAGATCGGTAACGGGGCTAAGACGAGGCTAAAGTTTTACTAGTCAAATATCTACACAGGATTAGTTCTGGAAGTCCGACCCTGCGAACTTATATTGAAGCGTAGGACGTTAGTACGGAGAAATGTGAGAACCGAGCTTGTACATTTTTGAATACATCATTGGAGCATTACTTAGTTTCGTATACTTTAACGTTTTCGCTTTTATCAAACACTAGCTTCTGCCCGCGACTTCGTCTGCTTAGAATTATACATAAAAACCTTCCTCTTGATTCACTCTGTCTATTAAAAAAACCGCATCAAAATCCGTTGTGTAGTTTTGAAGATATAAGCATACATAACATAGGGACATAGGGACAGAGAAAGCGACTTTATTTTATACTATGTAGTGATAACCACCGCGTGGTATCATGCCAGATAGAGATAAAGTAAGACAGAGAAACAGTAAAACAGTCAAGTTAGTATGTATTTATGACAGCCAAGAGCAGGGACCATGACGTCTTAATTCGGTTCAATTCTGATTCAGTTTAGGTTCGCTCGCTGTCAGATCCCTACTAAAATTACAGCTAAAACCTGAACGGAGTCGGGATTGAATCGCATTAAGACGTCAAGGTAAGGCCCCAAGTTTAACCTTTAATTAGTGTTTAAGTTAAAAAAACAGCTTAACGGCATAGATTTCAGTCAGGTGTGTATAAATGACCAAGCATTTAGGACAGCTCGTCAAATTAAAATGACATACCAAAACAAAATTCTCCAAACGAAAACGCATTAACATCTAAATAACACTTTCTATCATTTCCACAATAACAGTCCGTTATCATTTACATCCCACTACGAAGTTTCTTCCCGCTGTCTCGGCGAAGGCCAATAAATTACAATAATATGAACCCATATCGTTCAATGCTGAGCTCAAGCCATTTTCATCGGTAGCTGAATAGGCAATAGTCCCCACGCATCACGCATGAGTATTGAGATCGTATGTGAGATATGACAATTTAAACTGTGCAACCCGTCCGTCTACTACAGAGGAGTGTGGGAAGCTTCTGAACAGAAGAGGCAAGTGGAGAAATGTATGGAAATACTCTTGAATAGGGCACATGTTCTCGGTTGCTGGAAACTTTTGATCTAATGCAACCGATCCGGTGAGGATTGCAAAATCATAGCCTGTTTTGCTGCTTAGCTGACGAGGATCTTACTAATGTTAGTTCTAAAAAGTTTAGATTGTGAGCTAAAAAAACTGCTAGAAAACTGATAAGTAATTCGGTAACGGCTGCTTGTGATAGGTCTCTGATCTTTGCGGCCGTATCCTTTCCTAGAAGCCATTCAGGCCATATTCCACCAGAATTTTCTGTGACTTACAGGGTAAGAACTAATAACTGCGTTGCGAGACTTGCATCTTTTCACATGTTGTTCTTGGCGGAATTAAACCGACACCGAGACACCATTACGCAATTCCAGCATTACATCAAAAGAACTGCCAGCCGTTTCTAGTTTCCATGTCTTTACTATTGTAAAACAACATTACTCAAGGAAGTGTGCGTGGAAAAGCTTTATTTCGTTACAAGCTTGAACAAGGGGCAGAAAAACGTAATTGAATAAGGTAATGGCGTGGTAAAGACGGCAGGAAAACACGGGACGCTAAGATCAACAAGACGAGGGACAATAATGGCTTCGATTAGCAATGAAAGAGAAACACGTATTTGAAACAACGTAACCTAAAAACAAATAGAACGTTAAAAAGACAGGCTTTATTTTACGCATCTTTTACAAAACTGTTAATCGATCAATACAATACCTTCGAGTTATTTGCAGCATTTGTCAAAACGAGACGACACAAGAGAACCAATGTGTCTCACAAAATAAATGTCTCCATATCACGTAGTGTGAAAGAGATCAGGATGTGAGCTGAATTTTAAACACCATCTAAACTAACGCAGCAAGTCCGACTGTCCAAAAACGATATTTCCATTTGATTCCCCAGACGCTAAGTTCACTAACGGTTTGTAGGCTTTATTCAGCTTTTGCGAAACCGGGCATTTTGCCAAAAACATCGCCGTTTGAGTGCTCTGGGCAATCGGATCATGACTGAAGATTATTTCTTATTTCTCCTATAGGCTTTTATGCATGCTGGGGCATAAATATTAACAGTAAAAAGGTCGCTGCAATGTAGAGGTCAGTTCGGACCGTTCCATAGTTGGGTAAATGATTACAGATTCTTTTAATTGGTTTTTATGAAGCGAGACGGTTTTGGGATAAATGTAGTGGAGGCGAATCGATGTGGAAAGGTATGTTCATCCGATTATAGTACAAGTTTTCGGGGTTATGGCGGGTGATAACTCGAAGGATAACTCTGAAAAACGTTAATAGCTCTTGCTAGGACCTTCTTTGATGCTGCACTGCTTACATATTCGTTAATAGAACACCTCGTTATTTTGGTAGCATTGAGGGCGCCTCGATACAGAACATTTACGGTCGACCAATGGATCTTTTGGTTGGTCAATTAACTTAATGATAGTGGATTGGATACTGACAGAAGTCAAATGCTCGTTGAATAAATGTTATTTGTCGAGTTCGGTCATTTCATTCGCCATTAATTCCGACCCTTATCCTCTATCCTGATTACCTCATTCAGGGTTTAAGCACGCTGTTAATCAGCCCCTTTTTCTATCCTCAATATTCCCCAATTTCCTTGGAACACTTAAGATCTAGAACTCGAAACGCAAAAGCTACAAAAGTCACGTCCGGGATCCATTCAAAAAAAGCGAAATACCCACGCAAACTGCAAACCTTTTATCATTACGGTATTAGTGGATTATTAGCCCATTACATCAGCCCACTTTCCCTTATGTACGATACGTGCTTTTAGACAGCAATCGATATAATACAGCCGTCTGATTTACGATGGAATCGTGACGCTCACAACGCAACATGTGCTCTGAGAATTGAAATAGGCCCGACACCATTGTGTGGGGTATCGACACGGCTCCGTTTGGCTTTAAAACGAGATTTATGGCTAACGGTTGATGCTTTTATGTCCTTCCGACACAATTTAGGTGAAGCATTACCATAATAAGTCACTACATATAACCATGTACCAATTCAGATAAACTTTGAGGTCTTGATCGCTATTTGTTGCTTCTATATCTTACTAGCGACCCGCCCCGGCTTCGCACGGTATATTATGCATGAATAATTATACATATATACCTTCCTCTTGAATCACTCTGTTTATTAAAAAAAACCGCATCAAAATCCGTTGTGTGGTTTTGAAGATATAAGCATACATAGGGACATAGGGACAGAGAAAGCGACTTTATTTTATACTATGTAGTGATAGTGAAGTTGTATCTTCTATACTTCCATGCTGGTCTAGGAGCAAAGAAAAAAACATAGAATGTACCCGTTGCTTCTCTTCCCGCGCAAATGGTAAAAACCCATCGAGGGAATGGGCGAAAATCATAGGAATCATGTTACAGGCGATGCGGCTAGCAACCCATCACTGTTTTGATTCCACTTTCCACCTCTACGCCCTCAGTGTCTTGCTAAACGTGGCCTGTAGGTCTTGTTACCTTTGGCTATGTCTACCCCGTTAGGGATAAAGACGTGATTTGTGTATGTATATCTTAAGTACATCAAAATACCTTTTGCATGTGAACTATAGCAACTCCTAATATACGAAATGTTTATTACATATACAAATCATTGTAGTTGGCTCAAGATATGGCTGACTCGTTATGCGTGGACCAAGATATAGAAGACCTTGGAAGCTGGAAGCGTCTCAATATTCAGCAAACACTAAGATAAAGTTGGCTAATTTGAGCAATTGAAGGGCGGGAGCAATTTGGAATTCCTTATTTCTCATCAGGTGTTCTGTTCGTTACCTAGAATCTGGCCACGTAATTGCTTGTGTTGCATGCCTGTATTGCCTGTCAAGCATGCAATATCGTTCGAACCGGAGCAAAGCATGCTGTTAATACCCTAACCACCGCACTATGAGACGCCAATTAGCTGTAAAAGATCGCAAGTAATCCTTAACAAATGTATGAAATTACACTAATTCATTGATCAGAAATGATTGATATTTGAACAGACGTGTTAAGGCGAGAATGTTGGGGAAGCCCGATACATAGAATTAGTTAATTACGCTGTTGAAGAATTAAAAGGTTCTTTGGTAAGAGTAGATTCCTTCTTAATACACATGAATCTCTGCCAAATTTGAACTCTCTAGCTTCAGTCATTTAAGCTGTGCGTTCTGTCTGTCAGTCAGTCAATCGCGCTGTCTTAAGATCTTAGGTAATACAGTCGTGGGATATTTTCAGGCTCATAGCCAATCAGTTTTTAACATAGAACAACTGGGAGATTGACGCATTATAACATATACCGATAACTTAATTACAACGAGAATTGACTCGACATAATATAGTTGCTTCTCCTCGTGCGCAGATGGTAAAAGCCCATTGAAGGAATGGGCGAAAGTCTTAGGAATCATGTCATAGGCGATGCGGCTAGCAATCCATCACTATTTTGATTTCCCTTTCCAGCGGTACGCCCTTAATCATGGTAAAAGTGGCCTTGAGGTTTTGTTACCTTAGGCTCTGTCTACTCCGTAAGGGATAAAGACGTGATATATGTATGTATGTATTGACTCGACTCGACTTGTTCCAGGAGCATTAGCCTCGCCGGCTGCGACACATGTCGAGTAATTCTCGATTGTAATTACGTGAGTTATCCTTATCCATATCGCTGTTGCCAGCAACGCCGTCTGAGCGGAATGCGCTCATCGCTAATATCGCTGTCCCGCGGGAACTATGCAATTTCACGGGATAAAAACTATTCTATGCTCTTCCTCGGGACTGGACCTACATTACCTGGACTACAAAATTCCAACTAAATCGGTTCAGTGGTCTTTCTGAAAAGACAGAGTTACTTCCACATTTAAAGTTTTTTTTTTCGTCGTTTTTGCGTCGATCCTGATAATGTGGGTGTCTGTATGAACAATATCACAAGCATTTTGATTCAGCACAATGGGTATTTGAACAACGAACGTGTCTAGGTATTCTAGGTAGGTATAACGCTTATCCAACACACTTTCTAAACTTGTCTATCCCACACGTTAACAACTCCAGGCAACCTGACGAGAATCTAGACTGTTTCAATGTTTGTGACTGGCACAAATCACTTGCCCGCAAAATTCAGTAAGTACGTTAGAATCGATTCGAATTTCAAAATCCTCGATCGTATTTGGAAGCGAGCGATGCGTCGCAAACTTAACTTTGTTTAAGTAGACACTTGGGTTTTCAGTATGAGAATAGTTCAGCCAGTTATAAAACAGAGAAAAAAACTTTGTGTTTTTTTTTTTTATTCACATTTCGTTTGCTTCATAACAGGCTGTAAATAAAAAACTCGACATCGACTCTATCGACATGTCATGAGCACATCACGTAAACACTCAAGCAAAATTAAAAACTCGCATACCACTCTCAAGATTGCTTTGATGAACTAAAACAGTTAATAATTAACGTTAATCGTGATTACGACCCGCGGGAGTATTTCGGCCGTCAGAGGAGCCCTAATATCAATAAATACACACCGCCATACATCACCCCGACGTTTACGCGCCCCGGTAATCAACTCTACCTATAAACCATTACCGAAACGTAAATAAACCACTAACGCATCCAAACGCGTAAAATAACGCAGCCCTAGTCCAATACTAAAGAGAAATCGTAAATTCCAACTCGGGACTAATGTTTGTTTTAAAACATTAATTCATCGTACTTAACCACAGTTATTACGTATATTTGAAGTAGATTATAATCACAACTTAATGCAGCAGCGGAATAACCACCGATCGATATAAAAGGCAATATTTATCAGAAAGGAACTTACCTTGAACGTATGTAAACAAATGTGCCGAAGCGATCAAAAAAATCCAGTTCCCGATACCAAATCGACACATCCCGGTCCGGCACATTATTAAACACACTTAAATAACACAACACCACTTGTTTTAATTCATGATTATCACATTTTAATACAAAGTTTTTGTTAAATTTGTGTAACAGTGTCAGAGTGCGTTATATCGAGGCGACTTGGGTGCAGCCGCCATGTTCGATCTGAGGCAGGCGGGGACTGGCTGCGTTCAGAAACAAGTCAGAAACTCAATAATGAAAGGGCATTGCCCGGGACAATCATCTTGCATTGCGCAGAACATAGCCGCAATTCGCCGCCACTGCGGTCCGAAGTTAGCAATGAGAGTAGTGTTGCGCTTGAGCTGTCAGTTGGCTGAATCGAGAAAATCGACTGTGGTGCATTGCGTTTTGATTTATTTCGATTGTGTTTTATTTTCGTATTTGTATTGAAATTAAATTAAATAATAAGCATTTTCAAATATTTTTGAACAAAATTATAAATGCAGTGAATATATTTTTGTTTTGGTTATGTATAAAAACTGTATTTACGGTATTTACAAATGAAAAACGTAAACTAAACGCAGTTGACATGAAGCTTTGACATGACACATGCGTGACAGATTGTCTACAAGCCAAAGCCATCAAATCAAACACCAAATAAACCGATGAACTCGAGATATCTTATTTATTTACCCATGAATTCATTCTCTTAACCAATAAATAACCTATTATTACCTCAAAATGGAGCTAATTTACTCTATGCGCCGAAAACCAATGAAATGTGAACCTCCGCACTTCGAAACGTACGTAAATCTAAACCTGTATTTACAAGATACATGCTACTACATACTAAAAACAATCTTACTAAACGTTTTGAAAACCTTCTTGAAGCATCATTGAAACGTTCTAATGTATATAAAAGCTAAGTTAAGTCTACAAATTTACCAAATATGTCTTTATTTTAGGTCCTCAGATCCCGAAGTCGTTCGACCTATTTGCACGATATCAGCGTGCAATATTATAGCTTTTTCGTCACCTACGGAGCTTTCAGACTCTGATGGGGCCACGTGGGGCGGCCATGTGTACGTGTGCGACCTGGACACCCCATGGGACAGCCATAAAGTGACAAGCACCACTCACCCTGTAAGTACCTTTGTACTTTTAACCTCCTGAAGTTGACAAGTTGATGCTTCATTATGAAAACCTTATGACATATACTAAATCTACAAAGCACAACCCCGAGATGCTAGTCATATTATCCCTCTGAACTGCTATTCCTTGCCTTTGAGAAAGATAACACCAGCCTACCGGCAGTATTCAACTTTGGAACTTACAAACATTTTTTCTCTCTGTCTGTCTATAAGAAGGAAAAGACGGATAGTAGAATTCTTACACATTGCAATCAAACTTTACTGAGCTGTAAGTTAAATAAATGTAATTGCTACAATCAGGTCAAGAGTACACAGAACTAATGAGCATACATGAAGAGATTGGTGAATGGGTAAGGTCGTGAAGTGTTGCAATGTATCTCTCTACTTCGTGACAGGTGTGTGTGGTTGTCTTCGTCAAGGTGCTTCTAATCCATAGACATATTTGCAAATTTTAGTGTAATTTAATATTTTTTTTTTATATATTTTAGGAATTTAAACCATTTTATCTGTTGGCACAAATTTTGCATTATGTATTTCGGTTGCCGGCAGGTATCAGCGTTAGAGTGGGACAGCGAAGGCAAGCAGCTGCTAGTAGGCACCATGGAGGGTGAGGTCTCTGTGTTTGGGATGAAGGATTATCTGCTCAATGACTGGACGAGTCTCTACCACGCTTCTTTTCCTGGTAAGAATAACATTTAAAAACTTCCTTTTACCTAAGGTGCAGCAGGGGTAGGGTTGCCATCTCTAAAATTTGGAAAACAGGACAAGACGCGTGAAAACCCCGGATTTTAGAGTCCGAAAGCCGGACATGTCAACAAGATCGTGACGGGAGGGGTGGGGGAACGGTGAATATACTTGGTTCGTCGGTTGATCGTGGTGTGCGAGCATAGTGCGTCTCGCGGGCGGCACAATTTTTTTTTATTTATTTATATTTTAAAATCCGGTCTACAAATGAAACCTTCCCCGGACGCTCCCCGGATGCCCTCTAAACTAGGACAAATCCGGGGAAACCCGGACGGATGGCAACCTTAAGTAGGGGTCACATACGAATTGTGGTGCACCACCCTCCTGCTGCCTACACTGGAGACCCCAACACTGCACGCCACTGCTTTTATCCGCGGCTTTGCTCGCCTGAACTGTCAAATCTGGTGGTTGAAATTATTATATCCTTCCATTCTGGTTTGGGAGCAAAGAAAAAACATAAAATGTACCAGTCTTCCGCGCATATGGTAAAAGCCCGTCGAGGGAATGGGCGAACATCTTAGGAATCATATTATAAGCGATGCGGCTAGCAACCCATCCAAATCACTATTTTGATTCCCCTTTCCACCTAAAGCCCACAATCATGCTAAACTATCTACCCCGTAAGGAATTTACGTGATTTATGTACGTAATAATAATATAATATAGCCTTTTATTCAGATCTCTTTACAACTTTACTTCAACATAAATACAATGAACTTTTGTTTTCAGGCGAGTTCATAATAAAGGCGGCGTTCTTCCACAACGGGCGGCGCATGGTCATGACGGACAAGAAGCCCGAGGCGCCCGCCACCGAGCGCATGCAGCTGCTGCGGCCCACGCCCACGCTCAAGGGCTTCGGGTGAGACATACATGCTTTCCTATCAGTGGCGTAACTATAATGGTCGATTTAGACGAAGACTATTTACAGCCGCCTAAATTACGGCGCCTAAAAAAGGCACCGTATAAACACTTTCGGCGCCATTTTTTCGCGGCATGCCAGCGCTGACACGGAATAGAACACGGTTTATACGGTGCCTTTTTTAGGCGCCGTAATTTAGGCGGCTATAAATAGTCTTCGTCTAAATCGACCATAACGTCTGGGGCCCGCGGCAAATTCGTCAGATCTCCTTCCTCAATATAGAGAAGTGCATCAGCGTCCCTTCTGTGCTCTAAACCAAGCCAGTTCCACCACGCTCTCATTTGTGCTCTGTTTATTCTACTGTCATGCTTCTTTGGCCATTCCCAACTTAGAATAGAATAGTTTATTTGCTAGAATACTTTCATGAATAAGGTATAGGGTGTTATGGTAGGTACATACACGATGAAACCCTAGTGGCATCCCACTGCGTCCCTGTCACACCAGATTCAGGCAACGCCGGAGAGTTTTTAGTTCGGGTATACCCCTCCGGGGGGGAGTCCCACATATCCCTAGCAATCCCCGTGCCTAGAGCATCCATAAAGATTTCCTCTCCTTTAAAAAAAAAAGGGTTCATACGCGATGATTTTTAATCGGTGTTCAGGTACCAATTTTTCTAATTCAGTAATTGAAAGGGGTCACGTTAAAATCGAATTAAGCTCTTTTTTGTCTTTGATAATTTCAATTTCGAGTAATTTTTAGACTACGGTAGCATTAATACGTATGTTTACAGCGGTGTAGCGTGTGAAGGCGCGTGCATAATAACGGCGACGGGCCTGATCGGAGCCCTGACGCCGGCGGCGGAGCCCGGCCGGGCGCTCAGCGCTTCCGAGTGCCTCCGGCCCGCGAGGGACCGCGTGCCCGTGGCTAGCGTCGCGCACAAGAGTAAGTCTCCCGGGATATATTCATTTTAATCCTGAAAATTCCCGGGATCGAATCCTCTACTGTCAGTGTATAAAGAAACTGATAGACTGAAGAAATTGATTCCTTAGTTTATATTGATTTAACGCCAGCCTCCCAGAATCCACCTAAGTGTGGCGCGCTTAGTGGTTTTTTTACAATTTTTACAGATGGCAATCTAGTGGTGGCAGCTGGCGGTGCGCGTTGCGTGCGTTGCGCAGTGTGTTCGGTGTCGCTGTCGCGTGCGCCGCAACACAAGCCTGCGTTACATGTGCAGTCGTTGCCGACCATCTACCTTGACCACACGCCAGGTATCTCCACGAGCGCCCGCTCTTATACTCGTGTGGTATAATTTTTAGGTCTTTAAGGCGTGGATATACGGATAAGACGCCTTTGTCAGCAGTGAGAAGGTGTCGGAAGAAAGCGGCTGTCCACAGAGGGGTGCTTGTTCCAACATTAATGTACGGCTGCGAAACTAGGGTATGGCAAAAGAAGCATGGAAGTAGAATAAATGCAGTAGAAATGAGAGCGTTAAGAAGTATGGAAGGTGTATCACTGAAAGATAGAAAAAGGAACAGTGTGATAAGGGAACTTGCTGGTGTGAAAGAGGATATAGTGACTAGGATAGAAAAAAGTATGCTTAGTTGGTTTGGTCACGTAGAGCGGATGAATGAAAGTAGACTAACTAAACAGATCTATATGAGGAGTGTGAATGGTTACGTTGGGAAGGGAAGGCCTGGACGGACGTTCCGAGACCAAATAGGAGACGTTTTGGAAAAAGGTCAGGTCAGGAGTACCGACGAGGATGTATGAAGAGATTGATGAATGTGTATGAAGCGAAAGAAGTATGTCAGGATCGTAGCAAGTGGAACAAAGTAGTCTCTGCCTACAGCTGTAGGAAAGAGGCGTGACGGTATGTTTGTATTCGACGGTCAATATTAGCGTGATACTGGTATGTCAATATAGGATCGTGGATTTCAAATCAGAACAACCGGTTACGTTGCGATCTTGCGATACGCATCAATATTTCGTGGTATGGATCCCGATTTGGACGGCTCACACAATAATATTAAACTCTTACGGTTTCTGCATTCGGGAGGTATGTTCGCTAAGATCAAATATTGCAAGTTGAATGGTACATAGTAATAAATAGAATGGACGAAAAAATATATGCGAGATCAAGCAGCCTAGACATGTATTGGTTTGATTATAAAAGTCAGCCGGTTATGATAATGCGGGACGTGCTATAGTGAGCGCAGTCTCCAGATCGGTCACCCGTGCCAGACTTGCACACTGAGTGATTTCTTATTTTTACTATTTTTATGGACAAGGACATACGAGCAAGTGGTTCACCTGATGGTAAGCGAGCACCACCACCCATGGACACCCGCAACACTAGAGGATTCCAGATACGTTGCCAGCCTAGAGGGCTAGGATAGAATATCTCATGTGATAAACTACCGTGAGATTCAATCATAGTTACATAAACAGAATAAAGATTCCAGCATTACTCGACTTTTATACGCGAATTATCCGTTTGTGTAATTACCTCATGTGCCAGTAATTTTACCGGGTGTCTTACTCCCCTCTCTCTCTCTCTCTCTCTGGCTATCTGACTCTGAGGAAATTCTTTGTTATTCATTGAACCTTCAAGGTCAACTATCCGCGTATTACCTCTTTTCGCGACATTTTTTTACCAAAAAATCATAAAAAAACATGGCGAGGTTGTTAGCCGTTGCTGCCCAGAGTGCACCGGTCTAAACACTTCTTTCCCATGCAAAGACTATTCTGTACCGCTCGAGAATAACAGGATGGCCATCCTACAACTATAATACTTTTTTTAGTGTCACTGACGTGGTGCCTACGTGAAGACACAGATTCTCTGCTCATAGCTGGCAATACTCTATCTGTATGGAAACTGACGGAGAGGTCTCATCCCGTACACAAACTACTGGCGAAAGGTAACTATCGGCTAAAAATAACTGTCTTTAAAAAAAAGCAAATAAACCTTTGATTATTCGCAAACCGACTGTCATTCGGGTGACACGCGTTCATGATTGAATTATTTTGCAAATTTTCGCCGGAATAAAAATACCACAATGCTTAGGCGTTGCAGAAATCATGCAAAATGTATTATTTTCTTGAATTCTTAGTAAATCATGGGTTTGCAGGTCCTCTACAAGGCAGTACAACTCCTGGTGGAGGCCAAAAGCCTGGCTCCGACTGTTTCAACACGTTGGTAAGTCAATAGTTTTTCGAAATTAATTCTTTACCGGCTCAGATCACAAAGCTTATTTGTTTAATTGTTTGTAGGTGTGGCAGCAGGTATCGGCGGCGCCGGTGGACGGCGTGGCGGCGCACTGCGCGGCGCGACGCCTGCACGCCGCCGCGCCGCTGCACGTGCTGGCCACCTGCAGCCCCAACCGCCTGCTGCTGGCCCGGGAGGCGCACTACGTCAGTACTGTACAGGGTGCACGCGCGGCAGCAGCTGGCGGCGCACTGCGCGGCGCGACGCCTGCACGCCGCCGCGCCGCTGCACGTGCTGGCCACCTGCAGCCCCAACCGCCTGCTGCTGGCCCGGGAGGCGCACTACGTCAGTACTGTACAGGGTGCACGCGCGGCAGCAGCTGTCAGCAGTTATAGACCATTCTGGGATGGATACGTACCCCCTGAATACGGCATAGGGTGTCCAACGTGACGATTGTGATTTTTGTAATGAATTATGATCATGATGGCGGTCACGGTAAATAAGTCTTTAATTAAAATAATTTCGTGTTATCACAGATAAGCTCGACCCCTGTGGTGGTGTCTGGCGCGCCGGGGGCGGAACCCCCCGCGGGAGGCACGCCCCCTAAGAAGCCCAAGTACGGGGAAGCCATACCGGTAAGTAAGAATTCAATTCGAATTTAATGTTAAAAATATTTTTAGATTTCAATTGTGAGCTCAACTTTGTTATCCTTCGTATGGGTATTCCAGGGTGGTTGGTTTGTCTCCAGCAGCCTAAAGAATCATTATTTTCGTTGTTATTGTTTAAGCTTTGTTTATTCTGGTTTTATGTAAGTCGGGAGCGCCGTGCGCGATAGTGTCATGCGTGGACATGTCCTGGCTGGGCGGCGTCGCGGCGGCCATCGACACGCATGCGCAGCTGCATCTGTACAGCACGCAGCCCGACATACGTGAGTGAGATAATAGTACATTACTGACTAGGCCAGGAAGTAGGCAATTGCTGGCTGAGTATTGGTTTGAACGGACGAGCTTGCGAGTCCGTTTAATAATACGAAGCCAGCAATGCTATTCTGGCCGAGGCAAGTATTGTGCTTTTCTCAAAAATCAAAAATAAAACAACAACAAAAATAAATGAAAATAAAATAGTGAAAATTGTTTTGCTTTGCCGCCTTTTTCTATCAATGGCATTTGAAGAGTGTATTTTTCTACCCAGAACACCTAAAGCTATTTCAGACACAGATAAACACGTTGTCGTACTAGCTTTTTTTTTTTAATTTGATGTTTTAAGTCTTGTGCCTTTATTTTATAATGGGGATTTGCATTTTTAAAAAGTTAATAACTAGACAGTAATGGAATTTGTATGCAACATTACTGTCGAGTTTAGCGCGACAGTAATGTTTTTTTTTTTTTAATTTTGGACTGTCGGGCAACAATTAACTTCCTGTTCTGATATGTAGTTAACAATGACGACTTTAACGGACATTTTTGAGAAAAAGAACTTACTCCCACTGCCGGTATTTCCGAGCAGCTAATAAGCTGTTACGAATTCGATCAGGGGACCGATTATCAAAAGCACGTCGCTCGAAATCACCTTTCCACGGTTCTAGCCGAATAGAAGAAGGTTACACATAGCTCTAACTGATCTTGTCAACAGGACTTTTATAATTTTCGGATGGTGCTTTTAATTAATGTATAGAGCATCATCTCTTGACACATGGCCGGACTGTCTGGAAAGACATGTCGACCTTATTGTCTAACGCGAGAACGCTTACGATCGCATTCGCCATCGCTTTCTACCCTAATCCTTTATCGTTTGACAGAAACTGTAAGAGAATTAAACATTGAGGCCTCAGGCACTTAGAGACTTTTTTTTTTTAACGTGTGGAAAATGCGCCTTATGCATCTCCACGCTCGGGGCAGCATACGAACGGAGGTATGACGGGCTCTCCAGCTCGCCGCTGCCTTCCCTATGGAAGGAGGGGAGAGGCCTACCGTCTAAAAACACACACGTTCCCTCCAGGCCTTGAACTGCGGGCGTTGCGGGCGCACTACGGTGACCACCGCAACAGACACTTACAGACTTGACTTGTTTCTCCGCAGCAACTCCGCTCTCGGTGCAACACACGACGTCCCTTCTGGAATATTCCATGGCGTCCGGCATCGACTGTCGCGACCTCATCATGACGCTCAAACCCAACACGGTGGAGGCGGTCTTTGAGAGGTCAGTGCCCTTTAATTTGAGAATTTATAGTCGATCAAGAAATTCTTTGAACACACAACAGAGATCTATTTCCAGTCAATTGTTATGCCTTGAGACCGACGAAGGAAATGTTGGAAATAGTATTTATGCGGTCAGGTTTGACAGAGCCAACGCTAGCTCAACTGTCGCAGTAGTTCACCTAAATATTTCATGGCTAGATGGCACTAGGGCAGTGGTTCTTAACCTTTCAGACATTTGACAAAATGTATGTCTTGCCATGGACCACCTAACCTAGTAACTACATAATATCTAACGTATGGCTACGATCGGCCCCAATAGACGGAATGGCACCTTCATGCGTTGTGTCTGGTTGTCACTTATCTAATTATTTGTTAGATTGGCCCTGCGGACCACTTTGGATGTCTCCAGGGATCACCAGTGGTACGCGGACCACCGGTTAAGAACCACTGCACTAGGGTAAAGGTGTTAAATTTGGACATCGTTATTAACATATTACGGGGTGTAGACAGCGATTACCTTTAACGAGTTACCGATATTTCGATGCAGTATGCACTACAGTCACTGGTAGACTGAATAAATTACATACACATGCACAAATCACATCTTTATCCCTTACGGGGTAGACAGAGCCTAAGGTAACAGGTACCTACAGGCGACATTTAGCAAGATTGTGGGCGTATAGGTGGAAAACGGAATGAAAATAGTGATGAGTGGCTAGCCTCATCGCCTATAACATGATTCCTGATTTTCGCCCATTCCCTCGATGGGCTGATACCATCTGCGCGGGTAGAGAAGCAACTGGTACATTCTATGTTTTTTCTTTGCTCCCAGACTAGCATGGAAGAGAAGAAATTTCGTGTGGATTATAAAGTGTAGGCCGAGATACCCTAATTTTTCTACTACGTCTACGTCAAATATGTGTAATTAATTGTGAATCACTAAATTTAGAACCTATTGAGCGTACGAGTATAAGTAATTCAGTGTAGCTATGGAACTGTAATTATATCTTCAGATTAACGGAGACGTTTCAACGTCAGCCACCTGCGTTCCAACAGTATTACTACCACAGCTGGTTGAAATTGAGGATAGCGCTCTGCAGGTATGTGAACAAACCTTTGAGGGTAGAGCTGAACTTACTTTTTCATTTTAATTTCTTCTTGCAATTGTTCAATTTATAAATTGCGCACGGTGTACTGTGTAGTGGTGGATTTACACATTTCCCGCCAGTAGTCTATACAATTGCCCACGGTAATATTATGTACTTTTTATGTCTGGTAAACTAAAAATATGAAGAGAAGATAAGTGCATTAGATGAGAAGTGTGATAGTTATGTTGAAAGAAGAGTGTATGCAGGGACCATGGTCAAGAAGGTGTCGAAGAAGGCGCGTCTGACCGTCCACACTAATGTTCGGTAGCCAAAGTTAGGTATGGCAAAAGAAGCATGAAAGTAGAATAAATGCAGTAGAAATGAGAGCGTTAAGAAGTACGGAAGGGGTGACACTGAAAGACAGAATAAGGAATAGTGTGATAAGGGAACGTGCTGATGTGACTAGGATAGAAAAAAGTATGCCTAGTTGGTTTGGTCACATAGACTGGATGGATGAAAAGTCTAACTAAAAAGATCTATATGGGGAGTGTGAATGGTTGCGTTGGGAGGGGAAGGTCTAGACGGACGACCCGGGACCAAATAGGAGACGTTTCGAAAAAAGGTCAGGTCAGGAGCACCCGTAACCAGCGAGCATGTTTGAAGAGATTGATGAACGTGGATGAAGCGAACGAAGTATGTCAGGATCGTAGCAAGTGGAACAAAGTAGTATCTGCCTACCCCTGTATATAAAAGAATGGGCCTTATTTGCCGCCCTAGGCTGTGAGGCTATAGCCTAGGCGCTAAGCCTCCTGGTAAAACCACCACTGGTAATATGACCAGCTTTAACTCTGCGGTGGTCAGGGTGATCGGGTCGGCGCAGGGCTGCGTGTCGGCGCTGACGTGCCTGCTGACGGCGCGCTGCGCGTGGGCCGCGTGCTGCGGCGCGCTGCGGGAGCGCGAGCGCGACGCCGACGGCACGCGCCTGGACGCGCTGCTGCACGACACGCCCGACACTGACAAGGTGCGCGCACCACACAGGGTGATCGGGGCGGCGCAGGGCTGCGTGTCGGCGCTGACGTGCCTGCTGACGGCGCGCTGCGCGTGGGCCGCGTGCTGCGGCGCGCTGCGGGAGCGCGAGCGCGACGCCGACGGCACGCGCCTGGACGCGCTGCTGCACGACACGCCCGACACTGACAAGGTGCGCGCACCACACAGGGTGATCGGGGCGGCGCAGGGCTGCGTGTCGGCGCTGACGTGCCTGCTGACGGCGCGCTGCGCGTGGGCCGCGTGCTGCGGCGCGCTGCGGGAGCGCGAGCGCGACGCCGACGGCACGCGCCTGGACGCGCTGCTGCACGACACGCCCGACACTGACAAGGTGCGCGCACCACACAGGGTGATCGGGGCGGCGCAGGGCTGCGTGTCGGCGCTGACGTGCCTGCTGACGGCGCGCTGCGCGTGGGCCGCGTGCTGCGGCGCGCTGCGGGAGCGCGAGCGCGACGCCGACGGCACGCGCCTGGACGCGCTGCTGCACGACACGCCCGACACTGACAAGGTGCGCGCACCACACAGGGTGATCGGGGCGGCGCAGGGCTGCGTGTCGGCGCTGACGTGCCTGCTGACGGCGCGCTGCGCGTGGGCCGCGTGCTGCGGCGCGCTGCGGGAGCGCGAGCGCGACGCCGACGGCACGCGCCTGGACGCGCTGCTGCACGACACGCCCGACACTGACAAGGTGCGCGCACCACACAGGGTGATCGGGGCGGCGCAGGGCTGCGTGTCGGCGCTGACGTGCCTGCTGACGGCGCGCTGCGCGTGGGCCGCGTGCTGCGGCGCGCTGCGGGAGCGCGAGCGCGACGCCGACGGCACGCGCCTGGACGCGCTGCTGCACGACACGCCCGACACTGACAAGGTGCGCGCACCACACAGGGTGATCGGGGCGGCGCAGGGCTGCGTGTCGGCGCTGACGTGCCTGCTGACGGCGCGCTGCGCGTGGGCCGCGTGCTGCGGCGCGCTGCGGGAGCGCGAGCGCGACGCCGACGGCACGCGCCTGGACGCGCTGCTGCACGACACGCCCGACACTGACAAGGTGCGCGCACCACACGCAAACTATACTCGCTACCCCTGAAAGACACTTAAAAGGCCTTCGTTCCCTTAGATTCATTATTCAGCGATATTACGGCGTTTTTCATCATTATACATTACTAGCTTTTGCCCGCGACTTCGTCCGAGCAGATAACGTTAGTGAAGACAAATATATTTTTTTTTTAAATAAAAAGTATCCTATGTTACTTATAATACCTCCAAGAACATGTATTGTGTACAAATTTTCATGATGATCAGTTGAGTAGTTTTTGCGTGAAACCGTAACAAATAAACTTACATTCGCATTTATAATATTAGTAGGAAGTAGGATATCGACACACTTGAAAAAGATTTTATGATAAGATCAAGAAGTGATCGTGAGACGGTGTAAACCATATATTTGGTAGTTTTTATTAACCTAGTACCTAGTTGTTTTATGAATTCCTTTCATTAAAAAACTAATACACATGAGATAAACGATGTAAATCGTAGTTTTCATTGTTAATGTCCTTAGCTTTTAAAATCAGTCATTAGTGTGACGATGCTGGGGCCCGATTTTTGAAAGCACATGTGTGGAAATACCACTCGAAAGTGGTACAAAATTGTGCTGAATTTGAAATACGGGTAGCTTAGAAGATATTTACGGCTCTCATTAATCTTGTGAACTAGTCAAAATTTTGATTAGAGTAGCAGTTTTGAAGATATAAACAGATTTATACCACCTTCGAGTTTTACGGTTTAGGCAGTCTCTCCAGATCGGTCACCAGTGCCTGACGTGCACACTGAGTGATTTCCTAATATATCTGACTCTGAGGAAATTGCAATCAATTTTAGACGCGTATTTAGTCTTTCCGCGACAGTTTTAAAAGTATAGACATTTAGTAGTTTTAGTCTCATTGTTATTATTAATGTCACTAATTTTATGTATTTTTCAATGAAATAGGCCCCAGTGGCCGTTATTCTCTTCTTCCCTAACAATTTTCCAGTCTATGCACATATTAAACTTACCGCTTCTCAGTCATCTTGTATTTCAGGCAATCTGCTTCTTAGTCATTTAGGTTAGGGCAAACAGCTTTTTAGGCAAATCCCATGTTTAGGTGTAACGCCGTCATTGGCATCTTGCGTTTAAGGTAACTCGATCAAGAGGGATATATTTTTTTTCTCAAAAATGTCCGTTAAAGTCGTCATTGTTAACTACATATCAGAACAGGAAGTTAATTCTTGCCGGACAGTCCAAAAATAAAAAAAAAAAACATTACTGTCGCGCTAAACTCGACAGTAATGTTGCATACAAATTCCATTACTGTCTAGTTATTAACTTTTTAAAAATGCAAATCCCCATTATAAAATAAAGGCACAAGACTTAAAACATCAAATTAAAAAAAAAAAAGCTAGTACGACAACGTGTTTATCTGTGTCTGAAATAGCTTTAGGTGTTCTGGGTAGAAAAATACACTCTTCAAATGCCATTGATAGAAAAAGGCGGCAAAGCAAAACAATTTTCACTATTTTATTTTCATTTATTTTTGTTGTTGTTTTATTTTTGATTTTTGAGAAAAGCACTATACTTGCCTCGGCCAGAATAGCATTGCTGGCTTCGTATTATTAAACGGACTCGCAAGCTCGTCCGTTCAAACCAATACTCAGCCAGCAATTGCCTACTTCCTGGCCTAGTCAGTAATGTACTATTTCAGGCTTTGGTGGCGCTGGAGGCCAAGGTGGAGCTGTCCAGCGAGGCGGTGGCGCTGACGCCGCTGCGCCGCGTGCTGCAGCTGTGCGTGGACATCGCCGGCACGCACCTGCAGCACGCGGCCGCGCACACCAACCATCCGTGAGACAAGATTTTTTAAAAAGTCATCATCAGCCTATATTAGTCCACTGCTGGACATAGGCCTCCCCTAATGAGCGCCATAGCGCACTGTCTTCAGCTTGACGCATCCAGCATCTACCTGCAGCCTTTCGCAGATCGTCATCCCACCTGGCCGGAGGGCGTCCTACACTACGTTTGCCGAGTCGCGGTCTCCACTCAAGAACACGTTTCCCCCAGCGTTTTTAAAAAGTATAAAGCTAAAATAAAAACAGCAGTATGCATGGTAAAAGCCCATCGAGGGAATGGGCGAAAATATTAGGAATCATGTGGTAGGCGATGAGGCTAGCAACCCATCACTATTTTTGATTCCCCTTTCCACCTATACGCCCACAATCATGCTAAACGTGGCCTTTAGGTCTTGTTTCCTTAGGCCCTGTCTACCCCGTAAGGGATAAAGACGTGATTTTTGTGTGTGCGTGTGTGTGTATAAAGCTAACTATATGTAAATAATGGTTTTTTTTAATGATGAGTTTTGTCCACGTACGTAACTAAATTTTGTAACTGGCTACGAACGACGATTTTTTTCCTTGGTTTGTACCCGAAACCGACGAGCATGTATGAAAAGATTGATGACTGTGGATGAAGCGAAAGAAATATGTCAGGATCGTAGCAAGTGGAACAAAGTAGTCTCTGCCTACTGTGGGAAAGAGGCGTGACGGTATGTATGTATGTGTATGTATGTTGTAACGATCGAATCGTTTTTGGATCCGTCCAAGGGGAAGAGCAGTGCTTGGTGCGGTGCACCCTGGGCATCGGTTAATGATTTCCTGGCAGATTCTGAGGGATATCGTTATCTGTTGGCTAACCTCACCTTACCAGGCTCTGTCTACCCCGTAAGGGATATGGACGTGATTTGTATAGGTATGTATGTATGTTGGCTAAGAGCCTGACAGGAAGGAGGGGTCTTTTGACCGTGTTCTACCGTACAACGTTGCCGATATTTTTGTCACAAGACTATTGAATACTGTATTTATTACTTTGACATCGGCGAAATCATCGCATCGTCGATGGGGCCATATTAAAAAAGAAGAAGAAATAGCTGTCAGCTAAATTTCTAAATGTCAGTGAAAATTAAAACACAGAAAAATCCGAAAAGTAAAGCTATGGCCGGGAATCGAACCAGGATCCTCGTCATTCCGTGACGCGTGCTATACACCACCCATAGCAGGTGGGTAGTCTTCGAATTTTTCTACCTGTTACTAGCTGTCACGTCACCTTTGTTACCATGCGAATTTTTGTCGCTAAGCGTCATCTGTTTGAATGATGTGTCTGTACGACACAAATACAGCTAGTTGGTAAAATCGGTCATAGACCTGCTTCGCAACTGTACCTGTTGTTGTTGATGGTGATCAGCTACGAGTCGTGGACGGACAGCACGGCGCTGACGCTGCTCCGCAAGCTGCTGGTGGTGGTGCGGGCCGCGGGCCGCGGGGGGGAGCCGCTGTCGCGCGCGCTGCAGCGCCTGCAGCAGCAGCCCGCCAGCAAGGAGGTGCGAGGTGAGACCCTGACACACAGCTGCTGGGGGGGCCGCGGGGGGGAGCCGCTGTCGCGCGCGCTGCAGCGCCTGCAGCAGCAGCCCGCCAGCAAGGAGGTGCGAGGTGAGACCCTGACACACAGCTGCTGGGGGGGCCGCGGGGGGGGAGCCGCTGTCGCGCGCGCTGCAGCGCCTGCAGCAGCAGCCCGCCAGCAAGGAGGTGCGAGGTGAGACCCTGACACACAGCTGCTGGGGGGGGGCGCGGGGGGGAGCCGCTGTCGCGCGCGCTGCAGCGCCTGCAGCAGCAGCCCGCCAGCAAGGAGGTGCGAGGTGAGACCCTGACACACAGCTGCTGGGGGGGCCGCGGGGGGGGAGCCGCTGTCGCGCGCGCTGCAGCGCCTGCAGCAGCAGCCCGCCAGCAAGGAGGTGCGAGGTGAGACCCTGACACACAGCTGCTGGGGGGGGGCGCGGGGGGGGAGCCGCTGTCGCGCGCGCTGCAGCGCCTGCAGCAGCAGCCCGCCAGCAAGGAGGTGCGAGGTGAGACCCTGACACACAGCTGCTGGTGGGGGGCGGGGGGGAGCCGCTGTCGCGCGCGCTGCAGCGCCTGCAGCAGCAGCCCGCCAGCAAGGAGGTGCGAGGTGAGACCCTGACACACAGCTGCTGGGGGGGCCGCGGGGGGGAGCCGCTGTCGCGCGCGCTGCAGCGCCTGCAGCAGCAGCCCGCCAGCAAGGAGGTGCGAGGTGAGACCCTGACACACAGCTGCTGGGGGGGCCGCGGGGGGGAGCCGCTGTCGCGCGCGCTGCAGCGCCTGCAGCAGCAGCCCGCCAGCAAGGAGGTGCGAGGTGAGACCCTGACACACAGCTGCTGGGGGGGCCGCGGGGGGGAGCCGCTGTCGCGCGCGCTGCAGCGCCTGCAGCAGCAGCCCGCCAGCAAGGAGGTGCGAGGTGAGACCCTGACACACAGCTGCTGGGGGGGGGCGCGGGGGGGGAGCCGCTGTCGCGCGCGCTGCAGCGCCTGCAGCAGCAGCCCGCCAGCAAGGAGGTGCGAGGTGAGACCCTGACACACAGCTGCTGGTGGGGGGCGGGGGGGGAGCCGCTGTCGCGCGCGCTGCAGCGCCTGCAGCAGCAGCCCGCCAGCAAGGAGGTGCGAGGTGAGACCCTGACACACAGCTGCTGGGGGGGGGCGCGGGGGGGAGCCGCTGTCGCGCGCGCTGCAGCGCCTGCAGCAGCAGCCCGCCAGCAAGGAGGTGCGAGGTGAGACCCTGACACACAGCTGCTGGTGGGGGGCGGGGGGGAGCCGCTGTCGCGCGCGCTGCAGCGCCTGCAGCAGCAGCCCGCCAGCAAGGAGGTGCGAGGTGAGACCCTGACACACAGCTGCTGGTGGGGGGCGGGGGGGAGCCGCTGTCGCGCGCGCTGCAGCGCCTGCAGCAGCAGCCCGCCAGCAAGGAGGTGCGAGGTGAGACCCTGACACACAGCTGCTGGTGGGGCCGCGGGGGGGAGCCGCTGTCGCGCGCGCTGCAGCGCCTGCAGCAGCAGCCCGCCAGCAAGGAGGTGCGAGGTGAGACCCTGACACTAAGCCCGTCTCTCAACTCAACATCATTTTGGTGAGGTTAAAATAACTGGCATCCTAGCATACAGCCTCTGCCGATGGCATTTGGTAAAAAAAAGCTTATAGCCTCAATCACATGTCTTGAGAAATAAATACTTGTACCTTATTCATAAACGCTCTGTAGGCCTCTGCTAACTTAGCAATCGTTTTGTCCTTATCTGTCACTTTGACATTTACCTTTCACAGATAAGGAGAAACGATTGCTAAGATAGCTTCAAAAAAGACATGTAAAAGAGCCCTTGGCGGCCAATTACCAATATTTTTTTCTTATATGTTTTTTGTTATGCACCTGCCTATAGTTAAGATTGCTGCACTGATTTTCAGCCAGAACCGTCTATGACTCACGAAACGATACACAGATAAAATATACTACTAGTAGTTGTAATTTTATGACTTTATTTTCTAGGCCTTGTGGCAAAACATAGCAAACTATACAATTTTGTAACACCTCTGTTTGTACCTATGTTCGACAAATAAACTAATCAAATAGAATGTTCAAAAAACACAAACTCCAGTCACATGACAATGAGAACCCTACATCTGTGCGAAACCCTTAGCAAGTAGTATTCCACAGAGGAGTGCGGCGCCCTGTGCTTGCAGCTGAACACGCCGCGCGTGTGGGAGTCCCTGCCGCGGTGCACCGTATCCGCGCCACACGGGAAGCCCTGGCCGCACTACGTAAGTCACTTCACTCACAAAACTACATCAATGCTCACGAACAACTACTTTACATCTTACGTCTCGATATTTTATAGTAATTTTCCACTCTGATTTCAGACGAATTGAAATGTGATTTTAGTGAAAAAGCGAAATTTTAGGTTCGAATCGATTATCAGCTTGTGGTTTTTTTTTTTTTATTATTGGATGTAATGTTAATGTAAACACGTAAGAGCGTCACTGCGACACTTTTACCGCGTTTTTAAAATGTATTTTCTTGAGAAAATTGAGCTAAGCACGGTAAAATTGTTTCTGAACGCAACTAGGGATGTGCCAGTAAAAGACATAATCTATCGATTATGATTATTAATAATAATAACAAGTGTCAATAACCGTCACTTTTTAATTTTATACTTGAAATGTGATGTGACCTGTGAGAGGACACCATTAAAAAAGGATGTCACTTTTTTGCAGCTGTCACTTTTTGTCATTGTAAAGCGCTTTAATTTTGTATGACAAATTTTAGTTTCACTTTCATCTTTTTACTAGTGTTTATAGTGCTACAAACTCGAGTTGAATGACATACAGGGACATACTTTGCATTTTTAACCGACTTAAAAAAGGAGGGTTGCAAATAGTTTTTATTTTACAGTTTGAATATGGCGTAGAACCCGAAGCATTAAGATACGCACCGGAGCCGCCTAATTATGGGCAATGTGAAGTTGTGCCGACGCAAGGGATGGATAGCATACGGTACCCATTCATTACAACTTATTTAACTGCGTACTGTTAATAATCCATGGAATAGACTTTTGGAATAAATTAATATGCTTTTTTTTACTGACGGTACATGTTGCATTGTCATCGGAGCTCTATACATGTATAACACCGTATTATAACGAATTTCAAGTCAATTGGACCATTGGAAGTAGATTAATATGCTGCTACTGAATAGCGGAGTAGGCGGGAGTAGCAAGATAACTTCTTTTTGTTCAGTTACATGTACCTGGGTGGGGGGCGGCGCGCAGCCACCTGGCGGCAGTGCGGGCGGTGCGGTGCGCGTGCGCTGCCGGCCGCGCGCCCCGCCAAGCACCCGCTGCAGCGGGCCTACGACGGACGGTTCCTCGCCTCATGCAGGTACACCCGCTCTACAGTCTCATACATACGTAAATTTAGTCTGTATCTCTTACGGAATAGACAAAGCCTAAGGTAAGACCTAAATGCCACGTATAGCGTGACTGTGGGCGTATAGGTGTAAAGAAGAATCAAAATAGTGATGGTTTGCTAGCTGCATCGCCTATAACAGGGGTGGCGAACCTTTTTTGGTGCCATTTTTTGACGAATAAAGTTATATTTGGCTCTGACCTGTCATCAAAGACCCTGTTGTCTTAAGAGTGTGTTGTTATTTTACCATCATATGACTACATTGCCCGTTTTCCGCCCTATTTCATAATAAAAGAACCTTAAGTTGGTGATTTAATGGACAAAAATAAATCTTTTTTTATTATTGGCGTGCCCAAATTGTTTTGAAGTGTGCCAACAGTGGCACGCGTGCCATTGGTTCGCCAGCCCTGGCCTATAACATGATTCCTAAGATTTTCACTCATTCCCTCAACGGGCATGTAGTATCTGCGCAGTAAGAGAAGCGGCTGCCCAGCTGGTACATTTTATGTCTTTGCAGCATGGAAACGAATGGGAATTTCATTTTTAGCTGTTGCTAACTGACAAAAAACAGATACCCTAATTAAACCACTGAAGACATTTCCAGCGGATATACATATTCCTTGAAGATTTATTCTTTGAGAGGATGAAGAAACCGGCCTGTACTGACGACCGGATAGCCTAATGGTTGTGACCCTGACTATGAAGCTAGAGGTCCTGGGTTCGAATCCCGGTAGGGGCAGACAGTTGTATGATGAATACGAATGTTTGTGCCCGAGTCATGGATGTTGTATGTATTTAAGTATGTATTTATCTAAATTATATAAGTACGTTTATCCGTTGCCTGGTACCCATAGCACAAGCTTTGCTAAGTTTGGGGCTGGGTCAATTGGTGTAATTTGTCCCAAGATATTTATTATTTATTTTATTATTTATTGTACTAGTTATAATTGTATTGTTATTTTCTTTTCGCAGGTGTGGTGGAAAATGGACGTTGGTCTCAAATTATTGAACGATCTGTAATGGACTATTAGACTACTTTACAAGTTAAGACAAAGTGTTTTTACCATTTTGTAAATAGTAAAATGAATTGGAATAAATATATAAATATATGTGGTGGTTTTATTTTATACTCGTTTGACTTAAAAAAGGCCTGGTGCACATGGAATAGAACAAGGATGCAACTGCAACATGACTTAAGACAATATCACTACATAGTATAAAACAGAGTCGCTTTCCGCTGTCTGTCTGTCCTTATCTTTAAAACTACGCATCGGATATTGATGCGGGTTTTTAATAATAAATACAGTTATTCAAAAGGAAGGTTTTTAAGTATAATTCTTCGCAAACGAAGTCGCGGGCAGAAGCTAGTGACGAATATAGTAAGGAAAAAATAAAAGTACCAAACGACAAAATATATAGGCACTCCAAATATATAAATCCAAAGTAGTTATGCTTCTATTTTATTTTGAATAGGTTTTTCACACTAACTTCGGCGAATAATTACTAAATGTCATTTAGTTTGTTCGGGAATTAATGAATAAATAATTTACGAATATTTGACCTTTTTTTATTACGACTAAATAAACTAAATTAAAAAAATATATGTTTCCGTGTTTTGAGCTCCAAAATCCGAGGTTTTACGCTTTTTGTCTTGGTTGACAAATTTTAGAGATGGCAGCCCTACTAGTGTCTCTAGAATAAATAACAAATGTATTTGTAAAACTTTTTATTTTATAGTAATAATTTTAATTATAAAAATCAGATTTATAATCAATGAAGGAATTAAGTTTTCCTTTAGCTAAGTAAGTAATAAAGAAGACGTCAAACACTTCTCTGCGTCAAGCTTATTTTTGACAGCCCTTTGGTTAGTCGATCGATTGCAAACGTCAAGCGTACATCACTAGCGTTTCAGAAGCGCTGCGAAAAATAATCGTTGAAGCGTACCGTCCGGGACTACGTTAAATTATTATCGGAATTTCTCGATAACTTCAATAGTTATACTGTTGTTTCTTGTTTATAACTAATACTCAAACGTTAGTTAAATAAATGGCAGACAAAAAAGGTATTTATGCGCTTATATTTCACTTTTAATCTTTTATTATTTTACCTTGCGTTGGCATATGCAACGCCATTGAGGCCTTGGTTACAATTTCTACTTCCTGCGTCTTGTAATCGCGCTGAACTGATATTTCACAGCTTATTTCAAAGTATTTAATCGTAATGCTAATGTATTCGCACTTTGTTGCGGTAGATCGATAATCTGGTGATCCAATCCAAGATGGTTGACGTATTTCAACCCTGTCTTTAGGATCGAAGACTGTTCCGAATTTGGGACGTTTCAGATATTTGCCTCCTTTATTTCATCATATATTTCATATACGCGACGATATCTCAAGAAAAAGCTAAGATATTGCCTAAAAAAGTACATTTATACTTTTAACCGAGGGCGTAGTAAACTACGACTCGCGTAAGAAAAATTCGCGAAGTTTATGTTAATTGGTCGTTTATTCTTATTATAACTCCGTATTTAGCAGTAATATTCATTGTTATTACGAAACAACAGGTGTTATGTTTAGTTTTTCCACTAAAAGTCTTGAAACAAAACATTATTTGGTCCAAATCACATATCCATTGTTCTCAACAGATTATATTAATAGGCAAAGGCAACAGAGATCCTAAAGATTTGAATTCAATATCTTATTAGTATGCGGCCTTGATGGTAGTACAAATGCTCAACATTTCTTAATACATAGCTTAATAGTTAACATAAGAAAATGGTTTAAGATTTTTTTCTTTAACCAGAGTTATTTTTCAATTTTCAAGGCAAAGGTTTGGCTTATTCAGCCAGATTTGGTAAGTGGTGCTAGCCACTGATAATAGGGGGTCACAATGCTTATTATTCCCTTTTTTTAAATAATCACATGTCATTTTTCTAAATGAATTACCATTGGCTATTTATGAGATATATTTCTGATTTTTAGTGTGTAAAATATTAAAAGGAATTGTGTAATATAATGAAATTGTAACTTACATTCTGTCTAAATATCAAACATAATTTTAATTTAATCACACATTTGAATACCACCACTTGCAACTACAGAGCTCTTTAAGCGAAACAGTAAACTATAGTACAATTAATTTGAATTTTAAATATGATCGTTAACATTGTGACTCCCTCGGATAACGGCAGATTTACATTGGCCTAGCACTGGCTCCATACTTCTTAAGCCACATTTACTCCAGCTACGCAGAAAAAAAAAGTTATCCGTAGTCTATGGATGGGTATAAGATCAATGTAAACCTTCCGTAACCTAATAAAGCCCAGGCCTGTTTGAAAAGTTTGTCTCGGATCTCCGGGCTTTACTAGGTTAACCATGTTGATAATGAAACCCTTCAGCCCGCCGCAGGATCCAGGCGGCGTCTGCGCAGCCCCGGCCGACTTGTCGCGATCATGTAATGATTCACTATAGACATTTTTCTTTCTTTTTTTACTTTGAAACATACATAGAAGAGACAGATATATGATATGTGCGTAACGAAGTGTGGGCGGTTGTGTGTTGATTGTAACATTGGGTGGGGGGTTGAATGCTGCTCAATAAGTAAAGCCGGGTTTTCATCTGTGTACTGTAACTGTTGAATGTTACAGTAACCAAAAAGCCTAGTGTGGATGTGATTGGTTCAAGACGTCTACTACGTACTATCTTATGAATGTGTTCTAATTTTCAGTGTCGTTTAGAGTTTATTTTGTAAGGGGGTAAAACCGTAAAAGTAAACATAAAAAAATCAAGAAGTAAAATTCTTGATTCAAGAAACTTCATTTTGCAAATAGGCCCCCAGGAGCTCTTTTACGTCTCTTTTTTTTAAACTACCAGCGCATTCGGAAAGACCATCATTGCCAAAAAAATTGGCAGTAAGTCATTTTTTCATTTGATAGTACCTATCATTTGATAAACAGTGCCTTCTCTCGTTCCTGGTGAGCAGTAGATGTTCCATGGGAGTTTGTAATGGTGTCGTACAGACATATTCAAACAGATGACGCTTCGATGGCCCAGACGAATAAACGTGCAAATGTCATTACAAGTGCATGACATTTGCACGTTTATTCGTCTGGACCATCGGCTTGGCGACAAAAAAATCGCATAGGAACTAGGTCACATGACAGCTGGTACAAATAGAAAGATTCGAAAGCTTACTCGCCTGCTATGAATAGTGGTACTACACGCATCACGGAATGATGAGGATCCGAGTTCGATTCCCGGCCATAACTTTACTTGTCGGATTAGAAATTTGACGTCTATAAGGGTTTTTGTTCTCTGTATCGAGCAACAGTTATGGTTACAGTTCGCAGATGTGTACTTGGCTTAAGTTTTCTGAAAAATATTACAGGATTGTTAGGTTAAACTACCATGATCAATTTTCTGTAGTATTCTGTAATTATTTAAAGACAAGCGTGTAAGGAATTCAAATATTTGACAGTTTTTAATAAAGTAAATTAAAAATTTACAGAGCAACTGTGATCCTTTATGTATATGAGATATAATTGTCATATGTAGTTATTGTGGTCTGATGAAACTGGCCTCGTAACTAATTTAAAATGATCTCATTAATTGCGTGGGAGGGCGTTACGGTTTGTTATGAAGATTATTTTTGCAGTAGGGTCAAACAACTCGTATTTGATGTACTTGTTGTATTGTTGATCGAGGAATTCCAGAATCACACTGAGATTCAATGCCCTTTGTAAGGCTTAGAACATTAAAGGACTACTGTCCTATAGACTAAGGTCAAGTCAGCAGCTCTTCTCAGGTGGTATAATAAAATATGGGCAAGTTCCTTAGTGTTCCCACACTATTTTGAAAGCTATTCAGCTCTGCCAAATTTCAAGTTTCTAGTAGTCTGTTAGTCAGTTGTGGCACTATGTATAGTAGAGGAAAAACTTTATTTTTTTTATTTAGAACACAAATGTGGGTCCTACAAGGCAGATGGCGCTGTCAAGTGTCTGTATAGCTACAAAATCTTAGCTTATCATTCAATCAGTCTCAGAGCCGTCTCGGTTTGTTTTAAAAGCAATGTTCTCTGCCGTCATAGTTTTTTTACTTCTGTAACATTGTTTAGTATGGAAGCATGGTTTTTTTTAATAAATATGGTTTTTAAGTTTTCATCCAAAATTTGTTGGAATTAAATTGAATTTTGGTATCATTTTGAAAAGAGCAGCATTCAATTCCTTGCGAGTTTTTGTTTAAGACCTTTTAAGTGTGTGTACCTAAATTAAGAAAAAAAACTTTTGTTAGCTAACATGATGTTATTTTATTCTGGAAAGACCAAAACGATACAGGCTGGTTGGCTCAGTTGGCTGTAAGTAAAGTAGTTTTTGGCTTGACATTTGTATGGTGTTTTGTTAAAAAGGTTTTTCCAGACCTGCACACATACACACTTGAAAGGTTGATAGTTAACACTAAAATTAAAAAAATAAGTTGTGTAAGAGAGCGTTATCCATCACTAAAATGGATATAGCTCATCGTAATTTGTTTTCGAACCATCTATGTGTTTTTGCTATAATTTTCTTTACTTTCTCTGTACACGTTTAGTTTCACAGCTTATTTTTTTTCTTATCGTTTTATTTACACGTTTTTTTTAATAATGATTGACCATTACGATTTTTGAAAAATGGGCAATCATTGTTCGGATTTTGTTGCTAGATTTTTTTTGCACATAAAGAGACCCTAACACAGTTTGAATTAGCTTGAAAATAAACTGTTTTTTTGTCTTGTGATGTTCTATTAAGTATTATAATAGGACATCGTTCTGAGTTTTGTTCAATAACTAGTAATCTTAAGCTAACTTAGGATAATTGCTCAGAACAAAGGATGCGGTGACGCGATATTGTTATTCTAACAGGTTGAAAGAGCGTCATTTCGCATCATTTGTTTTGAATGAATGGAATCTTGAAAAATGCGCAAGCGTTTTATTTGCTTTTATTATTGATTAAACTTTGAAACGTGGATTTAGTATCGATTAAAATAGTTTATGTATTAAAAATACTACTGTAAATTCTTTAAATTGTTTTTCAAATTAATATTTTATTGTTTTTTTTAAGCTATTGGTATCAAAAAACGCTTACTTCTTACGAATAATTTGACTTGGATAAATTGTGTTTTTTTAAGATTCCAAATTTAGCACAAAATTGTAATTCGTAATTTTGTGTCTTACCCGAAGATTTGGTTTGTGCATTATTGCACATAATGCGTAAATCACGCCTTCATAGTATAAGGATGTGTGTTTATACTAACATACCACGAACATATCGGTTTGAGTTTAAAAAACCGAGTTGTTTGTGTCCACATTTTTAGTGGATATTTTTAAAGTAAGGTGATGGTAAAACTGATACAAAGTAACCTGTACATTTTAGATTGTTAATTAACATGTTTGTACCAGTTTCTTTAATATATGTCTGAGAGAATTGTAATATTAACATAATTTTTGGCTGTATGTCACTTTAGTTATGTACAGTCATTCTTATGACCGCTCCTTTTTTTCAACAGAAGTATTATACGATTCTTATAATTATGCGATCCGAGATTACCGTTTATTATAGCCTTATAATTAACTTCTAATTTGTTGCGATAACTATGGAGAAATAAATAATTTTCACGCCTGAAACACTTCGAAAGTTAAGATACTTAGTGCGTTTTTTTCTCTCATTCACTCATTGGCGGTGGCTGTCTCACTTCCGCACGAACACTACTTAAATGGGATGATATTTAATATATTCTAGATTAAAATTAACTTGACAGACTGCCTCGGGTAGTAAAAATTGCAAGTATTTTTTTTAATTACTTGAACGCTTAAAAAGTACTGACGGAAAGATACGCGTGACGGAGAGAGAAAATAAGACTGATTTCTGACACAACTACAATGTGTATCGCTAAGTTCGGCAGTCAATCGTAACTTGAACCGTACGCTAGAAGGCATTATATGGAGTCAAGTGTCCTGCCATTGGTCGTGCGTTGACGTAGACTAAAGTCAAGGCACTTGGTTCCGTATGCCTTCCAGTGAATGAAAGAGTCATGTTTATGATTATCAGCCAAGTGCAGCGTTGATTTCGCGATCGAGAGTAAATTACACGCCCCAATGAATTCTGTCTACCCCGTAAGGGATAAACACGCGATTTATGTATGTATGTGCATACATTTCTATAAGGGTCAAACTAAGGTCGGTTTTGTAAAAAAAAAACTTATAGCGGTTGTTGATTTCTCTTTGTCTTCCCACGCAGTCTGACGAAACGCGTTTGTTCTATAATAAAACGACCATTTATATGCGCAGACGCATTATGCAGCTTGCGTACGGCGATTTAAGTTAAACATACGTCCTTCAACTTTCGTGTAGCGGCTTTTTTTGCATTGAAAGAATTCAAAAGACATTTTATTTTCAAGATTTTTTCTGGTTCCACCATGCTACTTTACATTTTTTGCGCGGATCTTTAACTGAAGCTTTAATAATCTTAAACGAAAGATAGATTATAATTTGTGTAAGATAAAATTGGTTGCAAATAATTAATGCACAATTTGAATGTTGAAAACTGTAGCGGTCATACAGAATCGGTATAATCATTATCAGGAATGTCACAGTGTTTGTGTGTGCGAATAGGATAAGTGGAATGCATGTAGATTATAAAAAATTGGAGGTAGTCTTATTTCAGAAGTGGGGATACTTGGGTGTTTTGTTCAAACTCAAAATAGAGCTTCAATATCAGTTTCCTCGATTGGTTATAGTCTACATGCATTTCTGTCTTTGGCATTATAACTGCCACGGACTGCATGCTTAACTAAGCTTTAGAAGGACAGGGAAGTATGCCAGAGGTCCCACTTTTTCTGACCACTTAACATGACTTTTTACACCTTTTTTTCTAGGATCCACTTTCAATTTTTTTCTTACGTCAGTTTAATCGTCTCTTTTACAGGGCTACAGGATAGTAGGGTTTCGAGTCCCTTCTGATTGCATTACATGTTTACCTAAAGGATTTGATGTTATATTAACCTAAAAATTTAATGTTAATACACTTGAATGGATTATTTTTATAGTCCGTCATGTGATAGTTCCTTAACGGTGCTAAACACGGTTTGTTTGCCTTTATTCAGTCCAAATTTGATATCAGTCCATTGCTAAAATATCCATATAAATCTGATCTATTCTGTAGATGCTAATAGTAGTATCTTAATTTTTACTTTACAGTCGCCAAATCTGCTCATTCCCATTCGTAAATTATATAACATAGTTACAGCTGACGTATGATGCATTTGTTGTCAATTACACGTGTTGTCGACACGTGAATTGTCATTAAAATGGTCACTATAATAACAAATCCTTGCTTTGCGGTATTACGAAGTTAGCTGACATTTTGACAGTTAAATGTGTCGGCCATTTTGAAGTATACCATATCAAGAAAAGTGACAATTCTTTGAAAAAGTTAACATGGCTGGCGTTTTCAAGTGATACCATGTTTTTTTTAAAGAAATCGTTTATTTACGGTCCTTTATACAAATACCATTTCTGTTGGAAATTTGAGATGGTGCAATCGAAAATTGATTTTAGTTAACGTTTCGTGGTGACTATTATTTTTGATAGTAACGAAATATGGTATACTTGAACGTAGAGGTTTAAGATAGTTTTTATGGGCAATACCAGGATTTTTGTGACTTGCGATTGGTACATTATTTTTGCTGTTTAGCGTTTTAGGCATGTCGGAATATTTTGCAGTGAGACATTGTGTTGTTGAGTTTTAGTTCAGTTTGATAGTTCTTAGTCTTAGAAGCATGTATTTTATTTAGTTGTTTTGTTTGTCTCGCATGTTCTCTGTCCTTCAACGCACCCATCATAAGTTTTACGCTTTTTCTGCATCGCTTTTTAGTTCAACAGCAAAATGTATGAATAAATATTAAATACTTGAACAAGAAATCTTGGTACACTGTGTTTCGATTAGCTATTTGGATAGATATAAATATTGTTTTTTTTTTCCAAGGAATGTTCACAACATGTATTCACGTTCTGCCGCCGTTTTGGTGGATGTTTTCTCTGAATTTCCGATAAATCAATTTTGAATTTACGATTTTTATCCAAAGTTCAGAGTGAATGACATACAATAGAAATAATAAATTAATGTCTTTTCTTAAAGGTTCTTTATTGTGTGATTGTTTTTTTTTTTGTAATTTAAGACCTTTTTTAATACTGAAATGATCACACTTGCTACGGACATTGCACTTTGCTTGACTAAAACCTCTGACTGTACGTTATCACTCGCACAGTCGGTATCGGGCGTACTGTCCACTCCAAATAATATCTATACACTAGTGCTTGTCCATTTTATAAATATTTCTTAAGAAAACAAAATTTACTAGTGTTGTTGACCTTTGGAATTGACATCACTGTTACGGAGGATGCTATTGATTTTCTTACGAGACTTGCATTTTAAACTTGAATGTGCCAACAGCTCCCGTCTGCTTCTATCTAGTCTAATCTGAAAGAGACGGGGGCTGTATCTCAATACAGACTCTGCTAGCTGGTACGCCTAGCTAGTGTGATCATGAATGCATTGTAAATAACGTACGGTAGGTGCCACGAAATTGTTGAGGTAACCTACTTAGCCTTCGGTGCAATTTACCAAAATTGCACCGAAGAGTCACCCGCTGATGAGTTTTTTCAAACGAAACTAGATGGCGTTGTCGTTTAAAACGCGCTAACGGTCAATTGGGGGCACCTCATTGGTCTATTCGGTGGTTGGAGGCGTGGTCCTGTGCTTTCGTGTTATGCACACATATTTGCTCCCATTGTCGTTCAGTGCTGTTTTCTACGAGATGCAAACTGAAGTTTGAAGAAACTCTGCAGATGTATAATTATGTATTGCGTTGTATGGGCATCGCTTGTCGTTAACAATGACGTCAGTGACGCGCATCGTGGACGGAAATGGCTGATAATAGTTTTTATTTATTACAATGTCAATTTACGTCCACTTCAAGGCCATACTAAAAAACAGCGGTTTCCAATTAATCAATTAATCATCCTCGAAGATGGATAGCAATTTGGTTGCTCACGTTTCCGAAGCGTCCAGCGGCTATGGAGACAACATTACCTCTTAGAATTACCTTGTTTTTAGTTGTTGTTTTTTTTTTAATATTTGCTCATATTTTTGGTATGGCCACACCGCTGCGTCAAGCGTGAATGCTCGGGCTTGGGTTAAGGTGCGCTTTGGCGCCGAAACGACCCGGGGCCGCGACGGACACACCTAAGAGGATTTTCTTATTAGAGACATCGTACTTATGCTTCATGTTATTGACCTTCAACTAAACTGAGGAAGCGTCTCCAAATAATTTAAGTTTATGTTCTGTTGATAGCACTGGTTTGACATGAAGTATAGTATAACGCATCACAATAATGCCTGATACACGGTTAAAACTTGTTGGAAATATTCGCTTACTCCGACAAGCTAGTATAGAGACTTCTAAAAAAGCAACAAATTAATGACATTGCCTATTTGTGAATGTATGATCTGTAAGGCTTGGAGTGTCTCATTGCGATTGCATTTGCCATCTCTCTCTGTGAAGTTGGATGGTTCTTGCGTTTCACGATGGTGAGTGAGCTTCATTTGTAGTGAACACGTATCTGCATACAGGTTTAAGTCTGCGTGAGAGCGAAAGCGTAAACATAAAAATAAAGAAATATTTGACAATTAAGATTCCGTAAGGCACGCACACTGCCGCAGCGTGCATGTACACTTTCAACTACAAATAAAGCCCATTCATCATGGTGAATTGCAAAAGCTATAAGATGGTAGCAGAGAGATGTGTCTTTTGTCGACGCAGGCGTTACGAAATAAGCGTTAAAACTTGAGAAGTTATTAAAAGATGTTTTCAATGATTGTTTTAAATAGATGAAATCAAGCAAGATTTAATCGTGCCATTTATTAAGAAAAATCCTCGAAGATCCCACTTTGTAGTGACTCGGTGGGGTTGTGTCGTGTCGTGTCGCGGTCGGGTCGGTCGTGTCGGTCGCGTGACGAGTCCGTTGTTGCAGTCACGCCGCCGTTGGGCGCGTACCCGCAGCCGCAGCCGCCCCAGGGGCCGTTTCTGCCCGCCCCGCCTCACCAGGCTGCTCCGCAATACGGAGGTATGTGGGAGACTAGTGTGAAATGCGTAAAGTCAACACCAGCAGGGAAATTGCATTGCGTTTTTAAGCGTTTCCAAAAAAAAGTATACCATGCAATTTTGGGTTTTTCGGAATCAGAATCATGAGCATTATTCTTGTAAAGAAATAAATGTCTATTATTATTTCGGTAGTCTTGTTCCATTTTTCGAAAAAATTTTAAGGTGATTTTGAGCATTGCAGAAATTGATTTTTTTTAATGAATGAAACGGGGCTTATAACAATGTGTCTTAATTCATTTGTGTGGAAACTTTTGTTACCGTTAATAAACCAAAGGCGTTCCAGTGAGGCAGGGCTCTAAGACATTTTTGCCTGTTGCCTTTAAGTTGATTTCCGCGCAGTGGCAGGAGGGTCTCCGTACGGCATGACGTTCGGCGGCGCCTCTGCGGGCGCGGGCGGGGCCATGTACGCGCCGCCGCCCTACGACCAGCTGCAGCACCACCAGGCCATCCCAGCGCTGAGCCAGCAGCTGCCGGTAACTATCTAATTACAAGCTTTTACTTGCAATGTATTTTGCGGGTGGTAGGGCCTTGTGAAAGGTCCGTCCGGATCGCTACCACCATCTTACTCGCTAATCCTGCCGCTAAGTAGCAGTGCTTGCACGGCTGTGCTCCGGTGTGGAGAGTAAGACAGCCGGGGAAATTACGGGCACAAGAGGCATTTCATCTTAGTCCTCTAGGTTGGCAACGCATCTGCAATCCCTCCGGGGTTGCGGGTATCTATGGGCAGTGGTGATCACTTACCATCAGGTGACCCGCTTGCTCGTTTGCCTTCCTATTCATATAAAAAAAAAAAAAAAGTATGTTTGTCTGGGTGGAATCTTGCCACTTCATTTTGAAGCATTCTTCAACCGATTGAGCTGAAATTTTGCATGCTCCTAGATACATTATTCCAACCAAATAGATGGCACTAACTAGATGGTAGACTAATTAAACAGATCTATAAGGGGAGTGTGAATGGTAACGTTGGCAGGGGAAGGTCTAGACGGACGTTTCGAGACCAAATAGGAGACGTTTTGGAAAAAGGTCAGTTCAGGAGTACCCGAAACCGACGAGCATGTATGAAGCGATGAATGTGGATGAAGCGAAAGAAGTATGTCAGGATCGTAGCAAGTGGAACAAAGTAGTCTCTGCCTACCCCTGTGGGAAAGAGGCGTGACGGTATGTATGTATGTATGTATGTAAATGGATGGCGCTTGGTGACAATATCCGTGAAGAAAATGACATGACAGCTGGTACAGATGGAAAATTCGAGAACTTACCCACCCGGTATGGGTGGTGTAGGGGTAAAGCATTACGGATTGATGAGGACACGGCTTCGATTTCCGTAGCTTTACTTATTTTACGTCGCCCCGGGTCGTAAGTAGCAATTTATCGGCCGCTACGCGAGCGGGAATTTCCATTTCCTGGCCAGGGGTAGACGTAGGCCTTTAGCTCGTGCGATAAGTTCCTGCAATCAGACATACATACCTACCATCACGCCTCTTTCCCACAGAGCTAGGCAGATACTACTTTGTTCCACTTGCTACGATCCTGACATACTTCTTTCGCTTCGTCCACATTCATCTCTTCATACATGCTCGTCGGTTTCGGGTACTCCTGACCTGACCTTTTTCCAAAACGTCTCCTATTTGGTCCCAGAACGTCCGTCTAGGCCTTTCTCTCCCAACGTAACCTTTCACACTCCCCTTATAGATCCGTTTAGTTAGTCTACGATCTGAGACATTTATTTCACTACCCAATGTAATGTACACACGGCAATATAATCAGGTAAGCACCTACGCACGCTCGCGCCGTATCTATCCTGCTTACCGAATAGCTTTGCTTTGTGTACAATCTGTGTTCTGGTTTTTAGTATTGTTTTTTTTTATAGCAAATGTACAGTCCCGCGGCGGCGATGTACGCGGCGGCGGCGGCGGGGTACCCGGGGTACATAGGCTACCCGGTGCAGTACTACCCGTACTACCCGGTGCAGCCCTCCATACAGCCGCTGCGTCCCACCATCATGATCCCGGTAACAACTGCCAACTAACATGCGACTAAGGAGCGATCACACCGCCGCGTATACGCAGTGACGTAGGCGCACCGTCAACGTCTTACGCACCGGTGTAGTCGCACCTTTATCCTTTTCGCCGCCATTGGCTTTACAAGTCAGTACGTGCAGTGCAGAGATGGGTATTTCGTAATCGATTCCTGATTACATGATTACTTAATTTGATTTTGTAATCCATTTACTTGTGTAATCAAGTGAAACTGAATTACCATTACAAATTTAATGAATCTGTAATCGTCGGTACAAATATTACAATTACTAGTAATTGGGAATCAATGTCGATTAATTACTGGAATTGTTGACTTGATTATTTCCAGATTGCTTCTGTACATTAAGTATATGAATAAACTTAATTTATAGAAGTAGTCTGGTGGTAATTAAGTCAACAATAGAGTTACGGGAGTTGGAATGGTCGGTCCTTCAGTCCATCCCTCAAGTTGCCAAGCGCCAAGGCCGCACTGGCAGGGTCGCCATGTAGGGACGGGAGTTCGGAGTCAATGAGAGCTCAAGTGCGGTTCACGAACTGCGTTTATTAAGATTTGTATTGCTATATATAATAGTTGGACAGAGGTGTGTGCGTGCACACTACACGTCTCTAGCCCATTTGGCGTCCGTGTGCAAACTGCCCTGGCGCTGGTAATGGCGCTTCTTAACACCAAAATTTAATGTGAAAGTGAAATGACATGTAATGATGTAAATCAAAAACAATTTTATTTGAGTGACACTAACAAAATTATATAAAAAGGTTTGCCAATGAAGTAATCTAGTGTGGAACTGTATGCCTAGCACGAAAGCATACGAAAGTCGCGTCGCGCGCGAGATAGATTACCCGTCTCTTTCTTGAACGAATAGTAAGAAAAAGACGGGCAATCTATCTCGCGCGCGACGCGACTTTTGTACGCTTTCGTGCTAGACGTACTGGAGTTAAGTAGTGATAGTAGATTACAGTAGTGGTTTACAAAATGTAATCATAGTACAGTATTACAGTAATTTTGATTATCCAAGTAATCGATTACTGAAGAATCACGATTACTGTAATGTAATCCTGTAATTAATTCCAAAAGTAATCAATTACGCCCTACTCTGACTGACACAAACATTGTATGGGAAATTGAGGTAATTTGGTTGGAAGAGTGTAAGTTTTTTTGATAATGTCCAGCAACTGTATGTATCGAATATGAACCTTTCAAACCTAGAGCAGTCTCTGAGCTCATAGAATGTTGGCCTGGATTATTAGACGTTCAAAATTATCGTGTGAGATCAGCATATCGCGATCCGTATCACGAAATACTGAAGCGTATCGCAGTAAATCCAAATAATAATAATAATATCTCGGGACAATGACACCAATTGACCTAGCCCCAAACTAAGCAAAGCTTGTAATATGGGCACTAGACAACGGATAAACATACTTATATAGATAAATACACACTTCAATACATATTAAACATCCAAGACTCGAGAACAAACATTTGTATTTTTCATACAAATATCTGCCCCGACCGGGGATCGAATCCGGGACCTCAAGCTTCATGGTCAGGTTCTCTAACCACTGGGCCATCCGGTCGTCAAATGTTTTTCATCACTTAAGCTCTGAAAGTAGGTTGCATTTAACTTGAAATCCGAGTTGTAAATTCGATTTACATCTTTAGGGATGTAAGTAAATTTAAAAATCGAATGGTGCTCCTTTGTATTCACGAACTGGTAAACAAGGAGATCGTAATGCGTAATGCTGCTCCCCAGTGCTGGCTGAATGTGCCAAAGCCAAAGAGCGCGAGGCCATTAAAAAAAAACAAGACGGTTTGGCGCGATAAATCTTTCCTTCCGCTCTATCAAAGAGAATATAATCACTACGTTTTGCCGCTCTATTACAAATTGCGTATTTTTTATTTCCTCGCATTTGTGATGAAAAGTAGAGTGTTCAACTCGAGTGTAAATGATCAATTACACCCGCGAACTATAAGCACCCTCGCTCGCTTTGCTCGCTCGTGCGCCTAAATATCTTGGGTGTAATTGATCACTTACAACCCTTGTTTATCAATCTACTATTGAAATCCACGATCCTATATTGACCGTTTACGAATCCATGGCTTCGAGCTGGTGTTTGACGTGCGTGCGTGTGTGTGTGCGCTGCAGCAGAACGGGTTCGAGGCGGGCGGGCGCTTCGAGGGTCTCGCACAGACGCTGCTGCCGCCCGCGCCGCCCGGCGTGCCGCCCTCGCCCGCGCACCTCGCCGCACTGCAGCCGCACCAAGTGCTGTAAGTCCCCTTTTTTAATATGGCCCCATCGACGATGCGATGATTTCGCCAATGTCAAAGTAATAAATGGACGCTGTTTTACAATAGTGTGTCAACCCTGATTCATTCTGTAATACAATGTCAACCCTTAGAAAAGATATTTTAGAGTTGACATTGTATTGCAAAATGACAGTGGGTTGACTCAGTATTGCAAAACAGCGTCCAAATAGACATAGACATAACTTTATTCGACATCAAAAAATACACACTCTTAAACTAATACAAAAACATACTGAGTTGATGATGCCGAGAAGGTATTCGACGCAGCATTGTGCTGCAGTAGGCGCCTACTACAGCGCTGATTTTCAGCCAAACCCTTCACATCTTTGCATAAAACGCGTTGGACCGGAATCATCACAAATAAGTTTGTGTAGGAAAAGTGTGTAAATAAATAAAATAAATAATAAAACACATAAATTTACCAAAAGCTGCAATATCGTATATAGTATGTAGGTACAATCTGTTTTTAAAATAAAGGTAGCCGCATCAGAGGTAAGAAGAAGCCTTCCCGCCCGCTGGCAGTGCTTGTTGCAAATTAATTAGATGTTTACTTAGTTTAAACTTAAATTACTAATAGTGAAATACGGTATTCAAAAATCTTGTGACAAAAATGTCGGCAACGTTGTACGGTAGAACACGGTCAAAAGACCCCCTGTCGGGCTCTTAGCCAACGGGTAATGATATCCATCAGAATCTGCCAGGAAATCATTAACCGGTACCCAGTGTGCACCGGACCAAGCACTGCTCTTCCCCTCGGACGGATCCAAAAACGAACCGCAGCTCTTGAACACACGCGGATGCAACCCGACTCGCACCCCAAGTGCTGTACGTACACAGTACACGCACACTGCCGCAATTGGCATTGTTCATTTTTTTTAAGCTGTGCTTTTTAACACCTTTATTTCATAAAATGGACTATTTCAAGCAACTAATTTGAATATTATGCTTTTACGTAGCTTTGTTAATTAATAATAAATATTTTTTCGCTGTTTGATAGTTCGTGAATTTAGACAGAATCCCAATCGCCTTCGTTCGGCTGGCTATAAAAAAAAAGGCTTTGTCTATGGTTTTGTCGATTTGACAGTGACACGTGACAGTTGCCATAGCTAAACTTTTTTTTTTCATTTTTGTGGCAAACATTCGATGCAGGATTCTGTCTAAAAGCCGGGTCGTTCGGTCAAACAAAGGTTCAAAGTACTTTTACAAAAATATCTGCAATCATAAAGTATTTTTGAAATCGGACAAGATAAATCGGATAAATGATGGTTTTCCTCGAAATGGTTTTCGAATTGGGATTGTCTATTTTTTTACAATGTATAGTAAATCGAAAACCATTTCGAGATAAATGCTTTTTAAATCGTTTTCTGTATTTACTTTATTTTATTTTACTATAATGAATTTATTACATGAAAAATAAGCAATGACCTTCATTTGACATTCCCAGACATGATGTAGACGGTCCAAAATGTACTTTATTTGCAAAGGTTACAAATTCTATGCTATTTACGCGTGGATTATACTACGGAGTTCAATTTGGACCCGCAATCTGACATTTCATTCATCTTATGACAGATGACAAGCAAATGGGCAATCTTGTTACTGTCATTCTTGTTTTTTCCACTGTCTACTTTCATATTGTTGTATTATAGTTTAGATTTAGAAGCACTTTCGGTAGATAATTAGGCAAGAGTGTAACCACACAGCGATGTGCTTCGCTCACATGAAAGATTTTCCGCTAAATATTTTAATGAAGAGCGAAAATATTACGTTTTCAGTTTACTTTCGCCTACTGAGTTTACTGACTTATTTCCGGGTCCTGTTTTGTCTCGATCATACCTGGTATGTGTTTATGGACCTTTCTGCTTCGCGCAGAATGTTATGGTATGTGTAACGGTTGTGAAAATATAAAATTCATAGGAGAAGATCGCGTGAATGTTCCTGTGTTATTGTTGAATCATGTTGACATTGATACTGATGACAGTTTGCCAACTTCACCACAGATAGAAAAGACGTTAATGGCGGCGCTTCACATACGTTTTATGACCAATTTATCCAATAAGCAGATGTGTGATACCGGCAATGGAAACTCTGACGTCATCAACCAAAATACTTTCAATAATTAATAGTGAAAAAAATACCGAGTTATATGAGAAAATATTGAAATTGGTTTCTTATAATTGACTATTCTGCACAAAAAAAATATAAAAAGGATAGGTACTTTTTTTTAGACAATCCCAATTGGAGCATACTAAAAAAAATGAACAATGCCAATTGATCGTACACCGACACTCGCATCACAACTCATTATAAACTAGCTGTTGCCCGCGACTCCGCGCAAAATTCGCTTATCGCCATCCCGCGGGAACTATGCTGGTTTCTGGGATAAAAACTATCCTATGTCCGTCCCTGGGACTGAAACTAACTGTATACAAATTTTCAACTAATTATGTATGTATGTTTAATGTAACCGCGGCAATATAAGGTGTCAGCACGCCAATTTTACTTAGTTAGATGCTTAATTTGTTGTGTACTAAGCTGCATAAGTTATTATAGTTTTTTAACTATCCCACGGGACTTCTTTAATTTTGTGGGACTTAAAGTATCTAAAATATTGACTAAGCATGTAAGGTACCACCACGCAAAATTTCATTTAAACCGGTCCAACAGTTTTGCAGATTAGTGAACACAGACATAGGTAAATGAATACATATGTACGTACTCACATTATACAGACAAAAATTATAAAATTACATTTTGTATTTTATTACTCTTCCCTAATCGTTAGCGCTCTATTTTTGATGAATTTAATTAATGTACATACACGAACTTTCTACTGATTTATTATATGTATAGATGCGAAAGTGTTGTCTGTCTGTCTGTTATTTATCACGTTTTAACTACAGCCAATAATTTACTAATATTGCAGGTGGCGTTAGTAGCGGCTTTAGACCGATGAAGAGCGACACCGACGACGACTGCCGGTAAACTATATCAATACAAATAATGCGCAGCTCGCTTACACTCCCGTAAAGGTACCATGCACGCCTATGTGCGTCGAAGCAGTCTTCATGAATGATCCAAAATAGGACCTCTGTAACGACCGTAAGGTTTTAGTATATCGAGTATGGATATAGTATTGCTATGTAAGGTTAGATCGGCGTTAAAATGACTGAGATGACTTAGAAAAATTTGACAGCTACGCGTCTTGTTCTTATATAGATGGGTAATCTCGACTCCGAGTGATTCGAATCACTTAATCCGGATTCGCTTTCGGCACCGACTCCGCTTATAGGTTCTTCAACTCTGAATCCTCCGTTCCTAACGAATCCTTCATATGAATTAACTCATCCTCGGTCAGGACTTGTTTGAATCCTCCGTTCCAAACAAGCCTTTTAAATCAATTAGCTGAGGAGATAACCTAGTCTGAGTTAATGAATGCTCCATAAGATTTGAAAGGAGTCGTCGAATTCGGATCCGTTTAAGGATTCGAATCGTTCAAATCTTCAAGTCCGGAATTACCTATCAATTAAGAAGAGATGTGTTACTTTCAATTAAGAATGTTATTCAGTGTCTCGCTCACAGCGTGTAAATTTGTCCCATAAATTGATGATCTGAATGTATAGTTTGACATAATTTTAGTTGGTCGAATTTTATTTCTGAAACGGTTCTCTTGGAATTTATAGGAAAGTAGTATCTTACTACATTCTGAAGAATATTCCAAAATTCCTAAATAATGCACGATTTCATGTGTTATGACAAATAAATTATGACTAGCGAATATTATGACAAATTAAAATTATGGGACAAACGGGATTCAGTCGTTTACCTATCTATTACTACTATATAACGCGGCTAAAATTATTGACAAGTTACATTAAATTACTTTACATCCCCGGGCTGTAAGTAGCAATTTACCGGCCGCTACGCGAGCGGAAATTTCCACCTCCTGGCTAGAGGATGGCGTAATATTGTGTACACACCTCGGGCGGTGATAAAGTGCCTCGGGTAGCATGATTATCGCCCTCGCTTTTGGCTCGTGCGACTTGCTCCTGCGATCTGAAACTTATACCACCCCCGGCGTGTAATGCACTCTGAGGTACCTTTATGTTTGTGTAAGGATAACTAGAACACTAAAATATTTTCTTAGTCGAGATCCAATATTCAAGAAAATGATATCAATAATTGTAAGTGTACAGTTAGCCGCTAGAAAAGTGTAGCAATAATGGACGTTAGTGACGTCTTAGTGACGTTCTAAACGTCACAACAGTCTGTTGTATAATGACTTAATGATAACGCGCCAATTGACTATTACAATAACTATAACCAACGAGTTTTTATCCCTCACGGGGTAGACGGAGCCTAAGGTAATAAAACCTAAAATAGTGATGGCTTGCTAGCCGCGTCGCGTATAACATGATTAAGATTTTCGCCTTGGGCTTTTACCACCTGGCATCTTTAACCTATTAAATTTGATGTTAAAATCGTCGGTTATGGTTAGAGTTATCGTTAAAATAAACTTGGTGCATCACGCTGAAGTCAGCAAGTGTATCTTGGAATGTATGAAATGAATGAAATGTATGAATGATCGAGGGAATGGGCGAAAATTATAGGAATCATGTTATAGGCGATGCGGCTAGCAACCCATCACTGTTTTGATTCCACTTTCCACTACGCCCTCGAGTGTCTTGTGTCTTGTTACCTTAGGCTCTGTCTACCCCGTAAGGGATAAAGACGTGATTTGTGTATGTATGTATGTGTATAAATGAAGCTCTTAAAGCTTAATAAAGTGTGAACCATCTTTATTGTAAGATGGTGTTATATTATTAAATAATTATGTATGTATAGTGAAATAATATTAAGGTCTCAAAACACCAATATGTGGTAAGATATCAAGTTAATTTGGTACTGAATTGTCGGTACTTTTTACGAATAAAGATGTCTAGCCGAATCCTTTCATATGCCATAATGTTGTCTGTAACTCCATTCCATTTTCCACCTATACACTCACAATCTTGCTAAACGTAGCCTGTCTACCCCGTAAAGGATAAGGACGTGATATGTGTGTGTCCATAACTTTTTTATAACAATGCAATACAATCAACAGTTTGAGAAATATAGTTATGACAAATGTTGGACAGTAAAGTAGTAGAAGAGTTATGACATAGCACATTTATGGCATATGAAATTATGAGAAACGCAAGTGTTCTTGTTATAGTTTATCCTCTTATTCAACGAATGGAGACTGGCTGCATAAATTACTTTTTATTTGGGCCTGGCAGAGGTCAGTGACATGATCTATAGTCCATTCCAATGCATTTTGAAGCTTTTGTAAACAAGCCCCCCCACCCCTACTTCATATAAAATGCAATAATCATAGTATAATTGTTATAAAATGTCGTGTTTGGAAATTTAGATGAAACTGGTTTGTTTACTATTGCAAAATGGGTTGGAATCACTACATAGTGTAAAACAGAGTCGCTTTCCGCTGTCTGTCCGTCCCTATGTATGCTTGGATCTTTAAAACTATGCAATTTTGATGCGGTTTTTTTAAATAGATAGTGATTCATGAGAAATGCAAAATATAGTAGAGAAACGCTGGCATCCGTGCGAAGCCGGGGCGGGTCGCTAGTGGAGAATAAAAGAATATCGATTAGCGTTTCTGAATAAGAGTTTCTGACTATTATTTTCTGTGGCTAACTGTACAATGCTATAAAACAAAAAGATATATTTATGTAATGAAGTTGAGTCGGTCGGTGTTCATTCAATTTGCTGTTCTTTACACCTTTACTGGTAGCTGTTCAATTGTTACAACAAAATTGTAATGGCGTCTGACAGAAAGAAAAACTGTAGCAATTGTGATAGAGGCGTTATTCGAATTTTAGGAACACTTGATGGTTACCGGTAAATGTTGTGGGGGATGAGCGAAACCGGTTATATATGACTGTGATGTCCATTGCTATGTCATAGTGATTGCGGGACTTCAGAGACGAACAAGAATATAGTGTCTTCTTATTTGTGGCGCTTGATAAGGGGTGGCCGATTGATTTATAAATTTGTTGGCTTAAGATCACTTTGAGAGGCTAGTGGGAAAGGTAGGGGAGATGTAGGGTAAGCGAGCAAACACACTTTTATATGTCCGGTTGTCCGCCTGTCTCCTCTCGGGCCCCCGGGGCCTTCCCGTGACGTCTTCTTATTTGTGGCGTATCAAGTCGTTATAGCGACGACACTTCGCCAATGTCAATAACAAAAATATAATTCAAGTCTTGTAATGTACGGTAATACGGTCAAAAGACCCCTCCCCCTGATATCCCTCAGAAACTGCTAGGAAATCATTAGCCGATGCCCAGGGTGCATGGGACCAAGCGCTTAAAGTATTCCATAGTTTGATTCGAACTATCTAATCAGCCCACATCCCACTGAGTAAAGGCCTCTTCATTTTCACGCCGCTTTGCCTGGTCCCGTGCCAGTCTCATCCACAGTTTTCCAGCCAAATGACAGATATCGTCTGACCGGGCTGATGGTCTGCCCACTGACCTTGGACCCAGTCTTGGCCAGCACTCTGTGACCGCCTTCGCCCATCGCCACTTCAGGTGTTCCTAGTTCCGACATCCACAACTCTAGTCCGTTACAGAATGTGGTCAAGAAGTGAGACGCCCAACATAGCTCGCTCCATAGAATCAAAGAACTAACTAACACTAATTGATTTACATTACGAGATACCACAAATATCAATGAATTTATTAGAATAAAGTTCGATCTCTAGTCATTTCGGTGATGAATTAAAATAAAGTCATTTCCTTTTCATTTTTAAAACACTAACATTTTCTTTCTCATGAAAGTTACTAAAATCGATTAAATTTATAGAGCTGTGTGCAACTTTGTTTGTTTTGTTTGTTCGACAATAGCGCCTTTAAAGCTGGAAGCCACTACTAAAGTAAATCGCACCCTTCGTGGAAGAAAGACGTAAATCCTATTAGGCCTTAATGGGACTTACGTCTTTCTTCCACGAAGGGTGCGAATTCTGTACATTAACATCTCCAGCCTATAACGTCCCACTGTTGGAAACAGGCTTTACATGAGAGGGTTTGGGCTAGAGTTCCCACGCGAGCCCAGTGGACTTATTGCTTCGCAGGTGCATCTTTGAAGATGTTTACCTTAACCTAAAAGCTCATGGTATATTTCAAATGCATCTGTAAATGTTTGGGAAAAGTTTTTACAGTAAAGATAGCAATAACTATGACATAGCAAGCAAATTTGCCGCGAACGGCGTCTCTAGTATTACGGCGACTGCGAAGCTGCGTCGACTGTGTCTGCATTGCAGAAGTATTTGTCATATTTGACAGTGACACTTGAAAGAAATATATAAATCACGTCTTTATCCCTTTAGCCAAGGATTATTTTTTAAATTTACGTATTGGTAAAGACAAAGGTTGGTCAAATGAGGCATTTGTGAAAAGTTTTTAACGAGTGAGCTCTCAACGACTTTGTATGCAATTTAGTTTCTCCTTTGCCTTCATTGTGGCAACATTTACTTCCGCGATTTGAATTTTTTCAGCTGGCAAACTAATCATGAATCAAATATGAATAACGATTGTTATCTTGCCATTATTAGAAACCAAAATTAGACTAAGTTAGACGAATTGTAACCAAATCTGAATGTGTCGGCACAGTTGGCGCGGCTACAAACTTTAGGTATGTAATTAAAAAAGCGTTATGAAACGGTTGTGCGTGACACGTGTGAGTGAGAGAGAATATGTTTGTTTGTAATGACTGTTGACGACTGTCAAACTCAAGATGTTAATCAGGATGGGGTAGGAAAGGTTGACAAGTGAGAAAGAATTATCATTATTAACATACTTGTTTTTTTTTTCATAAAAAAACTAGCGAGTTCATAATATCCCTTCTAATATTATAAATGCCACAGTAACTCTGTCTGTTACCCTTTTGCATCTAAAGCACTTTGGAACTTGGTGGGATAGTTTCAGTCCCAAGGAAGGATGTAGAATTTTATTCCGGAGAATTGAAAAGCTTATTAAATTCTGGCAGTATGTGAATTTGATTGCTAATTATTCGTAGCTATACTTGACAGTTGTCGAAGTCATACCGCGATATGAAAGGTTCTGAAGCTGTTGTACGCGTACAGTCGGCAGCGTAGATGTGTGTCGATATCTCTGATGTTGACTGTACATGGAGATTTCGAGTTTTTGGGACTTCTGTTGATGTTTTAAAGTAATTTTTCACCGCAACGGTGTATGGAAAGTTGGATGATTATCGCGAGGAAATGTCGCGTCTGAAATGCTGTAAGTTGTATTTTTATGCGTAAGAAATGGTGGGTTTGGGAAGGTAAATTTTTTTTTTTCAGTTTTTTTGAAAAATTGCGTTGTTTCTACTTGGAATCGACTGAATACTTGTCGAGAAAAGATTATGTCTGTGGGTCAGGCTTGTTATTTTGCATTCATTTATGGAGGTAACAGAACTGACGGCCACAATTTATTATTATGTAAAATTGGATTCTATTCTAGTGAGAATAAATTTAGTGTTGTTAATTTTGAATAGAAATGTCGCAATTTTTCCAAAATATTAGAAAAAAATTTTTTTTCAAATGGACTTTCGAAAACGTTGCGTTACTTGATTTTATCATAATTAAGTGGAAAGTTGAAAAAAAACCAAATTTTTGTTTGAAAGTTCTGTTTTTTAGACCTACCATTGTTTTACTTTAAAAAAACTGTAATTTTTTAGTTGCTCTCCATGAGATAGACTCGAATCCATTATGACGTTTGTTATCTTAGCTAGATCCTTGACTATCCCATCTGGGAATGTATAGTCGGCTTCAAATATATCGTGGCAGCGAAAGTGTCCTCAAGCTTTGGCCAGTTTGGTCGCTACAAGCTTTGAAAAGTCTCAAAAAACTAAAATCTGGTCATTTTCCCCTTGACAATTTTTTCGTTGAAGCAGTAATTGATAAAAAAAAATTGTGTTAAAAACGAAAAAAAAAAAGTTTTTTCTTCAATAGGTTTTTTCCCTTTCATATCACATTTAATGACAAACATTTTGGTAGCATGGAACATTAAGAACATGAAAACATGACAAATTGCACTAAAGAATGTTATTTGGAAATAAACCATAAGGTATCAAAAAAAAACCGTAAGTCAGTTGTTGCAACACTCGTCGCTACGGTATATCTTAGGCTGACTGTTGTGATTGGTATGATGTTGAATCTCAAACTTGAGGGGGCTTTTTTACTTTTTAAATTAGTACAGATGGAATATTTCTTAAAAATGTGCACAAAAAAATCCTCTCGAGATAAGTTACTTTTTTATTTAAAAGTTAAATGAAATTGTAAAATGTAATTGGCATTTGCGTCGTTTTGAAGTGATGCGAATGTATTTTGTTTATACTAAATTTGGTTTTCATAAAAAAAACCCATGAACATTTTTTCCAGTATTTAACTATTTTGGGTTTTTCTTACTCAGAATCGGTTACCCTATAGATTCTCATACAAGAATAAACATGTCCCGGATTTTGATATGATTTTTTTCCTGTTCGTCACGTTTCGTACACGTATATTTGAGAAAGTGACGAACTGGAATGGAAATATTGGGACACAGGTAAACGATTCTGAATAAAAAAAAAACCCCAAATAGTTAAATTCTGGAAAAAAAAATCATGTGGACTTTTTTTTGGAAAACTAAACGGTTTTATGCGAAATCTCTTGTTTTATGTACATTTCGGAATTGTTGAAAGAAAAACTTTGAATTCAACATGTGGTATAATTGAATTGCATTTTAATAAAAGCGATGCAAGTTGATTCCATGTTCTCAGAGACGTTAACTAACTTAAACATTCTCGTAATTAAACCCAGTTACATGTCCATTAAAGTGATTGTCTCTGGGTACGCCGGTTAGTAGCATAATGAATGTTACATGAACTTGAAGTTGTGCCTATTTAACTTGCACTTTTTATTGGCTCTTAGGCATTAGAAGCAATCCTTTTGTACTGGTTTATTTTTACAAATATATTGCATTTTTATTTGTTAATCATGTTGTTGTAGTTTTTGGGAGTTGAAGTATTTTTGGACAGGGCTTTCTTTTGAGCTCCCTAATTTCCATAGTGTAATAATAATGGCTAGTGGGATAGCTCGAAGGAGCCACGCGGCACGGGACGAGCTGGGGCGTTTCCCTAACGCTTAGGGTGGTATTCCATATGCAATATCTTTGCCCAATTTCTATATCCGATACTTAATCACACTTTGATAGAGGCCAATTGGCATTGTTCATTTTTTTTAGTATGCTCCAATTCGAAAACCATTTCGAGGAAAACCATCATTTATCCGATTTATCTTGTCCGATTTTAAAAATACTTTATGATTGCAGATATTTTTGTAAAAGTACTTTGAACCTTTGTTTGACCGAACGACCCGGTTTTTAGACAGAATCCAGCATCGAATGTTTGCCACAAAAATGAAAAAAAAAAGTTTAGCTATGGCAACTGTCACGTGTCACTGTCAAATCGACAAAACCATAGACAAAGCCGTTTTTTTTTATAGCCAGCCGAACGAAGGCGATTGGGATTCTGTCTAAATTCACGAATTATCAAACAGCAAAAAAATATTTATTATTAATTAACAAAGCTACGTAAAAGCATAATATTCAAATTAGTTGCTTGAAATAGTCCATTTTATCAAATAAAGGTGTTAAAAGCACAGCTTAAAAAAAATGAACAATGCCAATTCTATTTGTCTAATGTTGGTTCAAGTTTTAAGTGCGCGTATTTTGATCTAGTCGGTGTTTCTAGTAAATTTGATGAATTCGCCCAATTTTTTTGATCAAATGCTATTTAGACCAATGATTGGATAGATGGAATATCACCCAGGCCCCAGTCTGTCTCTAAGCGCCGAGATAGTTAGCCCACTAATACAAATTGTAACGCTATAGCATTCTATCGACCAGTTGATGTGACTTGACTTCTGTCTAGTGATTTTCAGGTCATTGGAGAAACTTTTTTTTAAGTAGCATCCCAAAAGGTAAAGGGACCATAGTTATTATTTAAAGCGTTCTCAAACTGTCGCAGGAGTCTGTCTGGTCGATAGTCGTACGTGTGAATTCACATTTTCAATGTTTACATTTATTTTGTCATAACTCTTAAGATCTGTTTGAAATAGAATCTCCAGAACTATTTATTTATAAGTATTGTTTTAAATTGTTACGCATGGCTTGATGTGATTTTTAAATGACTTATTTTGAAGGCCGTACGTAACTTTTTAAAATGTCCGTAGTTTATGTTAGTACAGAATAACACTAATTAAAATCGGTTGAGGTTATTTGTAAAAAATAACATAAATAAATTGTTGACAAACTAAGTATCTCGACTGAGATAGCAATAGAGAATATAAAATGTTTATTCTTTTTTTTTCGTAAGTAATCTCGCTAAATTGAGAATTCAATTATATAGATATTAAAATGTTTTCTGTATTAACTTAAGCAAATATTAACTTTATTTGGAACACGTCTGTATTTTGCCTAGTTTATCACTTGACCGAATTGCTTCCCCGAAGTGGAGTTTGTCTGGATCTTTTTGCTTGAGAAAAGAAATTTTGGGCGAAATGAATTCGGTGAAACGAAACTTGGGGCAAAGGAAATTTGGTGAAACGATAAGTCTGTTGCGATGACCTCAGTTGTACTTGTAAGCGAAAGTGGGTTATGCTCAAGTGTGAATCGGCCTGCGAGTCACGTGCAATATATAGCATAATTATTATTTTGTTTCCAATAAAATTATTAAAATCGATTAGTTTTTTATTTTCCTTTCAAATCATGTATGTATGTATGTATGTAAACTCTTTATTGTGCAAAATAAACAAGACAAAATCATCATTTCATTTGAACTTAACCTAATTTTATTATCTATAGTGAGGATTTTTATAACAGTGGGACCACGAGAACTAAGTCATTTAGGTATTTTTTTGTGTGCGTGCCGACTGAGAGACCACTTGGTTTTTAAAGGTTTTAACTCAACTCTTCAAAACAGTATGAGTACCTACCAATTCTGTGAACCGAAAAAAAAGTAATTCTCTTTTGTTGATTAGTGCTGCCATCTATTGAAGAATAGCTGATTGACATACCCGTGCATGTAAAGTATCTTCGCTATCTGACGATAGATGTCACTTGTAGTCGCGAAGTTGACCAGATTTTGAAATCTTATTCTATGCTTATTTTGATACAAAGAACGAGAAATTTGTCTTTTTGATACATCAATCGTTTTTTCTTGTATTTTGCGAGTTGGTACTCAAACATAAATAATAAAGTGTATACCGTCTTTACATTAGACTGAAAGACTTAATGTTCTTCCAATCATTTATTTTCTCGATGACAGATGTAGTTTGATAGTTAGTGTTGTGACCTAATAAGTGATCAGTAGATACGATATCGATTCAATTTTATATATACAAGTAGTTGAGAAGTATTCAGCTATGGAGCGAATTAAACAACCGACTTACTTGAATGTTAATTTATTTCTAAGTGTTCAAAATGGCCGAATGACAGTTGCGCGCGTTTGTTTTGGTATTCGAAACAAATACACATCATTTCTCCACCGTTAATTTTAAGACCTGACAAGAAAAACAAAATAAACATCTCACAGCATATTTAATAATTACACGATACCTTATCATCTATTTTTTATCGCTACAATATCGATATTTCAATCATAACATCACTATTTGTAATCCCATAGAATGTAACTTTATGAAAACGTTTATTGTTTATCGTACTTTAAAAAGATATTACTGCATATATGGACTCAATTTGTCTTAGATGAATATTATATGAGATCAAGGAACAAAATTAGGCAAATGTCATATTTTTTATACCTCGCATTTAAGTTAATTTTTGCGTAAAAAGCGCGGTTACATTCTACGGGAGCTGTCATCGAGAAAATAAATGATTGGAAGATCTATAACACCCTTACGTTACCGTTACTTAAAAATATCAACAAAACGATTTTACCACTTCCAATACTGTTTTGTGACAGTAGCGCCACCTAGTTGTCTACTAAATAAACTGCTACGACGCAACTTAACGGGTGAAAAGTAATTATCTGGCTAAAGCTATTGTTGCATTTCTGGAAGTAACAATTCCATCATTATAAAAAAAAGTTACATGCTCAATGATAACTTTGGACAGTTTCTTTCAGTGGCGTAACTATAGGCTGGCAGGGGTGGCAAAATGCCAGGGGCCCCTAGCTCTACGGAATTAATTAAACTACCCACATATCAAATTGTGAGACTTAATCGGTTACCTGTAATACGTAAAAATAAGTCGTTTACGTTTAGAATAAGTATTTTACTTTTTAAATAAGTGTTGTGTGTTGACAATCTGTTCGGTCTGCTCAAAATAAAGTGGATTGAAATTAATAACCTTTTTAATTTATCTCCAAGCACTACCAAAATTTTAAAAACATTTCTTGGCGCCCGAACAGATTGTTAGCGTGTAGGGTAATCCGCTCAGTGAACGGAAGGGATTACTTTGGCTGATCACGTATTTTATTAATTTTTTTTTTTTGTGTTAGCACTGACACTGTTATACTTTAACAGTACTACGGTTTACTGTTTTTACTGTTTTTTTTACAGTTTTTTCACTGTTTTTAACTGTTACTGTTATACTTTAACAGTACAACTGTTTACTGTTTTTACTGTTTTTACTGTTTTTACTGTTTTTTACTGTTTTTTTTACTGTTTGAACAGTTTATACTGTTATTACTCGTTATATCGTACTGTGTGTTAGGTACGTTTGTAATTGGCTGATCTCCGGTTTTTTCGAATATTACCTTAACTTACTTATCGCCTAATTAACGCTGCGCTATTACGTTCTTATCCTTGCGGGTGGTAGGACCTTTATGCACGGTCCGTCCGGATCGCTACCACCGTCTCGCCTGCTAATCCCACCGCTAAGCAGCATTCCGTACATTGTTGTGTTTCGGTGTGGAGGGCGGGATATACCGGTCATATATTGCATACGAGGCCGAACATCTGGTCCTCTTGGGTTTTTTTGACCCTTCCGGTTTTTTTTACCCAACTTTTTTTGAAATTTTTTTTTTTGAAAAATTTTTTTTTTTTGAAAAATTTTTTTTTGAATTTATTTTTAAATCAAAATTTCTTTCCACATACAATTGACTATCATTATCATACAACTAGTATTCATTAACAACCATAACCTGTGAGCACGCCATTCGTTGTCACTATATTGATTATTCTCCGGTACCCACAATTAATACAATGTCACATTCTAACGCGGAAGAGCGACCCATCGCTTTCAACCTTTTAAAAATGAATTCCAGCCAATTAATTGCAATTCATTTTGAATGCAATTCAATCTGGAAGATGACAATGGAAAGCAGCTGGGAAGATGGCATGTTAAAGATTTTAAGCCAGTCTCACCCAATGCGAGTTAACGACAAATACATATGCTTTTACTATTTTACTTCACAACTAATACCATAATAATTTCTTTATAACCCCGGACCGTAAGGAATTTTAATGGATCGATAAGAACTGTCCTGGGAGTTGGCTTACAAATGGAATGATTTCTGAATGGATAGATTGTACGAGTTTGGTACTCGCGAAATTTGCGGGCACATTTTTTTTTTTACTTCTAGAACTTCCTTCTAGCTTATTTCTTCTACCTGGACCCCATCCAGCTAGAATAAGCCTACACCGGTGCGGATCGTGACACCTTAAGGAAGCCTACACTTTCCTTTCCTAGAGCGGGTGGTGACTACAATAGCTGCGAGATGGGACGCAACTCTACTCTTCTACATCACTTCCAAACTCTTTCCCTGTTCAGACTCCGTCAAAGGTACAGTTACACCTGGAACGGTACAACTGACTGGGGAATAGTTGGAAATCTTTTCTTACCTTTTTTTTTTTTTTTTTTTTTTTTTTTCTCCTCCTTGTCACGTTTCGGTTTTCTTTTCAGGTTACGTCTTAGGTCTAAATAAGCCTTTTTCACTGATGCGGTTCGTGACATCTACCTAAAGCCTACACGTTCCGATACTGAGCGGGTAGTGACTCAGATACCTGGACAATACCTCGATCTAAATTTAAGTCATTAGCGTTAACGTGTATCCAATGGTTTACTGCAAATTCTCCGAATTCCACTCTGTTAATTTTAAGTTTTAGTTTGTAAGGTTACTCTGGTTATTACGTACTATTTCACTTTGCTACCTTAGGACCCTTTGGTCTCAAATACATATTTTTTTTTATTATACATATCTGGTATATACACCAGCTCTTACCCGTAGTAGGGTTGGGACTGGACAACCACGTTTAACGCTAGTGGCCCAGTCCTGAACCTATGATTCATTGCATCTTCCCCAGACAGGCGAAGACTGCCAATCCCACTCTAGAGGCTATCTACCCCAGCCCTCTAGTGTTTTTGAATAGTATAGACAGGCATACGTTTGTTTCCTTAGTTTTAAGCTGTAGTAGGTTTGGTCCTGGATAACCACGTTTCTCGTTAGTGGCCCAGCTCCGGACTTACGACTTTATTCGTTGACCCCACGGGCATCAACATTTATTCCACGTGTGGATAATTTTTTCCCTGTTTACCCACAGGAGCAGGAGCCTTACCGTATCACTTTTCATACGTTGCAATTTAGTTTTTTTTTTCTTTTTTCTTTATAGTAGTTTGGATTTCTGCTTGGGTCTTCTTAGATTCCGTCGGAGGTTTAAGCAAAAATAAGCCTAACACTGATGCGGGTCGTGACATCAGAATAAGCCTACACGTTCCCGTTACTGAGCGGATGGTGACTCAGAACACCTACGACGGTTCCTTAGGGATTCAGATAGTTGCTCCGGCTTGTAATTTAAATTCTCACTTTCGTTTTACATCTTCAACCAGGTCACTTCCGTCACTGTTGCAGGTCAAGATCGAGGACTCGTAGCTTTTATCGCTAGCGTTTTCTTGGGTTCTACTGCGTCCTGTCGTAATTTTCTTGCGTTGCACGGCGTCGCTCATGACTATCGCCCGCGTTAGCTACAAACTTCCTCGCTAGCTTAACACGCGTTTTGCGTCGCTCATGACTACCGCTCGCGTTAGCTACTAACTTCCCCGCTAGCTTATCACGCGTTTTGCGTGTCAGGTTTCACGTGTGGGCTGCGAGTTTGAAGCAAGCGTGGCTATTAGGCGATCCAGTACAGAGATTGCACCTGTCATATAAGATTGCAGTACTACCTGTAGGTTCTGGGTAAGCTGACTCATTTGTAGCATTTCTAAATTCGACGCAGAGCATAGAGTTTTTTGAGGTGAGAGATTCTGGTTGCGGTTTCCGATGATGCGTTACCTGAGCTGGGATACAGCTCGGGGGCGAGCTTGAATTTTACTCCTTCAGCTTGCTTCCGTAGTAAAATTCTCCTGGTTGAGGGGGTGTGTAATGGTTATATTTTAACAACTTACGATTGTTCACATTCCTTCAGCTTTCATCATCGTTACAAGCCGCAGTTGCGTGTCTCCAGTGCTCCTCGGAAGGAAATTGGTGGCGGAAGCTGATAATTAGCATACTTTCACATTTAAATTCACAGTTTTCACTCCCTGGAGACATTGTTTACAAGAAATCTAACCATCAACTGTCAAGCGATTGTAGGTTAACACCTCTTGTCTTGTCATCGTTTGAAACGTCAAAATTAAACGCTCCTCATTATGTTGCCGAGCCTGTTTGTTCATTCAGAATCGTATAGTATGCAGCAGGTTGTTTATGGTTTTCCTTTCAGATTCTTTACGACAGACAGCCCATCCATCATGTCCATTCATCAAGTTCATTCAAGTTCCATCGATGCATATTCTGTGGTAGCGCTCTAGCGTAATGTTTGACCACGGCTGTTTGATCACGGCTGTTTGATCACGGCTGTTGGATCACGGCCGTTCGATCACAGTGTTCGATTCCGGTTGTGCCACCGGCGGTTTAGTCCCGGCTGCTTCGGCCGACCTACCCGAGCCGATTCCGCATCGGTTGCCCGCGGATTTGCCCGACCGGGCTGCAGCTAAGATATTTCATACAATTAATCATAAAAGAACGTTGATCAGCCAAACCACGCTTAACCATACCCTGTGTTGTATACTGGTACTTAGGATACCCTAAAGTAGCCTAAGATAACTAATTAAACTACCCACATATCAAATTGTGAGACTTAATCGGTTACCTGTAATACGTAAAAATAAGTCGTTTACGTTTAGAATAAGTATTTTACTTTTTAAATAAGTGTTGTGTGTTGACAATCTGTTCGGTCTGCTCAAAATAAAGTGGATTGAAATTAATAACCTTTTTAATTTATCTCCAAGCACTACCAAAATTTTAAAAACATTTCAATATATGGACTCAATTTGTCTTAGATGAATATTATATGAGATCAAGGAACAAAATTAGGCAAATGTCATATTTTTTATACCTCGCATTTAAAAGTTAATTTTTGCGTAAAAAGCGCGGTTACATTCTACGGGAGCTGTCATCGAGAAAATAAATGATTGGAAGATCTATAACACCCTTACGTTACCGTTACTTAAAAATATCAACAAAACGATTTTACCACTTCCAATACTGTTTTGTGACAGTAGCGCCACCTAGTTGTCTACTAAATAAACTGCTACGACGCAACTTAACGGGTGAAAAGTAATTATCTGGCTAAAGCTATTGTTGCATTTCTGGAAGTAACAATTCCATCATTATAAAAAAAAGTTACATGCTCAATGATAACTTTGGACAGTTTCTTTCAGTGGCGTAACTATAGGCTGGCAGGGGTGGCAAAATGCCAGGGGCCCCTAGCTCTACGGGGCCCCGGACTGGCTTGGTTTAGAGCACAGAAGGGACGCTGATGAACTTCTTTATATTGAGGAAGGAGCCCCATCTGCCAAATTTGCCACGGGCCCCAGACGTTATAGTTATGCCACTGGTTTCTTTCGCCGTCCACATGGTGTTTCTTTTGTCGATTTAGTGCTGCCATCTATAGTTCGTGCACGTTCCCTATATCTTGACCATTTGATCGCCTCCAACGTAGGGCGTGTCACATCATCGGCGAGTCCCATACTTTGCGTTTACAGGATCTGGAGTCTGACGGACTTTTTAACCTTGTCCTGGTTTCTTGACAAACAGGTAGCTGCCACCAATACCTCGATGATGGACGAAATAATGGACTGCAGTCGGCATACAAACGACGTGTTGGCTTTCTATCTCTCGCTTTTTGTATCGACATGAAAGTGACACAATGAAGGGAAGTTCAAACCTTTCGAATGTTTTGAATAGACCCGGCATGGACCCAGCACTGGCTGATTAAAAAAATAAAAAGTATAATATAAATATAATAAATGAATAAATAATATAAATATCGTCTCCATAGAGCGAAAAGTCACCAAATTGCATTTTAGCCATTTTGAGATACGAGGGATTACATTAAAAAAAAAATGAAAAAATCAAAACTGGTTTTTGGTAATACATTTTTACGATTTTAATGATCTTATCTAATAGAAAATGTGTCAAAGTCTACGATGCAATTGCTTAAGTACAATTAAGTTAACTGTTTTTAGAGATAATAATATTTCATTATTTAATATTTAATTGGTTATTTCCCTCTAACAATATATGTATCTTAATTGTGAGTTAGTGATTTTTAGAATGAATTTGATTTAGAATAACTCAGTTTAATTATTTGTCGCTTATGTTAAACTGTGCAGACAGCCTTTTAATGACGATCGAGAAATCATTAACTAGACTTAGTTAGTTTTCGCTTTCACGATTTGTAACAAATATTTTAATCTGAAAGTAACTAAGTAGTTTTCGTTACTTAACGAATAAATAGTTATTGATAAAAGCATTTGGTAGTAAAGGAGAAATACACTAAGTTGATTTAGATGTATACATTACTAAGGTTTAACGGAGACTAAAAGTAACTAAATAAATTAGGTAATTCTTTCCTTATGATTAGATTACAGTCTATGTTTAAAGATTTTTATAACTTTTTAAAATCAAAACTATGGCACTTATGGCTACGGTAATAAGACTGTAATTTGCAAAAAAAAATATGATTTTGATGACATTCTTAACTAAATTTTGGGAATTTTGCGACTTGGTGACTTTTCGCTCTACGGAGACGATATAGCCAGACAACCAATAAGATAGAGAAAATAAGTTATGTTATATACCTATTATCGTACAATACAGAAACAAACAAAGAACAAAATAGACAATAGGCGGTCTTATCTCTTAATACATACTTTTTGCTGGTCTGGGAGCAAAGAAAAAACATAGAATGTACCAGTTGCTTCTCTTCCCGGGCAGATGGTAAAAGCCCATCGAGGGAATGGGGGAAAATCATAGGAATCATGTTATACGCGATGCGGCTTGCAACCCATTACTATTTTGATTCCATTTTCCATCTATACCTAGCCCCACAATCTTACTAAACGGGGCCTGTAAGTCTTGTCAACTTAGGCTCTGTCTGTCTACCCCGTAAGGGATAAAGACTAGACGTGGGCGTTATTTCACGTCACTAGATACAATAACTAGCTACGCGGTAAGTAACCGAATCACTAGTTTCGAGTCAAATTACAAGTAGTGATTTTTGTAAATGCGTTATTTATTACTGTTATCTGTGATTGACGATTGTTGGGTGTGACTGTGGTGAACTGGTGACAGTGATGTGAGTGAGTATGAGTTGAGTAGCCGGGCGACCGAGCGAGATGGCAGATCCAAAATTTTCGAGTAAGCAAGAGCGGGTGACACTAATAAATCCGAAGTAATCCGAACGCTCACATGCCGTGTCATACAACAAAAACAAAACAGCGTAACAGTGTTAGTGTACATGCTTAATTTTCATACGTAAGTATATAGACATAGACAATAAAATAGAGTGATCTCTGTTTGTAAATAATTTAAACGGCTCGCGAATCTCGCGATTCCGGGAAGCGAGCGTCACTTTGATTGAATTTAAAAAATAGTTCAGTTTGTTTTAGTTATTGTTGTTGCATAATTTTGACTACTTCATAGTAAACAAAAACTTATCAATCATAAAAACATTTAATGCAGTCAGTCCTAAGCCTGAATAAAGTATGAAGGAAAGTTGTATTGATAGCTACAAACTCTTACTACCTAGATAGTGATTAAATTTTATTTTCGTTTCGTGTGTAACTGTATAGTTGGTGGAGGTATTTATGTAAACAATCACAGTAGCTGAATATAAATAACTAGTTACAAAAATCACTACTTTTGAAACAGGTGACGCCGACCAAGTCACTGGTTTCGTTACGTTTCTTGAAAATGACGTAACGACCCACGTCTAATAAAGACGTGATTTGTGTATTGTATTGTGTATCGCTTAATAGCGATCTCTACCAGACAACCAATTGTTGTGTGATTGTGTATGGACCATTTCCTATCTTATCTAGAATGTTGTGTGTTTGTGTATGGACCATTTCCTAGAAGAGCTATATTAAAATGTCAGAATAAAAGACGAATGTTGTTTCCTTTAACATTGAATATTAAAAGAGAAACTTATGATAAAACATGGTGGCAGCGAGAAAAACGGAAAGCATTAACCAGTAAGTTGTGAAGAAAATAAAATTTTAATAAAATGGACGTCCATATGCAGTTGATTCAACCGCTCAAGTTTGACGAAGGAGATGTGGCCTCGTCTTGGAAAAGGTGGAAGCAGGTATTCAGCAATTTTATGATTGCAATGAAACATGACAAAGAGTCTGATGAGAGGAAAATTGCTCTGTTTCTACATTTTATTGGTGAGAACTGTTTGGACATATATAATTCTTTCTCAGAAGAGAATAGAAAGACATATCAGTCAGTTCTCGATTCGTTCGAAAGTTACTTTGTTCCTAAGAAGAACTTAGCTATATGCAGACACAAATTTTTTACCCATGTTCAAGGAACAGACACGTTAGATATGTTTCTCACCAAATTGAAAAAACTAGCAATGGACTGTGAGTTCAAAGATTTGCAAGAGTCTCTCGTTAGAGACATGTTTATCTGTAACATGAACAAAGAACATACGAATATCAGACAAAAGCTATTAGTGGAAAATGACATAGAGCTTAGCAAAATGATTTCGGTGTATAAAAGTATGGAAATATCACACAAAAATAACACTTATCTTGAAAAAGAACAACAGTTGCAGCAAGAAGTTTTGTCAGTCCGTCAAACAAATTATCAAAGAAGACAGCCAACCCAAGAAGTGAGAGGAAGACAACAGGAGTGTATGCGGTGTGGAAATATTCATCATTCCATGTGGGTAAAATGTCCAGCTTATGGAGTAAAATGTAACAAATGCTCGAGAGTTGGTCATTTTGCTAAGGTGTGCAGAACACCTATCAACTATGTGTATTCAGGTGCTGATTCAGGTAATCTGTTCCATAATATGTCAAATGAAGACTTATTTATAGGTAACTTTAAAGTAAGTGAAAAAAATCTGCAGATGGCATCGTTAACACAAGATGATTGGTTACTTGATATTAAAATAAATAATAATAATGTCTGTTTTTTGTTGGATACGGGTGCCAAAGCAAACTGTATTTCTTACGAGTTATTTTGTCAACTACAAAATTCTAATGATGTGTTGGAGTACAGTTCAGCAAATTTAATTGCTTATAATGGGGGTAAGATACCTGTGAGAGGCACATGTGTCTTAGAATGTATTATAAATAATTGTCAATATAGAATAAAATTTATTGTTATAGATATCTCATGTCAACCAGTTTTGGGTGCTAAGACTTGTACAGATTTAGGCATTGTAAAAAGGATATTTAGTAATCTACCAGAAGGAACCGTTGAAAATACTAGTGAGTTAGATGCTTTACTTAAAGAATATGATATTGTTTTTCAGGGTCTGGGCTGTTTGCCACACAAATGCCATCTGACTGTGCGTCCAGAAGTGCAACCCAAAATTGACTCACAACGAAGAGTTCCATTTGCACTTCAAGAAAGATTAAAAGAGGAATTGCAACGGATGACAAGACTGGGTGTTATTGAACCTGTTTCCAAACCAACTGACTGGGTTAGTTCAATTGTGATTGTAGAAAAAGCAAACAAAAAATTAAGAATTTGTCTGGATCCCAGAAACTTGAATGAAGCCATTCAGAGATCACATTTTCCCTTACCCACAATTGAAGATGTCAGGTATAAATTAAATGAAGCAAAAATATTTTCTCATTTGGATGCTTATTCTGGTTTCTGGATGATCCCGCTTGACTCTAGTAGTTCTGACTTATGTACATTTAACACTCCTTATGGAAGGTATAAATATCTGAGGTTACCATATGGATTGACTTGTTCGACTGAAATTTTTAGCAAAATATTGATTGAGTCATTTTCAGACATCCCAAATGTAATATTGTATGTAGATGATATTTTAATATATGCACCAGATGAAAAAACTCACAATGAAACACTGGAAAAAGTTTTACAAAGAGCAGAGTCTATAAATTTGAAATTTAACAAAGATAAATGTGTTTTTGCACAAAGACAAATAAAATTCTTAGGTCAAGTATTTAGTGAAGAAGGTATGTATCCAGATTATGATAAAATAAAAGCTATTAGAGAAATGCCTACTCCTGACTCTCAAAAGAGTTTACAAAGATTTCTTGGTGTTGTTAACTATTTAGGCAGTTACATAAAAAATTTGTCTGCAGAAACAGAAGTATTAAGAAACCTATTAAAAAAGGATGCTGTGTGGTTATGGGATGCTAATCATGAAAAAGCTTTTCAAAGATTGAAAAATTTAATTACCAAAGCACCAGTTTTGTGTCACTATGACAACACAAAGCCGCTAACATTGAGTGTAGATAGTTCATGTAAAGCAATGGGTGCGGTTTTGCTACAAAATAATCAACCCATAGCATATGCATCAAAGACATTAACAGAATGCCAAAGACGATATGCACAAATAGAAAAAGAGCTTTTTGCTATATTAATAGGTTGTCAGAAGTTTCATCAATATATATATGGTAAAAAGATTAATGTAGAGACAGATCATCAACCTTTAGTCTCATTGTTTAGCAAACCTTTAAGTCAGGTTCCTAATAGGTTGCAAAGGATGATGCTGGCATTGCAGCTTTATGATGTAAATGTAAAATATGTTCCTGGGTCTAAGATGTATATTTCAGATACACTTTCTAGAGCAGCACTCTTAGAAAGTGATGAACATAAAATCGATAATGACATTACTATCCATGCCAATATGTTTAAAAACTCACTAGCTGTTTCAGAAAATAAATTACAGACTATAAAGCAAGAAACTCTAAAAGATGTCGCATTGCAAAAGCTAAAAGAATATTTTTTCGATGGATGGCCAAAACACAAAAATAATACTGATGTAAATGTAAGATGTTATTGGGATTATAGGTCAGAAATACATGTAATTGATGACATAGTTTTTAAGAATACAAGTATCATTATTCCTGTCACAATGCGTAAAGAAATGTTACAAAAAATTCATGCCAGTCATGCAGGTTTAAACAGATGTAAGAATTTAGCTAGAGGGGTATTGTTCTGGCCATCCATGAGTAAGGATATTGGACAATTTGTAGAGAATTGTATAATTTGCTTAAAGTACAGACCTGCTAACACATGTGAACCACTCATAGTCTCAGAATGTCCATCATATCCATGGGAGAAAATAGGAGCTGATTTATTGCAATTTAGGGACAAAAAATATTTAGTGATTATAGATTATTATTCAAAATATATAGAACTAGCTTATTTGAACACAGGAACATCAGCAAAACATGTTATCACGCATTTCAAGTCTGTGCTTGCTCGTCATGGTAGTCCCTTGGTATTAATGACAGACAATGGCCCTCCTTTTGATTCTAGAGAGTTCGCAAGTTTCTGCCAAGATTGGGATATTGAACATATAACGTCAAGCCCACATTTTTCTCAATCAAATGGACAGGCAGAAGCAGCTGTAAAAATAGTTAAAAAAATATTAGAAAAATCATATGAAGATAAAACAGATCCATATTTAGCTTTGTTGCATTATAGATGCAATGAAAAAGAATATATGAAGTCTCCAGCTGAGTTACTTATGTCTAGGAAGTTGAGATCAAACTTGCCAATGTCCAAAGAATTACTTAAACCAAAAGTTGTTCAATTTGACACTGAACAAAATAGAATGAATAAACATAAAGAAAACTATAAAAAATACTATGACAAGCATGCAAGACATCTGCCTGAGTTGTGTGTAAATGATTCCATCATGTACAAAAAGAACCCTAACAGTCGCTGGGAGCATGGCATAGTAAAAGAAATTCTGCAAAACTATCCTAGATCATACATAATTGAGTCGAAAGAAGGGGTAAGTTATAGAAGGAATCGTAAGCATTTATTAAAGACAATATGTAATACAAAAGAACATGTCAGTCAAAATAACAGTAGACAAAGCAGTGACATAAACATAAATGATAATGAACCTATAACAGTCTCTGTTCCAGTGTCATTTTTGTTAGCAAAACTATGTATTCCTGTGTCAAGCGATGATGATAATGTAAAATCTACTGAAAATACAACTATAACAGATTCAGTTAAAATTAATAATACTGAACTAACATTTGTAGAACCACCCAGTTCAAGAGATGAAAATGATGTCTTGTCATCCGATGTTGATTCGTATCACTCATTATCTCAGCACTCAGATGACAGTTGTGTAATCAATCCTATATGTGAGGATAATGTTGATATTGTTAGTAGCTGTAGTAGTAATTATTTATTAATTTGTGGAAGTTCTTCAAATATTGATTCTCTTGAAGACTGTACCAGAGATGAAAGTGATAATCAACAACAAGTAGAGGGTTATACAACCAGGTCAGGGCGTACAATAAAAAGGCCTAAGAGATTTGAAACTGATTGATTCTTTTAAGTAATTATAACTGAAAAAGGAGGATGTTGTGTGATTGTGTATGGACCATTTCCTATCTTATCTAGAATGTTGTGTGTTTGTGTATGGACCATTTCCTAGAAGAGCTATATTAAAATGTCAGAATAAAAGACGAATGTTGTTTCCTTTAACATTGAATATTAAAAGAGAAACTTATGATAAAACACCAATAAAATTGAGAAATAACATATATTTATCACTTCTCAGCAATGCGTATGTACCTGACTATAATGAGAGATGCATCAAAAGCAACTCGACCAAAAATTATTTCATAGGCATTGGATATCGCGATGGACCACTTAACTGCTCAACTTACTTTTGTTCTGTACTAGTTAACTCTATATAAACCCAGGATAGTCAAACACCACCGTTCTTTATTCAGTAGTCAGCGCCATCTATGGACCGCTTTGGCATTAATATTACCTTCTTTTTTGAAATGCCCCCATCGTTCGATGCGATGATTTGTAAGAAATGAAGATTGATAAGAAATAACATTTTCTCAAATATGTCCGTTAAAGTCGTCATTGTTAACTACGTATCAGAACAGGAAGTTAATTGTTGCCGGTCAGTCCAAAATTAAAAAAAAAAACATTACTGTCGCGCTAAACTCGACAGTAATGTTGCATACAAATTCCATTACTGTCTAGTTATTAACTTTTTAAAAATGCAAATCACCGTTATAAAATAAAGGCACAAGACTTAAAACATCAAATTAAAAAAAAAAAAGCTAGTACGACAACGTGTTTATCTGTGTCTGAAATAGCTTTAGGTGTTCTGGGTAGAAAAATACACTCTTCAAATGCCATTGATAGAAAAAGGCGGCAAAGCAAAACAATTTTCACTATTTTATTTTCATTTATTTTTGTTGTTGTTTTATTTTTGATTTTTGAGAAAAGCACTATACTTGCCTCGGCCAGAATACAACTCTACTACTCTACGTGTATCTATAATTCTACGTGTATCGAATGTGTGTAAATAAATGTTTCTCTCTCTCTCTCTCTCTCTCTCTCTCTCTCTCTCTCAATAATTTCGTTCGTCTTTAATTTTAGTGCTGGGGCCCGATTTTTAAAAGCACATGTGAAAATATCACTCTAAAGTGATATAAATCAGCTTATATCTCCAAAACTACAGCTCCAATTAAAAGTTTTGACTAGTTCACAAGATTAATGAGAGCCGTAAGCATCTTCTAAGCTACTCGTATTTCAAATTCAGCGCAAGTTTTCACCACTTTCGAGTGGTATTTTCACACATGTGCTTTCAAAAATCACCCCCCCCCCCCCCAGGCTTACAAGGGTTAAAACAAATGAAACCATAACAAACTAACAACAATACCATTTATTGGTTATACAGGTTCTTACATATAGTAACAATCATAGGATATTTGGCTAGTTACGTTACAAGTGATCAAAAAGTGAACGGTAGGTATATTGCTCCTAAACGCTAAACTCGTCGAAATACTAACATGTAGATTTGGTTTTCGATGAACCGAAAATATCACATGAAGAATAAATATTTTACTATTAGTGCTGCCATCTATTGGTGAGTAGCTGGTACTTATGTCATTTTACGCACTAAACGGCGTAGGGACATAATGGAAGACTTATTTATTTTATTACACAAAAATGACTATTTATTTTATGGAAGACATCCATGGAAGACTTATGTGTTTTGTTGCACATTTATCAAATTTGACAGTGAAAATATATTTTCTTGACATACATTTCACTATTCACTTACACTCGCAACAAAAAGCAAGTAACATTTTCAAGAGCTTTAGAACAGTCAATCATGTAAAATCGCAGAACTAATAATATGAGACAGAGATATCATTGTTTTTAGTCCCGATTTATATCAGGCGTTTATGCCGACTCATTTATTCTCACCAGTGAAGTATAATCCTTTTTGAACCAAAAATTCCGCAAGTTCACAATTTTTAAACAATAAATCACGTAGACCGAGCTGAACACAAACAATATGCTTTTTTAGCTCATGGGGCATTTATATTCCTCTTATTATTAGTTCTGTGTATAAAATATAAGGAAAAAAGATTTTACATTGGTATTCTCAGGGGTTTTTAATTTAGTCAAGACACGAGTTACCTTTTTAAAAAGAACAATTAAAAAAATATTAACCTTAATTAGTTTGCACTAAACGCGCTCTTTAATTCAATACTGGTTCATATTAAATGTCAAATTTTGAATTTAAAGTCAATTAACGCCATCTGGTATTGTTACAGCGCAACTACAAGTTGAATAACCTACTGCTTTACTTAGCGTAACGTAATAAAATATAACAATAACAAAAATAATTATTCTGCTAACTCTCTAGCACTCTACCTCACACGCCTCAGGCACTCTACGTATTTACATTTAATTTATTTATAATTTGACAGACAGTTTCATCGTATTCGAAAACAATCGACTTTAGACGTAATTATTGTAACCCTAGAATGTTTCTCAAACAAAACTTAAACGTTGTTTCACACTACTGACCGCTAGATGTCGCTAACGGTTGAAATAATTACTAAGCCATTTTAGAAATGAGCTTACAAATGAAATGAAAAGAAATTTAGTCATCATCAAGTCAGTAAATACGGTTAAATAGTTTAGTTAGAAGATAGGCACATACACACATAATAACATTTACTTTAAATTTAACTCCCTCAACCTTCTATACCTACTGATACTATTGTCATTGTCACAATTTCGTGTTTCTTATATTTACAGCTTATTATGTAAGTAGTAAATAATAGTACATTATATTCCAAGAGTGGTGAAATAAAGAATGTCTCGGATCGAAGAAGAAAGAAGAAGCAAAACATATATTTATGACATTACATAGCTTAAATTACAAAAAAAGAAGTAAAAACATATGAACATACATGTCACGAAAATGGTCCCACGCAGACTGCAAATCGTTGGAACTTACCGCACGAGCCAAAAGTGAGGGCGAAAATTATGCGACCAGAGACTTTCTGTATCACCGCCCGAGTGCGTACACATTTTTAAGTCTTCCTCTGACCAGGAAGTGGAAAATTCCTTTCGTGTAGCGGGCGGTAAAGTGCTACTTGCGGTCCGGGCGACGTAAACAAACTCAAAGAAACAGTGAAATGATCGACTTATAATTGTTGAAGCAAGAACATCGAAAGATAAGGGTAAAGATGAAGAAAAAAACAACCACGGGTACGAAATATTATTAAAGCTTGTAAATTGCGAGAGTACGCCAATTTTTGGGTTGGCACACCCCTAAACAATACTATGAAAGTTATTTAAGGAGAATATGAAGGTTAGTAGATAATTATCAATTATGAAAAACAATGAAATAACAGAACGTCAATTATCAATAGATTATTACCTATATTATACCTAGAATACTGGCGAAAGTCGGCGCAATACATTATATTATTTATTGCGTTAATACACAATAATACATATATTTATTACATTTTGATAAACATTTTTGCATCGAAAACATCTAAACATTTATAGGCAACAAACGGAACAGACTCCACTCAACATGTAAAGCAGCCAACTACCGACACAACGTATAAAATATATTTTTAATTGGCAAAATGGGAGATATGTCTTGTATATATGACTCTGTTATTATATATTAGAACTACTATCTAAGCTACGCTATGCGTAAAATTATTAACGATTCCACAGCGCGACAAATATATATTTATAATTTCAACGCAAATAAATAATTTCAGCTATTCTCATAAACGTTTCAACATTGAGTTTTATAATCCGCAAACAATTATAATTTAGGCCTTACGTTGGAAATTTCTTACTAAGGATATATTTTATAGTATCCAGTCTTAAAACTACCGAAAATATATTTTCATTGTCAACGTCAGACAACAAAATATTGGAAGACATTTAGAACATTCAACTTTCACAATTTACTCTAAATATAGTCAAATTTTATATATTCCATGCGAACGAATAGACGTTTTAAGCTGTCAATAGAACATTTTCTCTGCAAATCGTTTGATGTACCTAATTAGCTATTCATGTGGTGACGAGCTTAAAAAGACCTTTGTAGACGGAAATGGACCGCAAGTTTATATCAAAACTACACAATCGTTGCAATTCCTTTAAGTATCCAATATCCATTGAGCATTGTAACTATACTCCACTAAACCGACTATACTGTAACGCTAAACGTTGCCCGTTTTCAGACAGTTTTAACACCAAATATAAATTACTCGAAACTATCTGAAAAACGACGCGAAACTGGCGCTAACGGTACCTACCCAATTTGAGTTTTGTTTTGGCAATAACATTTTCATGACGTACATTTTTGCAAGTCGTAGATAATCAATCGGCATAATTTACAGCGTGTAAATCCAACACGAGCAAAGAATTAGACCAGGCACAGGGTTTAGTGGCTTAATGTAAAAAGACAGCTTGTTCCCCGTACATATTAACCAAGTTACGTAACCGGCACTGGTAAAACCGAGGTAGGATGATTAATTTGGATTAATTTAGGTTTAGGTGCTGCGGGGGCGGCCCTAAGCCGCGGACATGTTTGTTTTAATTTAGAAATAGTCTTTATTTTACCTTAGAATGTCATGGTTATGTAAAATAGTTATGTACGGGGAACAGGCGGAAAAGACGTGTAATAGACCCTTTGGTGGCCTATTTGCAAAATAAAAGTTTTATTTTTATGTTATACAAAATAGCAAGCCTGCAATTAAATTTTGAAAAATTACCGAGCACCAATGTAACACTGACATGTAGGCACCCACACTACCGTCAAATGGGTATTCAAATAGCTGTCAAGTAACATGAAACCGTCGAACTAGTCCGAAACATGTCGAGAATCACTACTTTAATACGTGAATTCTTCTTAGGATCTTTAATTACCATATTTCAATACATATTTTTTCTCGTATTGAATTTACACGCTGTATATTAAACACATATAAATAAGTTATATATGAGTCCGTGCTCGCTCGTAACCTCGCATTAAAATGACCGCCATTTAATTTTATTGTTATTAAACCTGTCTGAAACTCTCGAAAATCTTCATCCTTCAATCCTTAATTTTTTTCAAAAGAAGGTAAATATTTTATACAAACTACGTTTATATCGGTCTAAAGCAAAATAGACCGTACTACTTGAATAAATGACGAGCCAAAACCTCGCGAACGTTTAACAAGGTGACAAACTTTATTACGATATTTTCTTTATTGCAAACCAGGGTGCTGCCATGCTGGTCTTGTTTGTCCTCCCGCGCTGATGGTAAAAGCCCATCGAGGGATGGGCATAAGAAGTTATAGGCGATGCCGCTAGCAACCCGTCTCTATTTTGATTCCCCTTTCCACCTACACGCCCAAAATCGTGCTAAACGTGGCCTTTAGGTCTTGTCTACCTCGTAAGGGATAAAGACGTGATTGAAGGTATGTTGTATGTGTGTACCGGGGTAACTTTGAACAGTAGTTTGATAACGAACTCACTCATTTCTATCCGCCTTTACTGCTCCAGATAGATGTATTTATCCATTTCTTTTTCTTTACATCCTAAATATCACTATTCGAGGAATTTTGTTCGAGGGATTGGGCGAAAATCTTAATCATGCTATAGGCGATGCGGTTAGCAACCCATCATTATTTGGTTTCCCCTTTCCACCTAAACGTGGTCTTTAGGTCTTGTTACCTCAGGCTCTGTCTAGCCCGCAAGGGACAAAGACGTGATTTATGTGTGTATGTAAACATTTACCATAGACAATGTCGATTTTACCTTCGTTTTAAACCTAAAGTAGATTTAAAATGATAAGAAGAAAGAAAGAAAGAATGAAGACATCTATTCCTTTTTGCAAGACACACAAATATAAGGGGAATATACTCACACAATTTTATGGAAAATAATCAAAACATGAAAAATAGATCATGAGCATTGTGTGTGTCTTCGCAAAAGTGAAACAGTCGCTGGCTCAGCATCACGCTGAGGTGTTAGACTGCAGCACTGATAAAAGCTACCCCGGTTTACTCCAGCCATACGTTAGGTATGTTTTTAATTGCCTACGTGAATAACCCTCCAAAAAGATCAATTAATCCTTAGATACCTGGTAAAATAACGCGTGATTTTTCTGCCCAGCTTTTGATTTTATCGCAAATTTCCATCCGTGTTCGCAATTGATTCAATCGCAAGGTTTTGGTTAAAATTGGCATACACTGAGGTAACTAATTAGAATACATGTCAAACTCTACATCGCACTAATAATTACACATTACGGCTCGCCTTCCGTTTTAAAATGATTATTAGAAGGAATTACGGCTGTAAGTTTAACGTAACCGTCGCTTTACAATACAATACAATACAAATATTCTTTAGTGAACACCACAAATCAGTATAAAAACGATATAGAAACAAAGAACAAAGTAGGCAATAGGCTTTCAGAGACAAAACCTCACAAATTTTAGTGTTAAGTTACACACAACTGCAGCTGTCTTATTTACACAACAATATTCTTTAATTCCACTTACTTAGGTTATTATTTTGGAATGCTTTGAATAATCCCAACTCAACCTTTAAGATTCTCAAATGCCTACCATCAAGTTTCTGTTTCCCAGTGGCGTGTTGTCAACAAACTCAATTCTCAGCGGTCCTACCAAGCTTCTGTTTCGCTCTTTTTCACTCGCCGCTAGGTGTTTTTCCCTCCTTGCTGTCTAACAACGGTGTCTAATGGTAGAATACGTTATACATACATTCATGTCATAAAATCTTACTGTCTACCACGTTCTTTGTGAATAAATTGCATTTGATTTAACGGAAACCTTCTCGAAACGACACTGGCTCCAGTAGTTTGAACTTTAAACCACTGATGTCAGTTACGCCACAGATTACGCAACATTCACGGTTTCTATTGAAACCAATTCAAAAACACCGCTACGATTGAAACGCAACGGAAAGAAAGAAAGAAAGAAGACATTTATTCCTTTTTGCAAGACACACAAATATAAGATAATATACACAATTTTATAGAAAATAAACAGGGTATAACAAAAAAAACATAGACATAAAAAATAGATCATCAACTTTGTGTGTCTTCGCAAAAGTGAAACGGTCGCTGGCTCAGCATTACGCTGAGGTTTTAGACACCTGCAGCACTGATTTTCAGCCAGAACTGTAGCTTCAAAATGTCTTAGTATCTTCAAAATGTACGAAACAATCGACGCTTACTCTGGGTTTGAACTCGGAAAGTAGATGCATAATATTATGATACGTATATCCGATATCTGTGGTTTTAACTGTCTGCCTAGTAATTTAACAACGTTTCTCTTTCACTAAATAAAGCAGCCATAGATCAACAAATCAAGTTAGAATCGGAAGGCAAACCATCGTGTAATTCTGCTTACTCGACGACAATGTCATGGCCGAGTCGGTCCATCTCCGCCAAGAGGAAGTCGACGTCCTTCTCGGTGACGGCTGCGGAGCTGATGATGTTCCTGAAGAAGTTGGGCCTGCGGTCGTCCGGCTGGTAGCCCACCATGATGGTGCCGGCTTGCATCATCTTGCCCTTTAGTTTGGCGCACACCTGAAAGGGAGATTAAATTGAGAGAACTGAGGACCGATTTTTGAAAGAAAGAGAAAGAAAGAAAGAAAGAAGTGTAGCGTAGAAGATACTAGCTGTTGCCCGCAACTTCGTCTGTATAGAATTCTTTTATCGCTATCCCGCAGAAATTACGCAATCCGTTCTTAGAGGATGCCTACGTCGTAGTAGCTTTATGCATGCAAAGTCTCAGCCCGATCGGTTTAAAATTGACAAAGTTTCATACAAAGTTTCATCCTCTATTTTATCCCTTTGGGGGTAGAATTGATTAAAATCCTTCCTTAGCGGATGCCTACGTCATAACATCTACCTGCATGCCAAATTTCAGCCCGATCCGTCCAGTGGTTTGGGCTGTGCGTTGATAGATCACTATGTCAGTCAGTCAGTCAGACACCTTTGAGTTAAGTATATATATTTAGTTTAGACTTACGGCTCTCATTAATCTAGTGACCTAGTGAAAAATTTGATTAGAGCTGTTATGTAGATATGAACAGATTTTTACCACTTTCGGGTGGTTTTCACACATGTGCATTCAAAAATCGGGCCCCTGGGGCCTCAGACTCAGTTCAGGTTTTAGCTGTCATTTTTAGTATGGATCCGACAGCGAGCAAAGCATGCTAGTATAATAAAATTGTACAAATAGCAGAATAAGGAACCTATTGTCTCTGTGCCACCCAATGACATTGTTATATCTACTTATTCTTTGCAAATAAATATATTCTATTCTATTCTATTCTATTCTATTCTAAACTGAATCGGTATTGAAACGTCATGGTAAAGCCCCTGGAGTGGTGGATGATTATTACCTAACTCGCTCGCAATCGTCATCGTGTTCATTTTGACAGTTCTTGTATGAATGTGACAGCTAGCTGATTCCGATGCCAATTGTCAGCCCATACATAACTGTCAAAATGAACACGATGGCGATTGCGAGCTGGATCTTCCTAATTATCCAACGCATGCTAACCTCTTCGGTATCATGCGGGTGCGGGATGCGGGTGGTAGGGCCTTGTGCAAGGTCCGTCCGGATCGCTACCACCATCTTACTCGCTAATCCTGCCGCTAAGTAGCAGTGCTTGCACTGCTGTGTTCCGGTGTGGAGAGTAAGACAGCCGGGGAAATTACGGGCACAAGAGGCATTTCATCTTAGTCCTCTAGGTTGGCAACGCATCTGCAATCCCTCCGGGGTTGCGGGTGTTTAAGGGCAGTGGTGATCACTTACCATCAGGTGACCCACTTGCTCCTTTGCCCTCCTATTCATATAAAAAAAAAAATCGCTGCAGTCAGATAGCCAAAGGCTTCCTCACCTTGCCAAGGAGTATCTCCTTCTGCGAGTCGTGCGGCATGGAGCGCAGCTGCTTGGGCAGGTACCAGAAGCTGACGTTGACCAGCTCGGGCTCCAGGATCAGGTGGAACTTGTCCGGCTGCTCCCGGATGCGGCGCACCATGTACTCCGCCAGCTCCATCAGCCGGTCCATCAGGCGCTCGAAGCCCGACGTACCCTGGGGGGGAATTTACATACGTAAGACTTCTTTATCCCTTGAGGTCAATATACGCGTATTTATCTGGGAGCGTTCAAGTATTACGTAACGCAATTATTGAAGATTTTTGACCCTTCCTCCCCCCAGTGGCGTAACTATACCATCTGGGGCCCGTGGCAAATTCTTTTGATGGGGCCCTATCAGTAAAAATCGTCACGTTGTACTCAGGTTAATTTTAATATTTTTGAGCTCGCGGCCTCTTGGGCTGGGGCCCTCTTGGGTCGGGGGCCCCTGGCATTTTGGCAGTCCTGCCAGCCTATTGTTACGCCACTGCCTCCCCCCTTGTAACGCGCCGTTACGTTTTTCTGTACCCCCTCCCCCTCTAAACGTTACGTAACACTCAAGTGACCATTTTTGCCCAAGTGTCAAAATTTATGTTGCGCAAAGTACAAGAAAGTCGCCATAATATCCTTGTTATAGTTTTAACCGCCTTTACGGTAATAATCACTATCGTCACTATCACTACATAGTATAAAATAAAGTCGCTTTCTCTGTCCCTATGTCCCTATGTATGCTTATATCTTCAAAACTACACAACGGATTTTGATGCGGTTTTTTTAATAGATAGAGTGATTCAAGAGGAAGGTTTTTATGTATAATTCTACGCAGAAGAAGTCGCGAGCAGAACAAATAAAACAAGAGATGTTTAACCCGCAATACATGCGTTTGTTAACTTGGTAGTTTTAATTCCATATTTTTTTATTAAAAAAAAGAAAACGTTACGTAACGTGTTGTAAGAAAGACCCCCTCCCGCCTCTGTAACGCATCAAATTGCGTTACGTAATACTTAAACGTATTATTTCAATACAACAAGCAAGTGGTGCTACCATACCTTCCCGCGCCACTGCAGCCACAGCTTGAAGATGTCGTTATGTCGGCCGCACTGGATGACCTTGTCGCCTGTGTCAAACCGCTCGTCGTAGATCTTGTCCGTCATGAAGAGGTACTCGGCCGACATGGCGTTGCAGCTCAGGAGGATGCCCTGGGCACAGATGGAGTTCATGAGAAAGAGTACAAGACTTACGTATAGCTGTTGCCCACACGACTTCGTCCGCCCATAATGTATATAAATTTTAAAGTGAAACTTTTTTTAATCGCCTCATTTTTTTTTCTAGCTGTTAGGTCGTGTTACAGCCGGCCGCGGAGTGGGGATAAAGTGACAGGCGCTCAGCAGAGCAGCCAATATGGCGGCGCCCATAGCTCGCATTAGCTAGCCTATTCCGAACGCGATTTTAATACCCTAAAACGAATGATATCCTGAAAATTCTACTAATATTATAAATGTGAAAGTTTGTGAGTATGTTTGATACTCTTTCACGCCAGAACGGCTGGACAGTTCTGGATGAAATTTGGAACATAGATAGATTATAGTCTGGAATAACACATAGGCCTGCGGGATAGCGATAAACGAATTCTATGCAGACGAAGTTGCGGGCAACAGCTACTTTTAGATAAATGCCTAAAAAAATGTCATGTTTTTTTTATACCACGTCGGTGGAATTAATATTAGTGGTGAAAATCCTGAAATTACTTTTAAGCATTATGAATTCGCAGCAAATTTGACACGAAGTTGCTCCTCCTTGTCTAAGTTGATATTATTTTATTAAGGACTAAGTCGTGAGTTATCAAGCGCGGTCGGCTGTCAATATTTCCCTGTTTGTTTGTCATTTGTTTCTCTCTCTCTCTCTCTCATTTGCCCACAAGTGAATATGTAAATGCGATCCTCCCGCAAACAGCTGCGGAGGACAGATAGGCGATTTGCATAATCGGCTCTTCGCTGCATGCCGACGCATTAAATAACCGACTATTGATAGTTTTACGCGGAAAATCTGATCTGATGAACATAAGTTTTTTTTTACGTACATACGTAAATCACGTCTTTATCCCTTACGGGGTACGCAGAGCCTAAGGTAACAAGACCTAAAGACCACATTTAGCATGATTGTGGGCGTATGGTTGGAAAGGGGACCCCAAACAGTGATGGGTTGCTAGCCACATCGCCTATGACATGATCTCTAAGATGTTCGCCCAATCCCTCGATGGGCTTTTACCATCTGCGCGGGATGAGAAGCCACTGGTACATTCTATGTTTTTTCTTTGCTGCCAGACCATAATTGAAGAAATGTAGCAATGTAGGGTGTCTCTTATTAAAGCATTTACCCTAAAACCTACAACAGCACTTGGCATTCCAGACGCATACTTCACAAAACATTCCTATACAAAAAAATCAATGAAAACCCACCCCTATTCCAATAACAATGAAACGCAAAATAACCCTAGCATAAATTCCAATTAGTAATTCAAAGGATTATGGATGTTATTGCATAGAGTTAAGGTATACTTTGGGTGGATCCGGTGGGCAGCTTGTAAATGTCAGAACAGTATGCCAAATAATAAATTCCTTTGAGCTCCGCCCTTCCGAGTTATGGCTGAAGGGAAGGACGACGTATCGATATATTTTGTCGATATCTTTTAAATATATATAACTCAAAGGTGACTGACTGACTGACATAGTGATCTATCAACGCACAGCCCAAACCACTGGACGGATCGCGCTGAAATTTGGCATGTAGGTAGATGTTATGACGTAGGCATCCGCTAAGTAAGGATTTTGATCAATTCTACCCCCAAGGGTATAAAATAGGGGATGAAAGTTTGTATGACACCTTGTAAATTTTAAACCGATCGGGCTGAGACTTTGCATATAAAGCTACTATGACGTAGGCATCCTCTAAGAACGGATTGCGTAATTTCTGCAGGATAGCGATAAACGAATTCTATGCAGACGAAGTTGCGGGCAACAGCTAGTTTGTAATAAAGTTAAAGTGAATATTTACTTATTAAAAACCAGATGTTGCCCGTGACTACGTCTGCGCATAATTCACTAATCGCTATCCCGCGGGAACTTTGGAAATAGGCCGCCAAGGCATCTTTTATGGAAACTAGGTACCAGCGCTTTCGGATAGACCATAATTGTCAAGAAGAATGCGCCGCAAGAAACTTGGGAGGAAGTCATTTCTTCAAAGCAAATATATGTATATACACATACGCAAATCACGTCTTTATCCCTTACGGGATAGACAGTATCGGGCAACGGCCTAAAGACCACGTTTAGCACGATTGTGGGCGTAAACGTGGAAAGGGGAATCAAAATAGTGATTGATTGCTAGCCGCATCGCCTGTAACATGATTCCTAACCCTCTTATTCATAAACGCTCTATAGGCCTCTGCTAACTTAGCAATCGTTTGTCCTTATCTGTGAAAGGTAACTGTCAAAATGACAGATAAGGACAAACGATTGCTAAGTTAGCAGAAGCCTACAGAGCGTTTATGAATAAGGGGGTAAGACTTTAGCCAATTGGGCTTTTACCGTCTGCGCGGGAAGAACAGCATTTTTATCGATACCCCTCCCCTCCCTACCACCATCTGACGTTACATTTAATTAAAATCCTCCGACACTCGCTGACATATGTTACCAATCTACCCTATTCTCTATCACACCCACGCAAAAATCACCCTTACACCCACAGCACAAAACACAAAACGCCTTCGCCTCCTTATCCAGTTTCCTTTGTTCACAAAACCATATCGTAACACAAAGTATTAAAACCGCTTTTTCTTTGCAACGCTTCTGTCATTTGTTTTAATAAACTTGGTACTTTATCTGCGGTCGTGTCGGTCCGTATTGTGTTGGTTTAAGGTGGTGTTTTGTGCGTTTCGTAAGTTAGTGGCAGGTCGTTATTCGCAGACGCCTGCGCGGGATGGTGCCTTGGTGCGAATAATTGATTCACATTTAATGTTGTGAAGCTAATTGTCGGATTATACTGCAATATTTTTACTGTGCCGAATTGTATGGAAAAGAATTCTTTTTTTTTAATCTAAAATTTTTACGAAGTTTAAGTGCACTTGTGACTATGCCAGCCTCATTGGATGTCTCAACGGGGTGCGAGTCGGGTTACCTCCGCGTGTGGTCAAGAGCTGCCGTTCGTTTTTGGATCCGTCCGCGGGGAAGAGCAGTGCTTGGTCCAGTGCACCCTGGGTATCGGCTAATGATTTCCTGGCAGTTTCTGAGGGATATCATTGACCGTTGGCTAAGAGCCCGACAGGGTTTTGTCACAAGATTTTTAAATGATATTTTTGTTACTTTGACATTGGCGAAGTTGTCGTCGCTATAACGACTTGATACGCCACAAATAAGAAGAAGAAAAAGAAGAAGATGTCTCTTGGGTCAGATTTACCAAACACTCCCCTGCCCACTACCAGTAGGCTTATTACCTGACTCGCTCGCAATCGCCATCGTGTTCATTTTGACAGTTCATGTATGGGCTGACAATTGGCATCTGAATCAGCTAGCTGTCACATTCATACAAGAACTGTCAAAATGAACAGAGGGCTGCCATATAACGGTAATGCTGCCAGCCTTCTGGGATAGGGCAACTTTTTTTTTATTTATAGTTTTATCACAATTTGTTGTGTTTAGATAAGAGTTAAGTTAATATTGTTTGTTCCTTGATCCATTTTGAAATAAACTTCCTACCCCATGTATGGAAACATTTGTCAATCAAATTCAAAAATCCTGAAAAACATTAACAAGGCTATGTTTTCGTGTAAAAAGTTAGGTTCATTGAAAATGATGAAGATTTATAATGATGAGTATGAATATTCTAATGATGAATTTGTTCCACGCTGGTCTGGGAGTAAAGAAAAAACATAGAATTTACCAGTTGCTTCTCTTCCCACGCAGATTGGTACAAGCCCATCGAGGGAATGGGCGAAAATCTTAAGAATCATGTTATAGGCGATGCGGCTAGCAACCCATCACTATTTTGATTTCCCTTTTCACCTATACGCCCTCAATCATGCTAAACTTGGCCTTAAGGTTTTGTTACCTTAGGCTCTGTCTACCCCGTAAGGGATAAAGACGTGATATATGTATGTATGAATTTGAAGATTTTAATAATGATAATGATGCATCAGCCGTTCATGATGCTGATGATCACAATACTCACGGGTATCTTGAAGTGGACCGTGGAGCACTGGAGCAGCGTGCCCATCAGCTTATGCGGGTTCCAGGTCACCGAGTCAGCCCTGGGGACAAGAACATCATCAGCAGAAATTCCAAGGATAACCCTTCAAGTCACACTGATGTAAATCACTTTTGTGCAATTGCAAAATGTCCAAGAAAGTTCCGCACCTCAAAAAATACAACAATACAATACAAATACTCTTTATTGAACACCACAAATCAGTACACAACAATACAGAATCGAAGAACCGCATTAAGACGTCACGGGGGAGCTGCGAGTGGTCAAGAGCTGCGGTTTTTGGATCCGTCCGGGGGGAAGAGCAATGCTTGGCCCGGTGCACCCTGGGCAACGGCTAATGATTACCTGGCAGTTTCTCAGGGATATCATCCACGTTAGCTAAGAGCCCGACAGGGAGGGGGTCTGACCATTACCGTACGTTGCCGACATTTTGTCACAACATTGGATTTAATTTTTGTTATTGACATTGGCAAAGTTGTCGTCGCTATAACGACTTGATACGCCACAAATAAGAAGACGTCACGGAAGGCCCCCGGGGGCCCGAGAGCAGACAGCCGGATACACGGAGACGCTTCGCTCGTGCTCTTCGCTCGCTTACCCTACATCTCCCCTCAGTGGCGTAGCTAGGTAACCAAGGGCCCTGTTGCAAATAAAAAAGTGGGGCCCCACTCAGTGGCGTAACTATAACGTCTGGGGCCCGCGGCAAATTCGTCTTCCTCAATATAAAGAAGTGCATCAGCGTCCCTTCTGTGCTCTAAACCAATTCAGTTTGGGGCCCCGTAGAGCTGGGGGCCCCGGCCATCCCTGCCACCCTATAGTAACGCCACTGGCCCCACTACTATCTAAACTGGTTACGTTTTAATAACAATAGTTCGATCGAGATTTTCTGGTAAGGATTCGAGGGCCCTCTGAGCTTGAGGGCCCCGGGGCACTGCCCCGCCTAGTCCCTAGGTAGCTACGCCACTGTCTCCCCTCCCTTTCCCACTAGCCTCTCAAAGCCTAAAAGTGATCTAAAGCCAACAAAATTATAAATCAATCGGCCACCCCTTCACATTAGCATAAGAATGCGTTCGCGTTGATAAATTGATTGTTTATTGTGGCTTATAACACCAGGGGTCGGGCTGCGGACGGGGCTGAGTGCTGGCTTTCAAAATGCGTATTTTTACGCAATTATTGCGCAATTTTAACCGATAAAGATGTTTAACCGTTTCACTTTTGCGAAGACACACACAACGCTCATGATCTATTTTTACTTGTCTTGATTATTTTCTATAAAATTGTGTATATTCTCTTTTATTTGTGTGTCTTGCAAAAATGAATAAATGTCTTCTTTCTTTCTTTCTTTCTTCTTTCTTTCTTTAAGGAACTATCAAATTAATAAAGAATTTTTCTTCTTGATTTTTACCAGTTATAAATTAAAAGAATGCGCGCATGGTTAAAGCCCATCGAGGGAATGGGCGAAATTCTTAGGAATCATGTTATAGGCGATGCGGCTAGCAACCCATCACTATTTTGATTTTCCTTTCCACCTATACGCCCTTAGTCATGCTAAACGTGGCCTTAAAGTTTTGTTACGTTAGGCTCTGCCTACCCCGTAAGGACACAATTCAATAACTCTTTATGGAACACCACATATAACAACCAAAACAGAAAAAAGGTATACAGAATATTACAAGGTAACAATAGGCGGCCTATCGCTACAGAGCCATCTCTACCAGGCAACCACAATGGACTGGAGAACAGAACAGATCTGAGCAGGTGGCGCAATTTACTAGTAACTTAGATTTATTAGTAACTAGCGACCCGCCCCGGCTTCGCGCGGTATATTATGCATGTATTATACATATAAACCTTCCTCTTGAATCACTCTATCTATTAAAAAAACCGCATCAAAATCAATTGCGTACTTTTAAAGATTTAAGCATTAGGGACATAGGGACAGAGAAAGCGACTTTGTTTTATACTATGTAGTGATAGTGATGATAGTGATAGTGAAGTGACGTCCCGAGACGCGCAGGTTTCTTTTTTTAATACCGTATGTTTGTGCATGATTTGGATTAGGGTTGTCCCTATCTGTGTGGACTCAGTTGGCGCGGGATTAACCCTAACTTCTGAATAGGGCTCCGGGGCCCTGTCACACCGAACATAGCCCTGTTTTTGAAAGCATCATCATCCACATCGTCCACTGTTGAAAGGGCCTCCCCCTTAGACACGACAACTCGACATCTGCATCCACCGGTTTCCCGCAACTTTCACGATGTCGTCGGTCCACCTCCTGCCTGACAACACTGCGTCTTCTGATTTGTAGCGATTTTTGAAAGCATATCACTCGTAAGTAGAGAAATCTTTGAGTTCTACTTCCTACTAATATTATAAACGCGAATGTTTGTACCTAAGTATGGATGGATGGATGGATGGATGGATGTTTGTTACTCTTTCACGCCAGAACGGGTGGATAGATCTAGGTGAAATTTGGAACATAGATAGATTATAGTCTGGAATAACACGCAGGCTACTTTTTATCCCGGAAAATTGCGTAATTCTTACAGGATAGCAATAAACGAATTCTATGCAGACGAAGTTGCGGGAACAAGCTAGTATATTATAAATGTGAAAGTTTGTGCGCTACTCGTTCATGCTAAAACGAACGGATTTGGATGAAATTTGGTGTGTCGATATTCTGGTTGTCTAGAATAACACATTGACTATATTTTAGCCAAATTTTCCCACGGGGTTTGAAAATCCCGAAAAGTTGTGTACATACATTAAACATACATACACATACATAAATCACGTCTTTATCCCTTACGGGGTAGACAGAGTCTAAGGTGACAATACCTGAAGGCCGAGTTGAGCGTGGTTGTGGGCGTATAGGTGGAAAAGGGAATCAAAACAGTAATGGGTTGCTAGCCGTATCGCTATGGGCTTTGACCAGCGCGGGAAGAGAAGCAACTGGTGCAAACTATCTATCACTATCTTTTTTCTTTGCTTCCAGACCAGCGTGGTATACTATTCAATCAACCTAACCTTAAATTTCATTTTAGATACAAGCATTTTTGTTGTACGTGCATTGTCATCCGTCCTACACATGTGAACCAAATTTCAAGTCAATCGGACCAAGCGTTGAAGAATTCCCTCACGTGGAGACGATTCTGGCTGGACCACCAGAATTTTACTACCAGATTATTGTATTGTTGTCTTACTCAAGTACCTATGCAAAATTTGAGCTCAATCGGATGAAGATATGCTTCAAAATTGAGTCGCCAGATTTCACCCGGACAAACAGACTTACATACGTTGCAAGTCACTATCACTATCCTTACTAATATTATAAATGCGAAAGTAACTCTGTCTGTCTGTTACCTTTTCACGCTTAAACCGCTGGGCCGATTTAGTTGAAATTTGGTATACAGATAGTTGGAGTCCCGGGAAAGGACATAGGATAGTTTTTATCCCGGAAAATTGCATAGTTCCCGCGGGATAGCACAGCCCAAACCACTGGAATTTTTCAAATTTAAGGCGGAACAAAGTTCGCCGGGTCAGCTAGTATAGTATAAAATAAAGTCGCTTTCTCTGTCCCTATGTCCTATGTATGCTTATATCTTCAAAACTACACAACGGATTTTGATGCGGTTTTTTTTAATAGATAGAGTGATTCAAGAGGAAGGTTTTTATGTATAATTCTACGCAGACGAAGTCGCGGGCAGAAGCTAGTTAATAATAAAGCTTGTAAAAAGATTTTATTTGTCAAACGTCGGTGTGAGGGGCGGTGTGATTGATGAATAACTCAGTGCATTGTTTTTTATATGAGGGTTCTAATGACTCGCAGATTGTCCTCGGGGCTCGAGCCTTTGCGTTGCAGTCTTAAAACGTCCACGAACGCATGCTTCATATTAAAAAAAACATCACTACATCATCACTGCATAGTATAAAATAAAGTCGCTTTCTCTGTCCCTGTGTCCCTATGTATGCTTATATCTTCAAAACCATACAACGGATTTTGATACGGTTTTTTTTAATAGATAGAGTGATTCAAGAGTGGTTTTTATGTATAATTCTACGCAGACGAAGTCGCGGGCAGAAGCTAGTATAGAATAAAACAAAGTCGCTTTCCGCTGTTGTCCCTATGTATGCTTAGATCTTTATAACTACGCAACTCAAATTTCTCAACGACACTGAAAATTAGAACACCTAGAAAAATCCGAAAAGTAAAGCTGTTGCCAGGAATCGAACCTGGATCCTCGTCATTCCGTGACGCGTGCTATACCCCTATACCACCCATAGCAGGGTGGGTAAGCCTTCGCATTCTATCTGTTACTATGCGATTTTTTGTCGCTAAGCGTCATCTGTGTCTGCACGACACTACAAACTCTCGTGGAACATCTACTGCTCACCAGGGACGACAGAAGGCGCTGTATTTCAAATACTATCAAATGAACCAAATAAAAAAAAATTACTTCTTGATTTTTGGAAAAACCGTAAAAGTAAACATAAAAAATCAAGAAGTAAAAATTATTGATTCATTTGATAGTAAAATGCATCTAAATCAAGAAATATAGTAAATATCGCATTTATCCAAAAACACTTCTGGCATAATTGACATGTAATACTTACATACATTTAGATATCAACACCGAGAGTGACAGCTTGACAGTTCCTATAAAGGCGCCGTACAAACCTCTACAATCCCCTCATTTAATCAAAATCAACCTTACTACAATAACAATAGAAACTTATCCACGTGACTTTATATCCCGGTTTCCGTCATACAAAAACCAAGGAAACTACCCTCATATTGGGTAAAAGTTTACCTTTTGCTTTGGTGATAAGGGGGATGGAGTATGTAATGTTATAATGGTGGAAACAACATGGATTCCCCATTGGGTTGGTGACGTGGGAACTCGCGGGTGCTACGGCGTAGCGCGTAGCTAGCTACGAGCTACGGGCTGTAGCGTTACTTTAGGGTTGCCAATATTTTTTGTGCGCTTTTTTATATTTAGGTATTATTCCATACTGGTCTGGGAGCAAAGGAAAACCATAGAATGTACCAGCTGCATCTCTTCCCGCGCAGATGGTAAAAGCCCATGGAGATGGGCGAAAATCTTAGGAATCATGTTATAGGCGATCCGGCTAGCAACTCAACTGTATTTTGATTCCCCTTTCTAACTTTACGTAGCCTTTAGGTATTGTCACCCAAGGCTCTGGCTACCTCGTAAATGATAAAAACGGGATTGTGCTGCCAGCTCTTTGGTATTGTATGTAGGTATTAAATATGTATTGAATATGTATTAAACCGTAAAAATAGGTAAATATAAAAAATAAAGAAGGAAAATTCTTGGTTCATTTGATATTTCGAGTATTATTTTAACAATAACGTCAACTACAACCGACGACTTTGTCATAATAATGTATGCACAAATACACAAATCAAGTCTTTAAACCTTACGGGGTAGACGGGGCCTAAGGTAACAAGACCTACAGGCCACGCGTTTAGCAAGATTGTGGACCAATATGTGGAAAGCGGAAACAAAATAGTGATAGGTTGCCAGCCGCATCGCCTATAACATGATTCCTGTGATTTTCGCCCATTCAATCGATAGTTATAATAATGTAAACTTTTTATTGTGCAAAATGAACATATCGCCGGTACTCTGACTCAACCTCGCATATGAAATTTTATGAAAATGGAAAAATCACTTTAAACCGTGCACTTAAGGTTGTTATTTCAATGTCGTCAAAGTTGATAAACGAGGTTGAGTCACAGTACCGTCGATATAAAATAAATACATTGACAACACTCAGTTACGAGCACAAAGGCGGATTTATCCCTTCAAAGGATCTCTTCCAGTCTACTTTTCGGTGGATGAGAGGAGTATTATACCAGGGACGGATGAGTGAGTTTAAAAATAATAAAAGCTCAAACTTAATAATTAATTACGCCTTAAGGTAGAAACGGTGAAAAAAAAGATTTTATTTTTCTGTCCGTGTGGCAACCCTGGGGCGCGTCACCCGCTCGGCTGCGCACGCGTTCAGCGCGTGATCGATGCGGCTGTTCAAAAGCTGCGATTAGTCCTCCAACGGCTTTATTCGAGACGAAGATTTATGCTTATTTTGATAAATTGAGACAGTGAAAACCAAATAAGTCTTGATGGATTATAAAATACGAGAATTTATTCATCTTTAGCTACCTACGTGTGTAGTTCGGTGTAATTAAATAAGTTCTTATGTAGAACTAGCGACCCGCCCCGGCTTCGCACGGTATATTATGCATGTATTATACATATAAACCTTCCTCTTGAATCAGTCTATCTATTAAAAAAAAACCGCATCAAAATCCGTTGTGTAGTTTTGAAGATATAAGCATACATAGAGACATAGGGACATAGGGACACAGGGACAGAGAAAGCGACTTTATTTTATACTATGTAGTGATGATGTACCAGTAGCTTCTCTTCTCGCGCAGATGCTAAAAGCCCATGGGAATGGGCAAAAATCTTAGGAATCATGTTATAGGCGATGCGACCAGAAACCCATCACTATTTTGACTCCCCCTTTCCACCTACGGCCCACAATCATGCTAAAAGTGGCTCTTAGATCTTGTTACCATTAGGCTCTGTCTACCCCGTAAAGAATTACAGATGTGATATGTGTATGTGGCCGTTTGCATGACGCATGACTTGACTTCACTCTGCGGATTAGCAAAGTAAAGTAATCCATTTATTTTAACATACTACCCCACAAAGTATTGCCTAACCCCCTTATTTATAAACACTCTGTAGGCTTCTGCTAACTTTGCAATCGTTTGTCCTTATGTAACACTTTGACATTTACCTTTCACAGATAAGGACAAACGATTGCTAAGTTGGGGTGGCAGTCGGGTTACCTCCGCGTGTGATCAAGAGCTGCGGTTCGTTTTTGGATCCGTCCGAGGGGAAGAGCAGTGCTTGGTCTCAACGATTGTTAAGTTAGCAGAAGCATATAGAGCAGGGGCTCCCAAAGTTGTCTGGGCTACTCATCTAATACAAGTTTACAAACTTGGGACCCATGAAGAAATTGAACCGTTACCAATATGAAGAAAGGACTTTTCAAATAACAAATGAAGTGTTAATAAATATTTTTTGGTGTGTCGTTCTACAGGCAGGGTCCACTTAATATTCGCTCGCGACCCATGGTTTGGGAAAGCCTGCTATAGAGCGTTTATGAATAAGGGGGTAAATCTATACGGAGTCACACGCTGTAACAAGGAATGAGATCGAAGATGGTGTCCCAAGAGACATCCAATGAGGCTGGCATAGTCACACAAGTGCACTTAAGCCTCGTAAAAATATTAGGTTAAAAAAAAAAGATGGTGACGTCATGATACTGACCGTTCTATCCCAGTGAGGCGCGGGTGCCGGTACTTCTTGGAAAACAGCAGGCCGCCGCCCCAAGCCGCCTGCAACAAAACCAGTTCATCATACCATCAGCCAGACCAGAAGCAGCAGGTGTTGGCTACTTTTTGATACGTGTTAATGTAAGCTTCAGTCAGTCTGCCTTGTGCCACCACTGTGTTTGTTTTTTTTTCATATAAGAGGGGGCAAACGAGCAGACGGGTCACCGGATGGAAAGTAATCACCATCGCCCAGGGACACCTGCAAGACTTGGGGAATCACAGGTGCGTTGCCGGCCCTTTCAAGAACAGGAAGGCTCGCTTTTTAAAGATCCCTAAATTGTACCGCTCAGGGAATGTTGCAGCAGGAAGTTGGTTCCAGATCTTTGTCGTACGAGGAAAGAGATAGCGTTTAAAACGCACGGTACTTGACTGCCAACCATCAAGATGTTGAGGATGGAAGGACAGACGGTTAAATGACTGTCATATACTTTTGCCTTTAAATAATTAAATATTAATTCGTTTAGAAGGTGTTTCCATCATCCTCCGTTTACTGTTTATACAGTCCATTACCAGTAGCTATCAGCAGGGATTCTCTAACCTTTTACGCAGCCCCTATCCCAGAGACCAGATGTTCTTTCCTTTCTCTCCCTTCCTAAGAGGTCTTCTTCCCCCGTCTAACTCATGGGGAGAGCTCCGAAGAATTGGTCAGTTGTTGGCTGCTGCTAAGTTGCTCTATCGTATTACTCGTAACAGACTTCCATTGCACCCTCACCACCTCAACAGTTGGCAGTCCACGACCGTTCGTTTTTCGCGGAACTTCTTACCACTCACACTAAACTCTGGAGTCAGCTAGCGGCACCAGTTTTTCCGGGTCAGTACAACTTAGGGATCTTGAAAAACGAGCCTGTTCTTTTCTTTTCCACCCTAAGTGGAGATGGCGAGATGACCTGGACTTGGAACTGGCCGAGTGGCCGAATGCTCTAGATTGGGAGATGTGGACGTCCAGAAAAGCCCGACACAAATATAGGCTCTATTTAAAAGAAAACACACCCAGATTCCCCTTTCCAACTATAAGCCCTAGGTACCTTTGCAAAATGTTGGCCTCTAGGTCTTTTTATCCTGGACTCCATTTACCCCGGAAGTAGAAACTTCTCTTAGAGGGCCGGCAACGGACCATGAGGGTCTGGGCGGCGGTGATTGCTATTCTTCAGGTGACCCGCATGCTCGTTTGTCGTTTGGTATATAAAAAGCCTGTTGACTCACATCGACGTGCATCCACATGTTGTATTTCTGGCAGATGTCAGCGATGTCGTTGAGCGGGTCGAACGCCCCGAGCACAGTCGTCCCCGACGTCGCGTTCACGAAGAACGGCACCTGGTGGACGAGAGAGACAATAAATACACAAAAACCGACCACAATAGCGCCGGTGGCAGCGCTTTTTTTTTTTTTTTTTATAAAAGAGGCTTTGTAGCGAAAACTGCCTTCGAACAGAGTGTAGGCGCAGTTGCTGGTTCTTCCTTTCATATTAAATGAAACACCCACATGACATAATCTAAATGGACTGTATATTTTTATTATTTATTACACACAATGCACATGCGTAGATAACATTATTGAAGTAAGAGAGAGAGCGATCGGGGCGCCACCAAGCGGCCAAACCGGAAAGTAATTTAGTGTTACTACAACAAATTTAGTATTCCTTAGGTATGTTTCATACATAAATTGGGGCCCAGGGCAAAAAAGACCAATTTATTCAACAATTTCAAACATGAATCTATATGAACATTTCTTAGGAGCTCTAAGTTTAATATATGGAACTATTAAATTTGCCTGGCCTTTAGTAAAATATAAATTGAATAACAATACACATGGAAGGCTAGTTATAGTTAAAGTTCCAGTTAAAAATTACAATTAGTCACAATTAAACATTTCTTATGTATGTGTATAACAGGGCAACACTTGCACTTATCAACATATTGAGTGCTGTTGATTTTAAGTTAAAACTTGCTACATGTAAGACCTTCTGTATAGCAAAGTATTACACAATTTTTAATAAATGGGTCAGTTTAATACAAACAATCATTTTTCTTTCTTTTACCTAGTACTTAACCTAATGAGAATTAGTGCCACAGGGGTGGCAGCCTTGTGCACCTTGGCATCATTGACATGGCAACGCATCACGGCCTACGGTGACAAAGGCATATACCTAAGTATAGTATACAATATAATGTTACACACATTATTAATTTTTTAATGGCAACTAGGTGCACAAACAAATAATAAAAAAGTGGGAGACAGAATAGTCTCAAATAACAAAAATCTCATTTGAGAAACAAAACTAAAATTGGTAATCAAATAAGAATGCCATCGGTTTTCCACGCTACCTAATAAATACACCTTATTGTGAAAAGGTAAAAGAAAAGGAGCACTTGAAGTTCAAGCTGGTGTCTGCAGTATCTGCAATATCTCTGTACACACAAACTATACCAATGTCAGAGAAATATAATTTTAAGTTAGTCATTGTTAGGGTATTTTGGTAACCCTGTTCACCTTAATATCGTTGATATAGCCTGCGGTGATACACTTATAAATTAAAAATTAGCCATGAGCGTAACTAATCCTTATCTATGGGTAGTGGGCAAACTTTTGTCACACTTGTGCGAATCACAGAACCTTTGGCGGTTCTTACCGACAATGCTCTTACCTTGTTATCAGAACCTGGATGCACATCTATGACACGAGCCATTGGCCAGTGTAACGGAGGAATGTTATCTTCCTTAATAATGACTAAAGTTCCTATTTCAATATTTGGCACAGCTGCATGCCACTTTGGCCTATTTTGGAGCTGTGTCAGGTATTGCTTATGCCATGCTTTCCAGAAGCTTTGCATCATCTGGGTACATTGCCTCCAGAATGATAATCTATTTATAGGAACCTTGGTAACATCTGAATCAGGTATGGCAGAAAGAGAAGCACCTGTGAGAAAATGACCTGGTGTCAAATAAGAAGTATCATGAGGATCAGTTGTTGGCAATGCGGTTAGTGGCCTAGAATTTAAGATTCCTTCTATTTGGACAACTACTGTGTTTAATTCTTCATATGTTAAAACCGTATTTCCAACCACTCTCTTCATATGATGCTTGGCGCTCTTAATTCCTGCTTCCCATAGCCCTCCAAACACAGGAGAATAACTAGGAATAAATTTAAAGTCTATTCCTAAATTTGTTGCAAATGTTTGAACAAAACCTTGATGTTCTTTATTGAAAATATTGTATAATTCTCCAAGTTTGTTATTTGCGCCCTTAAATGTACTCCCGTTATCAGAATATATTATACTGGGCTTGTTGCGACGTGCGATAAACCTTTTTAGGCAATTTATAAAAGTTTCAGTTGTCATATTAGAGACCAGCTCAATATGTATGGCCTTAGTTAAAAAGTCAACAAAAAGCACAATATAAGCCTTGTAAATTATAGGCTTTCTGACACGATGCAGCTTCACAGAAAATGGACCACCATAGTCGACACCAACCTTTTCAAAAACTCTACACTGATTAACCCTGTCATATGGTAGTGAACCCATTAACTGCTCTGCCGCCTTCGCCTTGAATTTAAAGCACCGGGTGCATTTATTTACAACCTTCTTTACTTCTCGCAAGGAATCTATAATGTAATATCGCTGTGCTAAGCTTGTAAGCATTAAGCCTGGACCTGCATGAAGCAGTGTTTTGTGTTCATTTGAAATTATTAAATTGGTTATTAAGGATTTCTTAGGCAATATAGTGGGATGCATCTGATCATAAGGAATGCTTGCATTTTGTAATCTTCCTGTTACTCTTAAATTTCCAAACTTGTCTAAAAATGGACAAAGAGACTTTAAATTGGATTTTATTGGTTGATCTGAGTTCAAACACTTTATTTCTTCCTCAAAATATGAGGCTTGCTCGTTTTTAATTGTGACATTTAAAGCAAATTTCAATTCCTTGCAAGTTAAATGACCATATGTTCTTTGGTCCTTTTGTAATTTACAATTGTTTATAAATCTGAACAAGTATGCTACTACTCTTTTCAATTTGTTAATATTAGAATATTTTTTGAACACATCTAAGCCTTCTTTCTGAATAGTGGCCACATTACTAATCTTTACTTCTGGCAGACTGATAGGCAAGTCTACCCTCTCACTACAATGCTTAAATTCCTTGTCCTGCAATTTTCTCGGACCATGCCACCAGAGAAGTGTATTTTGCAATTTATGAGGCTCTACCCCCCTGGACAGACAGTCAGCAGGATTTTCAGAAGTGTTAACATATGTCCAAAGGAAATCCTTTGTATTTTCCATGATCACCTTTACCCTATTTGCAACATAGGCACTGAGTTTTAAAGGTTCAATTTTTAACCAGGATAAAACGATTTGAGAGTCAGCATAAAGGTAAACCTTGACATCAAATTGTAATTTTATTATTTCATATACTTTTTTGGCTAATTTTGCCAACAACACTGCACTATTAAGCTCAAGCCTTGGGGTAGTCATTTCCTTCAGCGAAGCTATTCTAGATTTTGAACATAACAAATGGACTTGAACATTGTCATGTATGTCAATGACCCTTAAGTACAGACAACATCCAAATGCCTTAATTGAGGCATCTGCATACCCAATTAGCTCAATAGTTCTTGCCTGGTGTGTATTGATGTTTCTATTCACTACTATATCTGGCATTTGAATAAGGCTTGCTGCAAATTTTCTGAAAGTTTCATTTAAGTCTGATGGCAGATGACTATCCCAAGGTACATTTAATGTCCAGGTTTTTTGCATAATGCACTTGGCCATGACAAGTATAGGCCCAACTAAACCTAGTGGGTCAAATATTTTACTCATAAAGCTTAAAACTTGTCTTTTTGTGTAGTTATCGAGCAGGTTTTTATCAGGACAACTTATACTCAATGTGTCAGATTGTAAATTGCAACTAAGTCCTAAGGTTTTAACGCAGCTGTAATCATCCTTACCTAGCTCTAAATCACCAGTGTTGTGTTGTTGTTGTGGCACAGTCTCAAGCAATCTGAGATCATTGGCACACCACTTGTGCAGTTCGAAGCTACCTAGCTCCAAGAGCTGTATTAATTGACGCTTAGTTTCCAGCAATGTGTCAAAATCATTGTGACCTAAGTGAGCGTCATCAACATAGGTACAGTTCAACAGTATTTTGGCACCTAATGGGTACTGGTCTTTAAACCGATTCGCCAACTCAACTAAGCACCTTGTTGATAAAAATGTTGAACTTTTTAATCCGTAGGTAACGGTCTGTAATTGCAGACATTGCACACTGTTTTGTGGGGAGTCCCTCCACAATATATTTTGGAGCGGACGGTGACATTCTGCTAGCATTACTTGCCTAAACATCTTTTTTATGTCAGTGATAAGAACATATCTATGCAATCTAAACATTATTAAAATGTCAAACAATTCTTTCTGACCAGCATCAGCGTTTAACATGCAATCATTTAATGATATCTTTTGTTTAGTTTGCATAGAACCGTCAAAGACCACTCTTAATTTTGTAGTTTTGCTATTAATACTTATGACAGGATGATGTGGCAAATAGTATGTAGGCTCTTGGCCTATGTTGTATTTTGAAATGTCAATTATTTTGGCATGGCCCAGCTCAACATACTCATCAATGAACTTTTTGTATTGTTCAAAAAGCTCAGGGTCCTTTGAAAACCTCTTTTCCAAATTATAAAACCTTTGTAAGGCGCATGATAATGAGTCACCCAAATTTAAATCACACAAGTCTTGTTTTAGCGGCAAGGCCACTTGAAATCTTTTATTTTTTAACACAACAGATTCTTGAAACATTGATTCGGCAAGTTCTTGTTCATTATTAGACTCAGTAAACACTTCAGGTACTTTTTCACACTCCCATAACTTTTTTATGTTCATATCAAGACTTTGCAAAGAGTGCCGGTCATCTAGATCACAAGTGTGTGAGTTAGTTGCCTGCTCAGCTAGGCAGAAATTGCTAGACAATTTAGATTTATGTATACTGCCTTGCTGTACCTTGCCAGCCACAACATAGCCAAAGCGTGTATTTTGTAAATATAACCCACCAGATGACACAGGTAATTGTTCCCGCAGGAGTATTTGAAAGAATATGTCACAGCCTAACAACATACTTATTTTTTCACTTTTATTGAAGTTGGTATCTGCTAATGAGATGTATGAAGGTATACACATAGATGCCTTATCACACTCAAACTGGGGAAGATCACATGTGATATTTTCCACTACACAACATGTTACCAAGGTGTTAAAATCATTGACAGTTGAATATATCTGTACCTGAGTTTTTTCACTTGTTTTGTTTGTATTGTCACATACACCTGTTATGCATTGATCACTTTTTATTAAGTTACACTGAGTTTTATTTGTCAGATCTTTTAATATAAATGACACTTGACTGCCAGAATCAATCAGTGCTCGCACTGTTATATATTTACCATCTTTACACTGTAGTCTTACCTTTATAGTGGGCAGTAGGACATTGTCACTACCAATTGCCGAATTTGCCGATGTTGTCACGTTATTTGAAGCCTCACATCGTTCAACCTCCTCGTGCAGCAATGTATTATGTTTATCCTTACACTTAGAACATCTTATATGTAATGTGCATTTATTTGTGTGCAGGTTTAAGCAAATTTTGCACAGTTTGTTTTTGTTCACAAATAAGTTACGCTCATGGAAAGTGGCTAATTTAAACTTGGGACACTGGTACAGCCTATGGTCAGCGCTACAGTACTTACAAGATACCTTTTCAAGCTTACTGACTGCAGACACCAAGCTTGTTCTTCTGTTTACAGTAGATTTCTGGTGCTCCTGCGGTTGGTCAGCATGAGCCACAGTTTCCAAGGTGATAGCACGACGTTCTAGAAATGACAAGAATTTACTTAATGTCGGCAATTCATTGTTCTCGTTTTCAAGATGGTAAGAGCGAAGGGTGAATTGGTCTATTTTCCTTTGTAATATGGACACCAATATTAAATCCCAGTGCTCTATAGGAACCTGGAGATTTTCTAACGCACCTAAATGCTGTTTTATGATAGACACAATGTTTTGTAAGGCTTGAGCGCTACACTTGCCTATGGGGCTTATGTCTAATATGGAGACAATATGGTGATTTATCACCTTTTTTCGGTTATCGTAGCGCTCTTTGATTATAGACAGAGCCTCTTTATAATTTTCAGCTGTCAACGGCAAATGTTTGACCATATCTAGGGCATCGCCCTCAAGTGCGGAACGTAAATAGTAGAACTTCTCACATTCTGAAAGCCTACTGTCCTGGTCTATGACGCTTTTAAATAGGTTAATAAAAGTATAGTAATTACCAACCTGTCCATCAAACTTTTTGATTTCGATGGGTGGCAACCGATGGCAATCCCGATTACCTGTTTTTTCGACGACCTTGTCTGATTTTAGGAGACGATTAATTTTGGCTAAACAATTATAATAGTTGTCTTCAATTGCCACGAAATCCTCCTTGTCTGTTGGATCTAGAACGGAAATATCGACATTAATTTGTGAATAGTCCTGGAATGCCTTGACGAGTCGCTCCTTTCGCACTTGGAGTGCCTCCATATCTTTGGAAGCAGCATCGTACTCGTTTAGATAATTACCGAGTCTAGTAATTGCTCCCTTGTGTTGGCCCCGCCTTGCAACAAGCTTACTTAGGTCTTCCATTTTGCTTGTTAAAAAAGGCAAACCAAATAATCAGGTGTTGAACAAACAAATGCAATGCACAGTATTTAGTAGTAGCGTAGTATTTAGCAGAGATCTTAACCAACTAATTTATAGTCTTTAGTTATATTTTGTTAAAAGAACTTAAGCCAACGCCACCGCCATCTTGCTCTGGCACACAATTCCCGGAAGATGCGAAACGAAACGAAACTAGAAAAGTGGGGACATGCACTCGCTCGACACGCTATTGCACAGTGCAACACCGTAATAGACACACCGTAGCCGCGCTCTTCACACAAGCCACACGTAAGCTAACGTGCATCCTTCTCGCACGAACACTGTGTCGACACGACGATTACACAGAAAGCACACACGTTGACACGTAGACAGCGGCAAATTAAGTATAGCGATCGAACGAAGGGTAGCTGCTGTCTCGCTCTCGCTAGTGATACTTGCGATGTTTTGTCTCTTGAAGCATCGCCAACGCAGCGCGGAATGGAATCGCGCGGTCGATAGTCACGTCGATATTCTTCCAAACAGACGAGGTTATTTTTCAATCTCGAAATTGCTGGATCGATAGGACCATTATGTAGGCGCAGTTGCTGGTTCTTCCTTTCATATTAAATGAAACACCCACATGACATAATCTAAATGGACTGTATATTTTTATTATTTATTACACACAATGCACATGCGTAGATAACATTATTGAAGTAAGAGAGAGAGCGATCGGGGCGCCACCAAGCGGCCAAACCGGAAAGTAATTTAGTGTTACTACAACAAATTTAGTATTCCTTAGGTATGTTTCATACACAGAGAACTCCCCTAGGAAGTTCCTGGCACTGAATTTGTCGAGTTCTTTAGTGGAGACCGCGGTAAGCTACGTTGCAAGGTGAGAGCTGGATAGAGCAATGTAGTTGGAGAGGCCATGTCCAACAGTGGAGTATAGGCTGATGATGATGATGAAAAGTTTCACGGTTAATAACATCAGGCCCCTATTTTACCATCTCGAGAATTGTCGGCAAGTGACAATTCGAAATGCAATGCGTTGTCAATATGGAGCCAACCGGCGAAGGTTCTCGTAGACTTTGTAATGTAAGCAGAACTGTCACTTGCCACTGACAATTATCAACGCGGTATACAAGGTCTCTCAGAAATATTCCAGAATGTTTTAGCAGTTGCTTGGGTTTCTTTCATTGCGCCTCTAAGAACACCGATTCACTTAATCGGTAGGCTTATTATGTAACTCGCTCGCAATCGCCATCGTGTTCATTTCTTGTATGAATGTGACAGCTGATTCCGATGCCAATTGTCAGCCCATACGTGAACTGTCAAAATGAACACGATGGCGATTGCGAGCGAGTTAGACAATAAGCCTACGGGAGTTAAGATTTTGATTGTAATTATAAGTACCTTTCATAAAATAAAGACAACCGACTATATGCCTTGAGCTCTTAATGCCTTGTCTTGTTGTCTCGCTCAGATTGAAACCCCGCCGAATAACATTCTAAGAACTCACGGACTACGCAACTGAACGTCACTGTCCGAAATCCTTGTGGTAGCGCTCGAGCTCCAACACCTGCGGGATCATGCGCCCGCGCTCGTCGCTCGGCACCTGCAGTAGTCCGTGCCACGCGCACCGCACCAGCGGCGCCGTACTTACGTCGCCGCGGTCCTTGTGGTAGCGCACGAGCCGCTCCAGCTCTTGCGGGATCATGCGCCCGCGCTCGTCGCTCAACACCTGCAGTAGTCCGTGCCACACGCGCACGCACTAGCGGCGCCGTACTTACGTCGCCGCGGTCCTTGTGGTAGCGCACGAGCCGCTCCAGCTCTTGCGGGATCATGCGCCCGCGCTCGTCGCTCAACACCTGCAGTAGTCCGTGCCACACACGCGCACCGCACTAGCGGCGCTGTACTTACGTCGCCGCGGTCCTTGTGGTAGCGCACGAGCCGCTCCAGCTCTTGCGGGATCATGCGCCCGCGCTCGTCGACACCTGCAGTAGTCCGTGCCACACACGCGCACCGCACTAGCGGCGCCGTACTTACGTCGCCGCGGTCCTTGTGGTAGCGCACGAGCCGCTCCAGCTCTTGCGGGATCATGCGCCCGCGCTCGTCGCTCGGCACCTGCAGTAGTCCGTGCCACACACGCGCACCGCACTAGCGGCGCCGTACTTACGTCGCCGCGGTCCTTGTGGTAGCGCACGAGCCGCTCCAGCTCTTGCGGGATCATGCGCCCGCGCTCGTCGCTCGGCACCTGCAGTAGTCCGTGCCACACACGCGCACCGCACTAGCGGCGCCGTACTTACGTCGCCGCGGTCCTTGTGGTAGCGCACGAGCCGCTCCAGCTCTTGCGGGATCATGCGCCCGCGCTCGTCGCTCGGCACCGCGATGCAGTAGTCCGTGCCGAGCCCGCAGACGGAGGCGCACGACTTAACCGAGTAGTGGCACTGCGGAAAAAAAGTCGGTGAATGCAGACGTAGTGAATTGTCCTTTCCTAGTGTGGACACACGATTACTTCCGAATGATGCTGACGTATGGGTCGAGCGTAGTAGCGGCGTAATGGCGCTCCCGCCAAAACGACCAATATGGCGGACAAGATGGCGGCCGGAGCGGGTAATGGCTAATGACGGATCAAGCTGGGATTTTAGTTGAGAGGTTGTCATGGAATATTATCTTGTAATACTAACACTTCACGACACTTCACGACTTGCACGACATCTGTAGGTACTAAAATTGTAAAGAGAATTTTAAATTTCTAAACGACACTGACAATTAGAACACAGACAAATCCGAAAAGTATGCTATGGCCGGGAATCGAACCCGGATCCTCGTCATTCCATGATGCGTGCTATACCGCAACACTACCAAGTAAAACCAGCTAAAAAATAAATACAAAAAATCAAGAAGTTAAAATTCTTGATTCATTTGATAAAAGAATTTAAAACTTCAGTGGTCCGTTTCTTACAAGTCTCAACTTGCAACATTGGTCAAATTCCGAGCACTGATTGGTTGATTGAGCCAATGTTGCCAATTTAGACTAAAAAAAATTTAACTTGCAATAACGAGAAACTATAATGCAGCATTATCCCTGTGGACATTTAGTTTTTTCGTTAATACATAACCAGTGTTGGCTATCAGTTACTGACCTGGTCTGAGGTGAACATGACGAGGTGTCCAGGGATGCTGGTGAGCCCCTTCTCCTTGTACTGTGGGAACTTATGGTGCCGCGCCGCCAGGAACGCGTACAGGTTGGAGACAGAGCCACCTGGGAGAAGAAAAGTATCGAGTTGGTTAGACCAACTCAAAGGTGATGGTGCGGATCAAAATAAGGGCAGCCCAAATGACTCTCAAAGCAAACCGAAGGCGGAAGGTGTCTGTGACCATGATCCGGATGACCAGATCGGTCTTACGGCTGGGCCACCAGGATTTCACTTTACGATTATTGTATTGCCATCGGACTTACATTGCTGTGCCAAATTTTACGTCAAGGAAGTCAAAAGTAAGTAAGTAAGTAAAGAAGCAGAGACGAATCACAAAAAAGACCTTAAATATATGAACAAAGGCGAACTTATAGCTATAAGGATCTCTACCAGTTAACAAAAAAAAGTCACTTGCAAGATTTGATTACAGACACCGGGATATCAACACAACACGTCTATATGCCTTACGGGTAAACACCGTAGACAGGGCGTAAGGTAACAAGACGTAAAGGTCATTTAGCATTGCACACCAGGATAGGTCCACCAAGTGAGATAGAGGTCAATCACTGGTCAATTCGTAGTAAAAAAAACACCAGGATAGGTGAAAGGCGTAAGGTAACAAGACGTAGAACATTGAGCATTGCACACCAGGATAGGTGAGAGTAAATAAAAGCCTGGTTGTAATTCCAGCAATCTCACCAGGTGCCAAGATAGAGTCCCCTTGGCTCCATCCGATCATGGAGCGCATCTTCTCCAGCACCACGATCTCCATGAGGATGAAGACCGGCGCGATCTCGTACGTGAACATGTTGGTGTTGGCGGCCGCAGTGAGCCACTCGCCGGCGAGCGAGATGATGTCCAGCCCGCAGGACAGCTGGTTGAAGAAGTGGGGGTGCCCTGGAAGACAAGGAGACGTTGTAGGGCGGGCGACCAATTAGTTTTTTTGACGGTGGAGGCGTTTTAGACCACCACTGAACTTAATTTTTTTTTCTTTCTTTTTTTGCATAACTTATTTGTTTTACTTTGACTAGTAGAGACTTTATACATCTCTACTATAGATTAATATAATTTAAAGCTTTCACCTTATACATCCCATTTATAAATGTATTTAATTTAATTAGAATTGAAGTATTGCTGTAGCTTAATATATTTTATTTGGAAAAAATTACTTTCTGCCAAATTTGTGGCGCATTCTTCTTAGCAATGATGGTGTTTCCGAATACGTTGGTAGTTTCAAAAAAGACATGTAAAAGAGCCCTTTATAAGATTTTTTTTTAATCTTGACCCGGTTGTGGTCACTTTAATACCATAGATGTGTGAAGTATTCTATAGTCTATTCCTTAGTTAACTCAATTTAAAGTTAAAAATTATCAAAATTGGCCCGTGATCAGAATCGGGGAACCTGCCAGAGGGGCTTGTGATTGTGTCGTAGAAACACATCATTCAAACAGATGGCACTTAGCGACAAGATCGCTTAAATGACATGACAGCCGTACAGATTCGAAGACGAAATTCGAAGACTCCATCCGCCATGGGTGGTGTGAGGGGGATAGAGTGATTCAAGAGGAAGTTTTTTGTGTATAATTCTACGCAGACGAAGTCGCGGGCAGAAGCATGTTAAATAAAATAGATTAACCAACCTGTAACAATTATCGTTCCAAACAGTTTATCCCCTCGCAATCCTTCCATTTCCTAGAGCTCAAACAACATTTTACGGATATCGTTCGATTGCTTTTGTCCGTTAAACTATTTGCGTCACGTGACTTCCGGCGGCGGGCAATGGCGCGCGCTATTGCTTCCGGTGCGAGCGAGAGCTCGACCGCGAAATTGCCAGCTACAATTGGAATCGAAAAGCGAGATACTGAACAATAAAAGTTGTCTTAAAACTGTTCAAGAATATTGGAGCATTCTACCATTCATTATTTTTTTTACTCATTGATCATTCATTCTTCTATGCTGGTCTGGGAGTAAAAAAACATAGAATACCTAATACCCGTTGCCTCTCTTACCGCGCGTGGGCGAAAATTTTAGGAATCATGCTATAAGCGATGCGTCTAGGAACCCATCACTATTTTGATTCCCCATTCCACCTATACGACCACAATCATGCTATGCGTCGCCTTGAGGTTTTGTACTTTAGGCTCTGTCTACCCGTAAGGGATAAGGCATGATATATAAATATATGTATATTTGAGCAGGTGACTGGATTACTATGAATGAATACTCTTGTAGAAATTTTACGTCGTAATTTTTTGTACAAAATTAAGTCACCTCTTCGAAATAATTACATCTTAAACGACATCGACCAATCTACGAAAATGTTTTGTCAACCACAAAAACAAAATACCTGCATACATACATACATAAATCACATCTTTTAACCTTACGGGGTAGAGAGCCTAAAGGTAACAAGATCTAAAGGCCGCGCGCATGATTGTAGGCGTATAGGTGGAAAAAGAAATCAAAATAGTGATGGGTTGCTAGCCACATCGCCTATGTAACATGATGCCTAAGATTTTCGTCCAATCCCTCGATGGGCTTTTGCCATGTGCGCGGGAAGAGAAGCAACTGGTACATTCCATGGTTTTTCTCCCAGACCAGCATGGAAGATAACATTCTATCATATTTTTTATTTTATCTAAAACCCTAATCCCGACCATACTTCATTTCACTTGACGTCGAGTGTGGGAGGCGCTAAAAGATAATCCTTATGCGATCCTTATCGTGAAGCCCGTCATAAAAATTGATTTACACCATAAAATACCCATCAGGGGCAGACGGTGCATGATAAAAAACCCTGTAATGTCCCGCCCGAGACTACAAACGACCATCGACCCGTTCATCAAAATCTCCGCTCATTGCGCGCTCGGAATTCCTCCAGCACATCAGTGAACTAACAAAACCCGCAACGTACGTGAATTAGGAAATAACTCGCCGCGTCGCCGGTCGAGCGTAGTAGAGGCGTAATGGCGCTCCCGCCAAAACGACCAATATGGCGGACAAGATGGCGGCGGGAGCGGGTAATGGCTAATGACGGATCAAGCTGGGATTTTAGTTGAGATTGTAATGGAATATTATCTTGTAATACTAATGTAAAAGCACAGATAACGTTAGGTACAGACGTATATAATCCTTTCCCGTCGTGAACGCACGATTACTTCCGAATGATGCCGACGTCTGAGCGTCTAGAACTAGAACTAGTGTAAGTGTTCGCATATAAAAACGTCTCGAACGCGTTCACGTAAACGTCTCAATAAAATACCTATGGAATAATTGGGAGCGCCACTTGCGGATCGAAACGGCAACAAACTGTTTTCATACTATTTGACATTTTAACGCAAACGCGTTCGAGACGTATTTTGTGACCGAAAATTTACACTAAGCATACCTACTGACGACCTCGATGGGTCTGACTGAAGTAGCATGACAAATACCATACAAATAAGAACATTTCCGAGATAATACGTGGGAAACGATTTTGAAGGTCATCTGTAATTCTGTAAAGTCGATCAAGAAACTCCTTTGCCGTCCTTACATTCAATGTCATTTGTATGTCATTAGTATTATATAATCTGTGGTACGGGTTAAACGTCATATCTCCACTGAACTTATTTTTTTATTTTTCTCTTTCTTTTTTTTCCATAACTACTTTGTTTTACGTTGACTAGTAGAGACTTTATACATCTCTACTATAGACTAATATAATTTAAAGCTCGGGAACCTTATACACCTCTTTTATAAATGTATTTAATTTAAGTAGGATTTAAGTATTCTTACTATATTTTATTTTGAAAAAATGACTTTCTGCCAAGTTTCTTGCCGCGCATTCTTCTTAGCAATGATGGTCTTTCCGAATGCGCTAGTAGTTTCAAAAAGTCATTTAAGAGCCCTTGGTGAACAATTTGCAAAAGTAAAATTTCGATTTTAATTTGATAAACTGTAGTGCTATATTTTACTATTTTAACTAAACGGGATCTTAATCGCCCTAAAACAGAAAAATGTGTGCAAATTGTGAAAGTTTGTACCAGTTATAGGATAACAGGCTATCTCGGTAACTTAAAATCGTCTTGTTACATTTCTTTACCCTAACACCATTCCTCTCGTAAACTTTTTAATCCCCTCCAAACTATTTAAATTGAAAATACCAACAGGCATTTTTTAATCAGGGCAACCCCAGATTCCTGTGCATGCGGGCCCCTCGGTGTTGCCCTCCGCAATACAGATTAAACACGGCTGGCAACACCTGACCTGTATTAAAAGAGGGGCCATCTGCTTGGGGGATTATTCTGAGGGAAAATGGTTTTATTAGCTTTTGGATGTCATAGACGTGTAGTGGTAGTTTGGATTGCAATTATTCTCTATTGTATTCTGTAGGTATTTTTGAAAATGAAAATGAAAATTTATTTTTGCAAATTGTCCGCCAAGGGCTCTTTTACATGCCTTGAAACTACCAGCGCATTCGGAAAAACCATCATTGCCAAGAATGCGCCGCAAGAAACTTGGCAGAAAGTCATTTTTCAAAATAAATTTGTTTCAGGACTACTGGTATAAACTGAATCAAATTAATGAAAAAGACTCTGCGTACGCAGCTGGGTGATATTGATAATTTGGCAGAATGTGTGTTTTTTAGGGTTCCGTACCCAAAGGGTAGAAAAAGAACCCTATTACTAAAACACAGGGTCACGAGTACCGAAACCGACGAGCATTGAGAGATTGATGAATGTGGATGAAGCGAAAGAAGTATGCCAGGATCGTAGCAAGTGGAACAAAGTAGTCTCTACCTACCCCTGCGAGAAGGAGGCGTGACGGTATTTATGTATGTATTACTAAGACTTCAACACGCACAAAAACAAAACAAAAAAAATCAACAGGCACAAATAATATTTCTTTATACAAAATTAGAAATTATCAATCCAATGACACAAGAAAAGTAACTTCCAGAAGAAAAACGTCTCTTTAATCCTTGCTTAATTAGTCTGTCCCACTCCCCTCCGCCAGAACTTAGTAAAAAAGTGTCAAATGATGTAGTAAAGTGTCCCAGGGGCGGACTTATCCCCGGAGGCGGTTTATCTCGCCGCACATGCGAGTAAACAGAATTAAATCAAACTCGGTTTAGGAATTTAAATTAGTTAGGGGAGTGAACGTTGAATATTTTTGATTGATAGTCTATGGGCACAATGGATGTGATCGATCTGAGATAGGTCTATGATCTATGGCGGCCGGAGTGAAATCTCACACACACACACACACACAAACACACAAATCACGTCTATATCCCTTACGGGTAGACATAGCCTGAGGTAACAAGACCTAAAGGCGACGTTTAGCATGATTGTAGGCTTATAGGTGGAAAGGGGAATCAAAATAGTGATGGGTTGCTAGCCGCATCGCCTATAACATGATTCCTAAGACTCGCCCATTCCCTCGATGGGCTTTTACCATTTGCGCGGGACGAGAAGCCCCTGGTACATTCTATGTTTTTCCTTTGCTCCCAGACCAGCATGGAAGTAATCTCGCTTTTCGTTAATTCAAAATCCTACAGTTTACAATTGAATGAGTCCTGCAAGTTTTGTCACATTGGCGGGTGATCGGTCCAAAAGTTTTGGAGATTAGCCAACACAGACGTAGGTATATGAACACATCCCTGCATACATAATTTGTTTTTTTTTTTCTAATTGGAGACATTTCCAATTAATTTATTTGACGGTGGAGGCGTTTTACACCTCCACTGAACTTATTTTTTTTGTTGTTTTGACTAGTAGACTTTATACATCTCTACTATAGATTAATATAATTTAAGGCTCGGGGACCTTATACATCTCTTTTATAAATGTATATTTTATTTTTATTTTTTATAATTTCGTTTTCCTTAATTCTGTATGACCCGTATACAATTTAAGTAGAATTTAAGTATTCTTACTGTATTTTATTTTGAATAAATGACTTTTGCCAAGTTTCTTGCGGCGCATTCTTCTTGGCAATGATGGTCTTTCCGAATGCGCTGGTAGTTTCAAAAAGACATGTAAAAGAGCCCTTGCGGCCAACTTGCAAAAATAAATTGTCATTTTCATTTTCATACACACAGATAGAAAAAATTATAAAATCATTTTTTTGCGTTTTATTGCTCTTCACTAATCGTTAGTAGTATCTTTAATCGTTATTTTTTATGAATTTATTTAATGTACAGACACGAACTTTCTACTGATTTACTATTGTAGACTGTAGAAACTAATAAATAAAACAATTTAAATTATAGTAAAAATTCAACATGCAGCGCTGACAAGAGCAAAGACCCCACTCTCTTTTGTTTTAGTTTTCTTTTAGCGCTGCGTGCAATTGACTTTATTTGTGGCCAGTGCCAAAATATAATAGTTCGATAAAAAGGTAGCTGCCTAAATAGGTGCGTTGCCTACAACTATATGTTAGATTAATAGAGACTTGCGCAAAGCCTGATACAATAACTCCCCGATCAAGCCAGTCTATCCCCAAGTAAACTAACTAAAAAGACATTGTGTGTTTAAACTAATTACAGCGAGGGCGTGATAATGATATTTTGAGGTTATGATTCCTCGGCACGTGGCGGCGCCAATCAGCCGCCATTGTGGTTCAGAAGTGGGATCGTACTCGTGTTTATTGAGTTTTGGTGCACGTGTTTCGGGCTTCCGTTGGGTGCCGGCTTTTGAAGGACGGTACACATAGAATTTACCACACAGGGCACAGGGTAAAAGCCCATCGAGGGAATGGGCGAAAGTCTTAGTGCTTGTCTGTTTCTTTGTCAGTTTTCAGTGTAAATTTGTCAAACTTTCACAAAACCTCTTCATAATATGATTTGGAACGGACTAGCCCTTTCATGCCACAAAAAAACTATATTTGCCGAAAATTCACAATCACAACCTATTCATGTCACCCCCCGGAATCGAACCCGCGACGGACTCGAGCAGTCTGTAAATATTGTCAAACCCTCGAGAGTATCTGGCAGACAAAGGGGCGCTATCTGGCGTGTTGGTGACGCTATCTAAGAGATAACAGCTTGTAATAACCGGCTGATAAAATGAGGGTTCTTATTTTTGGGCTATATGAGGATAAAAATCATAGTAATATGCTATATACAGTGCTTCTAGTTTCTTAATGTGTTTTATCTACGCACATATAGTGCTTAAAGTGCGTTCAGAAACCGTTGGAAATACATACATATATCACGACTTTATCCCATACGGGGGAACAAGGCGAGTGTACCATTTCTTGTAAGGCCGGCAACGCGCTAGCAGTCCCATTGGTGCTGTAGTTGTCCATGGGCGGCGGTGATCACTTACCATCAGGTGCACCGAATGCCCGTTTGTCGGTTTTAATATAAAAAAACAGAGCCTAAGGTAACAAAACCTTAAGGCCACGTTTAGCATGATTGAGAGCGTATAGGTGGAAAGGGAAATCAAAATAGTGATGGGTTGCTAACCGCATCGCCTATAACATGATTCCTAAGATTTCCGCCCATTCCCTCGATGGACTTTTATCATTTGCGCGGGAAGTGAAGCAAGTGGTACCAGACCAGCATGGAAGCTTTAAAGATTTTAAAAAAGTACACTAGCCAAAACAGCTTGTATTAAAATGATTTTAAAGAGCCAGATTCGCACACAGTTTTTAAAAGACAAAATATACATACATACATACATACCGTCACGCCTCTTTCCCATAGGGGTAGGCAGAGACTACTTTGTTCCACTTGCTACGATCCTGACATATTTCTTTCGCTTCATCCACAGTCATCAATCTCTTCACACATGCTCGTCGATTTCGGGTACTCCTGACCTGACCTTTTTCCAAAACGTTTCCTATTTGGTCTCGGAACGTCCGTCTAGGCCTTCCCCTCCCAACATAACCATTCACACTCCCCATATATCTGTTTAGTTAGTCTACTTTCATCCATCCGCTCAAAGACAAAATATAGAAGCCACTTTCAACATTATCAGCACCACACCCTGTCTCCCTTGTTGCCAAGAACTGACATCTTTTTAATATTCTCCCAGCTAAATGATAAAGAATGAATTGCGGGCAAACTCCCCAAAGCTCTCCCGAGGGAGAAGGCCTTTGTCATTTATCTCGCTCTGATACGAGACATACGTTATGTTTGATTATGTTTCGCTGGCATGATAATGAAGGAAGCTTTTTATTCCACAGATATAACACAAAAGCCCTTGGGGTAGAAAGACGCCTTTTTTATGACTTCCATGCTGGTCTGGGAGCAAAGAAAAAACATAGAATGTACCAGTTGCTTCTCTTCCCGCGCACGTAAAAGCCCATCGAGGGAATGGGCAAAAATCTTAGGAACCATGTTATAGGCGATGCGGCTAGCAACCCATCACTATTTGATTCCATTTTTTGCCATCTATACGCCCATAATCTTGTTAAACGTGGCCTGTAGGTCTTGCCACCTTAGGCCCTGTCTACCCCGTAAGGGATAAAGACGTGATTTGCACGCGTCACGGAATGACGAGGATCCGGGTTCGATTCCCGGCCATAGCTTCACTTTTCGGATTTTTCTATGTGTTCTAATTTTCACTGACATTTACAAATTTAAAAATGACAGCTAAAACCTGAACTTACCCACCTTTCCGATCCCCGCCCTGTCATAAACCAAGCCTCGAGTGATCCCCCGTCCCCCCTCCCCCCGTCCCGCCGTAATCCCCCGATTTGGCCGCCTCTTGTAAATCAATGGGGATACTCAGCTTATCGTTATTTATTGTTTTATAGTTTTATTTTAGACTAGCGACCCGCCCCGGCTTCGCACGGTATATTATGCAAGTATTATACATTATTATAAACCTTCCTCTATCACTCTATCTATTATAACAAAACCGTATCAAAATTCTTCCATGCTGGTCTAGGAGCAAAGAAAAAAACATAGAATTTACCAGTTGCTTCTCATCCTGCGCAGATGTTAAAAGCCCATCGAGGCAATAGGCGAAAATCATAGGAATCATATTATAGGCGATGAGGCTAGCAACCTATCACTATTTTGATTTCATTTTCCACCTATACGCCCACAATCTTGCTAAATGTGGCCTGTAGGTACCTAGCTGTTACCTCAGGCTCTGTCTACCCCGTAAGGGATATATATAGACGTGATTTGTGTATGTGTACGTATGTATATATCAAAATCCGTTGCGTAGTTTTAAAGATCGAAGCATACAATAGGGACAGACAGCGGATAGCGACATTGTTTTATACTATGTAGTGACTTTGGTAATGGGGAAGAGGCTTAGAGGAACTTTGAACCTACGTATTTCATTTATTTCATTCATTCGAAATTTCAAAATAAAATACAGTAAGAAAACTTAAATTAAAAACATTTATAAAAGGGATGTATAAGGTCCCCGAGCCATAAATTATTATATTAGTCTATAGAAGAGATGTATAAAGTCTCTACTGGTCAAAGTAAAACAAAGTAGTTATGCAAAAAAAGAAAGAAAAAATAAAAAGAATTTAAGTTCAGTGGAGGCGTAAAACGCCTCCACCGTCAAATAAATTAATTGGAGACGTCTCCAATGTCGAAGAGAAAAAAAATACAAATATACGTTTCATGTCAAGTAACCAACAAGCTTTTGGATTCCGAAGGCAATCTTAAAAAAGGCAGGATACCACATGTGTTACATGTGTTATTATCGTCTTTTCTCCGCGAGATTAAACCAAGAAGTGCAGTTAAACGCATCTAATTGCTGTCATTGTACCACCCCTCAAACAATTCAATTATCCGCACAAATGGCGCGGAATGGAGCCTCGTCCAGGACTGTTTCTTTCTGATGCAGGAAAATGTGGGTGTACGGGCCTAAAATGTAATGTTTGATTAGTATATCTATCGGCCGTAAGATGCCGTTGTGTCGGACCGTCCCATTCCTACATCGCGGTAACGGAATGTTCTCCAGGAATGTATAAAAGGGGGTTTAAGATTAATAACTTAGTCATACTATCTGAGACCGTTGTGATATTTACATCGAAGGTCTACAGTGGGACATGAGCGTTTCTCGAAAAAAAAATGACAATTTCTATAGTACGTTATGTGAAATTAGCAATTGGTAAAAGCCCATCGAGGGAATAGACGAAAGTCTCAGGAAACATGTTATACGCGTAACGCGATGCGGTTACCAACCCATCACTATTTCAATTCCCCTTTCCACCTATACGCCCTTAATCATGCTAAACGTGGCCTTTAGGTATTGTTAGCTTAGGCTCTGTATACGTAAAAAAATTCGGAGACTACCCACCTGCTATGGGTGGTGTAGGGGTATAGCACACGTCACGGAATGACGAGGATCCGGGTTCGATTCCCGGCCATAGCTTTACTTTTCGGATTTTTCTATGTGTTCTAATTTTCATAGACATTTAGAAATTCTCTGTATACGTGCCTACCCTGTATGGGATAAAGACGTGAGGGTCTAGAATATTGTTTGTTGCTGTCAGATCCAAATTTCAAAACGCCCTACACATCAAAATTGAAAGATTCCTCCATCTGAACAGCCATCAAACCCGCATACTGCATCCTTCCAAGCAACAATCACTCTTATTCCTGCACCATAAGATGCAACATCACTACACGAGGTTCAACATAGGACCCTGCAGCGCTGGCTAAACTTCAATCAGGATAGAATTAGACAATGAAAAATGGTTCTTTTTAGTACAATTTTTAAAATGTCATGCGATAGGTAAATAACTTTGCGAGTTTGAGTCTCCCAACCGATCTAAATCAAATAGTGTACACGTCTTTACTGTCACAACGTGTTTTATGTATGTCTAATGTTATCCTGAATGGAGTATAGAAAAGGGAGCATTTCCTTCCCGATTCTCAATATTGTAACGTACCGTGTATACTTTAGGGTGCAACTGCAATGTCTTTCGTACAACATAGGACCTTGTGGCAGTGTGTGATGAAAGGCGCAATTTTCCGTGGCACTGGGCAGAGACGTGCTCGGCCAAGCGGAGTTATCGTTTGTTTGGATGTGATGGATTGATCTCAGCTGAGAGTATGCTTTTGACGACCGGTGCGGTGGTTAGAACTGATAGTGAGGTCCCGGGTTCGATCGATTTATTTTAACTAAAAGACCACCTACACATAAACGGATAACTCACGTATAAAAAGTCGAGCGATGCTCGACATGTTTCGGACTATTTCGTAGTCCTTCCGAGAGCGCTCGCCCGAGCGGTTTATGTGTAATGATGATTAAGTCTCACGGTAGTTTCATGTTAATGTCGTTCAAGTATTACGTAAGCGCTTGAGGGGGGTGGGGGTCTTTGCTTTGCTTATTTTTGATGACATGGTGAGTGGGGGGGTCGATATGGTGATTACGTCAGCAGTTTCGATTCGAAATGCTGCTCACGAATCAATAAAAAACATAATCCATTAAAAGAGAAATGCATATAGGTACCAATGATTACGTAAGCATGGGAGGGGGGGGGGGTAAGAGGTTTGCTAACCTTTGCTGACAAGGGAAAGGGGGGGGGGGGGTGGTAAAACAATCGTAAAAAATCTGCTTACGTAACTTGAAAAGCCCACAAAACCCCAAAAGACCACCTTCTTCGAGTGGCGTCCGCGGACCGGGAGACGAGGTGTCGGTAGGCCTCCAATGGAGCGATGACCTAAGATCGCGGGATCACAAGAGGAGAGCCTTGGGGGAGGCCTATGTCCAGCTGTGTCCGCAAAGTAACGCCTGATACAATAAAATAATGGATATGATGATGATGAAGGAAGGCTATGTAGCTCACCAGTCTTGACTTGGTACTTGAGGGCGACCTTGCAGTCCTCCAGGAGAGTCTTGAGGGGCAGGGGCTCGTCGTGCAGCTGCAGGTCCATTATCTTCTGCATCTCCTCCGGCATCTTGAAGTCTAGGATCTGGAGCAAATACAGATAGATATTAATTATATCCTTAAACAATGAAAACATGCTTTTAATGAGGTTAAACCAAAAATTTGGGAAATTGACAAGTGTGTGCGATTTCTAAGCATTTAAGTGATACGGCTCTTAAAATTAAGACAGTTTCTTTGAGCAAGAATATCAATGTAAGATAAGTCTGTGTTATATTATAATACTAGCTTCAGTATTATATTTATAATACTGTCGTATTCTAAAGTATTCACGCTGTATTCAACAGCATAATTCCGCTATATTCGCCAGTATTCCCGCTGTATTCGGCAGTATTCCCGCTGCATTGGGCAATATTCCCGCCATATTCGCCAGTATTCTCGCTGTATTGGGCAGTATTCCCGCTGTATTCCCCAGTATTCCCGCTGCATTGGGCAGTATTCCCGATATATTCCTCAGTATTCCCGCTGTATTCGCCAGTAGTCCCGCTGCCTTCGCCAGTATTCCCGCTGCATTGGGCAGTATTGCCAGTATATTCGCCAGTATTCCCGCTGTATTGGGCTGTATTCCCGCTGTATTCGCCAGTATTCCCGCTGTATTGGGCAGTATTCCAGCTGTATTGGGCAGTATTCCCGCTATATTCCCCAGTACTCCCGCTGTATTGAGCAGTATTCCCACTATATTCCACAGTATTCCCGCTGTATTGGGCAGTATTCCCGCTATATTCCCCAGTATTCCCGCTGTATTGGGCAGTATTCCCGCTGTATTGGGCAGTATTCCCGCTGTATTGGGCAGTAGTCCCTCACCTTCTCGTTGCGGTCGTTGACCTGCTGCACGAAGTCGAGCAACACGTCCACGACGCGCGCCAGGAACTCGCGCGTCTGCGGCTGCGCATCCTCGCGGTATGGCAGGATCGCTGCAACAATGCATACATACAATAAAAAAAAAACTGGCACAAGTGAATTAAAATCCAATTTAACGCAACGGATTTTGATGCGGTTTTTTTTAATAGATACAGTGATTCGAGAGGAAGGATAGGGAGCAGACGAAGTCGCGGCAGAAGCTAGTAAGGTATAAAATTACTTAAAATCACTATTAATTGAAATCCATAACACAAAATATTAAAAAAATACAAAATATTTTCGGCCTGCTAAATCTTCATTTTTCATACACGTGCTAATGTTTAAATAGGTTTGGGAGTTAAACTAACTACAACCTTGTGATTTATTAAAATAACTAAGTGGCTTGTTCCCTATAGGTACATAACCAAGTTACATAACCGGCACTGGTAAAACCAATGTAGGATCATTAATTTGGATTAATTTAGGTTTAGGTGCGGCGGTAACATGTTTGTTTTAATTTAGAAATAGTCTTCATTTTACCTTAGAATGTCCTGGTTATGTAAAATAGTTATGTACGGGGAACAAGCGGTAGCAACATGGTCACCCTACTCGCATATTGCACTGACTTCCTCACAGATGTGTGTGATCTGCTCCAAATTACAACAATACATACCTATTAACTCCCGAAAACAAAAAACACCCTAACTTCACCCTTATCACAACAAACATAAAAGCTACGCCTCCTGCTGGACGAGCAGATCGAAATTTGCCTCCACGTTCTACCAAAGATATTCTTAAACGAAATGTTAGTTGAAAATAATCTTTAAGCTGGCTGGATAAAGATCCTCTGTACTGTAGAGAATGGCAAAACTAAATTGGTATTAATATTATAAAGGTCTCATAACAATGCTTGTATTTTGATTTACAAAAGGGATACCACGCTGTTAACATAACATACACAAATCACCTCTATATCCCTTACGGGGTTGACAGAGCCTAAGGTAACAGGTAGGTACCTACAGGCCACATTTAGCAAGATTGTGGGCGTATAGGTGGAAAATGGAATCAAAATAGTGATGGGTTGCTAGCCTCGTCGCCTATAAAGAAAGAAAGAAAGAAAGAAGACATTTATTCCTTTTTGCAAGACACACAAATATAAGATAATATACACAATTTTATAGAAAATGAACAAGGTAATACAAAACATAGACATGAAAAATAGATCATCAGCGTTGTGTGTCTTCGCAAAAGTGAAACGGTCGCTGGCTCAGCATTACGCTACATAACATGATTCCTATGATTTTCGCCCATTCCCTCGATGGGCTTTTACCATGCGCGGGTAGAGAAGCAACTGGTACATTCTATGTTTTTTCTTTGCTCCCAGACCAGCATGGAAGACACAGCGTGTCACATGTCACGGACAATTGTCGAGATGGTGAAGGCCTGGCAGAAATTGTGGGAGCCCTAGTTTACCGACTCGGACTTGGCCGGTTCTCTGAGGGAAGCTGCGAGCTATTGTCAAACCGTATTGTAGTAGTCAAAGTTCGGAGCATGCGCTTTTGACGGATTAAAACGCGTCTGGGGAGAGTTTGTTCTTGATTAAGATCCTTTGTGCTCAGGTTA